>CM072547.1:32262893-32862893 GCA_036898215.1 Platycarya strobilacea
AAATCAAATATTATGTTTAATGTATGTGTGTTGTTTATTGAGTATTCAACTCTTTTTTTTTTTTTTGGTTTGTTTATATGTTTTCTTTTAAACCATCCTAGGTGATTATGTTTATAAGGATACAATATAAGACAAGATTTGATTTAAGGAGGTGACTCAGACGTATAGACAATTTATTATAGGTGTAGTTTTACAAATTTCATGAAATAAAATATTTTTGATAAATGCATGAGATTATAATATTTTAAATAACTACTTTTGATGACTCTCTTTAGATTTTAAGCATTCAATAAATTTTTTTCTTTATTTATAAAAACTTTCGTATTTGGCGCATTATTTATAAAAAAAGTTTTAGTAACACACTGGCTTCTCGAAATATTTTAAAAAGACTATATTTAGGAGTGAGGTGTTACAAAAAAATATTCAAGCAATATTTTAACAATAATATTTTATTAATTTTTTTTCCTCTCATTTTCCAAAACTCAATAAAACATTTTAGCTCAAATTATTCCACTGTTATTCACACACACACACACACACACACACACCACACACACATATATATATAGAGAGATGTTCTAAATATAGATTGAAGTTTAATTGTTATATAATTGATAAATTATGAGAAAGTTGTGCATGATATAAACTATAATATCAGCTATTATAAAAGCTTCAGACACACTAGGAAACGTCTTCCCCCATTAAATTCCCTATCTCCCAATATGGTAGTGAAGAAGAATCTCAAATAGGAATGGCCAAGTTCTCTCTCTTTTTCTCTCTGGAAAAGGAATGGTGGTTCTAGTCTAGTATCTCGCTTTTTCTCTACAAAGTTCTATCTCTTTTGTGATTTATGCTCTCGGTTCTTACTCATGGATCATTTAGAAGAGTTATGTGGTAAATTGAATCTAACTAAGGTAGAGCATAAGGAAATTGAATTAACAGAGTAGGCTTTATTGGCAATGGAACAAAAAGCTGATCTTTGTCTGGTTGGCAAAGTCTGGATTGATCGAACCATTACTTAAGTTTTGACGAAGAACACAATGGCAAAAGCTTGGCACCTCAATAAAAATGCAGACTTCATAGAAGTTGGTGCTAATATTTTTTTCATTGTATTTAGTACTCATCCTGATAAGTAGAGAATTATTAAAGGCCAACCTTGGTTCTTTGATAATTCTTTGTTTGTCATTGATTTTTTTAATGCCTTTATTCCACCTAGTAGGATGCAATTTTGATAAGGCCTCCCTATGGCTACAACTCCATAATCGACCACTTGTTAAGATGACTAAGGACTATGGAAAATAGATCGGTAACTCCATTGGATTGATAGATGCATTTGATGTTGATGAAAATGGTATGGGATAAGGCAGTTTTCTGCGAGTCAAAGTTCTGTTGAATATGCTGCAACCTGTTGCAAGGGGCCAAACAGTGAATATTTGAGGTCATAAATACTGGATTCCAATTCAATATGAACGTCTTCCCAGGATTTGTTTTCGTTGTGGCCGTATTATGCATGCTAATAAAGAGTTTCTTTTGTCTTCAGATCAAAGCACAAAGTTTGATCAATTTGGTTTCTGGCTTAAACCTATTGCTTCTAGACAAAAGAAGGAAGATATCCATAGTGGTCCTCCCCTTTACTATTGTGTTTTTGATCCCAGTACAGCGGATGATGATGGTTTTCCATAGTCATGACAACTACTCTCAACAACTCTAGAGAAGGTAACTGCTTGTTTAGTTGGGGCAAAGATGGAGAAATTTCAGGACGGGACAATAAATTGATTGCCTCCAAGGACCCTGTGACAATTGTTCCTGATGATAACTATCAGCCAGATAGCTTAAAAAATCTGTCTATGCCTAGTGGCCATCTAGTCGGATCCTAACGACCAAAGTACTCCAAGTGCCACAACAAGGGGCGACATGAAAGGGGGCTTGCTTACATCTGGGCCTTATAAAGCAGTCACGGCAGCCCAAATAAGAAGATTCAGATGTCTCATCATGTGATTCATGACTCTTTAGTGTAACAACAAAACAAAGGTAAGAAATGGAAAGAAAAAGCTTGTGTCCTAGGTACTACTTCTCTTCCTCTCTCAACATCTGCATGCAAGAAATGTAGTTATATTTGCAAGGGGGAGATTTCAGAAAAAATGCACCTGGATAAAAAGGCTAATGTAATGCAACTTAGCAACAAAGGTAAGGAACCAATGTTTGGATGCACTGAAACTTCACTTTCTAATCTTGATAAGATATCTAGCCCTGCCAGAAGTCATGAGTATCCTAAGTTGGAACTCCAGGGGCTTGGGAACCCACAGGGAGTTTGTGCCCTTCATGACTTGGTCCAAGGTAAAGATCTCAACATCTTATTTTTGCAAGAAACACGACTGAATGTTAATCGCATGAAAAAAATAAGATGTACTTTGATTTATGCCAATTGCTTGGCAGTAAGTAATAATGGAGGGGGTGGGGGAATTGTTTTTTTATGGAAAAATAAAATTTATTTGCATATTCTTCAGTATTCTAAGTATCATGTGCATGCTGCAATCCAATATGAGCCTCTAAACGATGATGTTTGGTACTTCACAGGCATCTATGGACACCCAGATCCTACTAAAAAAACTAAAACGTGGTCTCTCATTCAAAGCTTGAAAGTTCCCAATGGAAGTTCATGACTACTTGCATGAGGCTTTAATGAGATTATCTGCATCCAAGGAAAAAAATGTAGCAAATTATGACCTGAGAAATAAATGAGGGACTTTAGAGATGTTCTTGCTAAATGAGGGATTTCAGGGTCCTTAGTTCACGTGGTGGAAAGATGGTGTTGCTAGTATCGGAGAAAGACTTGACAGGTTCTTAGCAAACTAGGGGTGGCGCAATTCTTTCCCTTTGATGCATGTTGAACCTATACCAGTAGCACACTTTGACCACTTGGCTATTTTGTTGAGGCAACAGATGATGACTTCTTGTTTTCAAGGTTAGAATATTTTCAAGTTTGAAGCCATGTGGTCAACTTCGAAAGAATGTGAGTAGTTGATCCAAAAAGCATGGGAAATGGAGCCAAATCCTCATGGCATCAAAAGGGTTATGCAAAAAATATAGTTCTTTGGAGAGAAGTTGCAACAATGGAATAACAACTATTTTGGTCATGTTAAAAGGCATATAGAAAAGGCGAGAACTAAGATGTCAATTTTTTTAAAGGATGGCCCCAACAACTTAATGAAATTGCTTACAAAGAGGCGAGAGTATAGATGCAAAATTAGTTGGAAAAAATAAGATTATGTGGTGCCAAAGATCAAAAGTGCAATGGCTCAAAGAAGGGGACAAGAACACTCGCTGCTTCCACAAGAAGGCCTTTCAAAGAAGAAAAACAAATCTTATTGATGAGATAAAAGACAACAATTGTATATGGCAAACTGGTGAAGACAACGATGTTGTTATCCTAACATATTTCCAAAGCTTATTTGCAGGTTTAAGTCACCTTGGTCCCATAGAGTTTTTGGATGATCTTCAAGGGAGAGTTTCCATGGCTATGAACCAAGATCTGTTAGCTGTCTTTCAACTTGAGGAGATTACTAATGCTCTAGCAAAGATGGACTCCACCTCGGCCCTAGGATCAGATGGCCTACCTCCCTAATTTTATCAAAGATACCGGTCATTGGTAGGAAAATATGTGACAACAACAATCTTGCAGGCTCTAAACAAGGGAGAACTTTCTAAAGAGCTGAACCATACTCTTATCTCTTCAATTTCAAAGAAGTCAAAACCAAAGGTGGTTTCAGATTTTAGACCAATCTTCTTATGTAATGTGGTCTACAAACTAATTTCAAATGTTTTGGCAAACCGACTCAAAGTAATTTTACCAAGTACCATCTCTAAGAGTCAATCGGCCTTTGTACTCGAAAGGCTTATAACAGACAATATTCTAGTAGCTCATGAGCTTGTTCATTTCCTAAGACAAAAAAGAAAAGGCAAAAGAGGATTTATGTCATTAAAGTTGTACATGAGTAAAACCTATGATAGGGTGGAGTGGCCCTTTATAGATACAGTTACAGAAAAAATGGGATTTTACACAAGATGGATAAAGTTGTCATGATGTGTGTGAAAACTGTCACTTTCTCAATTTTGATTAATGGTATTCCTAGAGGACCAATTCTTCTAGGGGTGAGGCAAGGAGGTCCCTTGTCCACTTACCTCTTTCTTTTTTTGCATCGAAGGGTTATTTCATTGTTAACAAAGCAGAAAATCAACATATGATCGAGGGGATCCAAATATGTAAAAGATCTCCTAAGTTAAATCACTTAATTTTTGCCAGTGATTGCTTACTATTTTGCAGGGCTACCATGCAAGGAAACCTCAACATTAATTGTCTTCTAGTGGTATATGAACTCGCTTATGGTCAAAAGGTTAATAAAGATAAAACTTCTATGATTTTTAGCAAAAATGTCCCTACTAAAACCAGATCTACTATTTAATCTTAGTGGGGAGTTCATCAGCCTCAAAATTATGAAGGATACTGTGGCTTACCTTCAATGGTGAAAAGAGAAGCTACTTTCTCAAGGTGGAAAAAAAGTGCTAATTAAGGGAGTGGTCTTATCAATTCCCACATTTTCTATGAGTTGTTTCAAGCTACCTAAAGTTTTTGTTTGGAATTAGAAAACATGATGGAAAAGTTCTAGTGGGAGCAAAAAAAAAAAAAAAAAAGAGAAAAAGATCATGCGAAGAAGTTGGACTAAGATGTGTGATTTTAAGGCCAGAGGGGGTTTAGGCTTCAAGGACCTTCAAGTTTTTAACATGGCTTTGCTTGAAAAATAGGGATGGCATATCATGCAAGACCATTCCTCTCTTCTCCACCAAATATACAAAGAAAAATATTTCCCATATGTTGATTTTCAGGACTCCGAACTTGGTAGTAGCCCTTTCTGTGCTTGGAGTGGAACTTGGGAATTAAAAGCTCTCTTAATTAAGGGTTGTAAATGGAGGGTGGGAAATGGAAAATCGATAAACATTTGGATTGATTCTTTATTGCCCAACCAATCATCCATTCGAAGACCCCCTCATCTTAGCATGAAGCAAAGCATAGAAACTATTGATCAGTTAATGCATGAAAATGGTAATAGGTGGAATTTGAAGACTATGAGAGGTGTTCTTCCTCCTCAAAAGGCTACTGAAATTCTTGGAATTAATTTAAGTTCAAGATATACAACTGATAAACTTATATTGCATGCAAAAAAAGAGTAGACATGACAATGTGCAAAGTGCCTATAAACTGTTCCAATCCATTAAGCTTGCTGCTGTCAATGGTGACTGCTCAAATGCTAGAGATCATCAACTTATTTGGAAAAAAACTCTAGCATATGAAAGTATCCCACAAAATAAGGATTTTTGCATGGAGAGTTTTAGGAATGGTTTGTCAATCCTGCAAAATTTACAAAGGAAAAAGGTACTAGAAGATGCTACATGTAAATTCTACAACTTTTAACAAGAAGATACTTGTCATGCTTTGGTTTTCAGTCCAGTTATTTACCCTTAATGGTAGTGATTATTCAACAGATTATCTATAACAAAAACCCCTCAAGATTTGATGTCTCTTGCTTGGGATATCATTGCTTTGAATGTCATAAGAGACTTGGATAAATTTTTCTAGGTGGCTTGATCTATCTAGTATAGAAGAAACAAATTCTTATATGAGGGAATAACTCAATCTCGTAAAGCAGCTATGGACCATGCTATAATAACCCGAATTTTCACTTGTCATTTTTAATTTACATGCTTACTTTGATTATAATTTCTTTAGAGTTGAATTTGGTGGACCTTTGAAACTTTTAGAAATATATTTATTTTGGACATTTTTTTATGAAAAATATTGATAAATTAAGCTTAAAATGGTAAAATGATCCAAATGGAGAACTTTAGTGTAAACCATGGTAATTAAGAAATGTTTGGCAGATTTGACATCTTCGATAATTTGAACATAACTTTCTCATTTGATTTCGATTTGAGATAATTCAAGGTGATATGGAAATCTAAGAGGAATATATACAATTTTTATATTTTGAGTTTTAAGAAATATGAACTCAATCAAAGACGATATTGGGATTGAAATTGGCAGAACTGAGTTGAACATAATAGGCATTGACTTTGAATTGACTAATGACTTTGCTTAAGATTAAGTTTTTGGAATATTTTCTCAATTATCCTAAGATCTTGAAATTTTGTAGACATATGACAAAATGAGAAGATTTTATCTAGGAAGTTTTGTGTGAAACAAACAAAAAGGATTATCTAGCAGACACTTGATGTGCTCAGATTGGTTACTCTCGGGTTACTCCAACTAGTTTTGGTAAAATAAGTATATCTCTCTCATTTGATCTTGGAATGAAAATATTTAAAATTCTATAGATCCATAAGATGATGATCTAAAACTTTTATATTGAGTTTTTGGAGAATTACATTGGATCAAGGACATATTGGGCCAAGAAGTGATCAAATCTAAAAACAGCATAATTGGAACCCGAATTGGATTATCTCTATTGCCTTAGACAAGAGGCGAAATCTAATTAGATTTTTTTACGTTTCTGGACATTTAGATAGGTGTAAGGGATAGGTGGATAAATGGGGTGAATCCCTTAGGAAAGTTGGAGGACACTTAGAATGGATAGATGGTTAGATCCCATTTCTTAGTGGATATTCCAGATTTTGTTACATCTTCTTTTCATGTGATGAAAATTTTGGACCACTAATCACCTTAAGCTTCTAAATGGCATGAATCTAACCATTAGATGAGATTTAGAGATAGCCAAGCCTAAATTTAGAATAATCATGAGAACTAACAAAAGGTGAAACACCTCATGTACATACACGACTATGGATCGACCGTGTAACAATTTAATTGAGGAAAGAGAGATTGAATGTGTGAATATTCTGAATGATGTATTATTGCATGAAGGACTACAGTGTCTTCTTAGAGGGAAGACTTCCTCCAAGAACTCACATTCACTAAACTTCTAGAATGATCTATAGTTTTCCCCCATGCCCTTATTTATACTAACTATCACCGACTTATTGAATTTTACATTCAAATAAAATACAAATGAAATGACTTATTTTTATGCCCCAATTACACAGGTTACACGTGACACATCAAAATGCCCAACTACAGGTATGCTGGCCTAGAATTGGCCCACGACCCATTAAACCCAAATGATACTTGAACAACTCTTGAACATTCCAAACCCTAGCCATATCGCATCTCACTTTTGTCGACTGCTTCACATGAACCTTCAAATGGAACCCTAGGTTCCCTTCCTTCCACCTCACAGCAGCATATCACAAACTAATTGTCTCTCAAGCCTTTTCACCCCTTGAGCCCATGCATATGTCGCCTATTCCTTGTCTATATATATGTGAAGAAGTCCTTTTAGCCCCCTTTAGAGAGAAAGCACATGCCTACCTTGGAAAAAGAAAGAGAAAAATCCATCTAAACATATTTACATTATCTAAATCTCAAAAGAGAGCAATTGAGTGTTTTGGGGAAAAACTTGTAAGAGTTTGGTTCAATCACCACTTCAAGTTTTGGAGAAATTTGTAAGTACACTATTTAACTTAATTTTAGCATATAATAATTAATTTGATGATTAGATCATGTTTGTTACTCCTTTGATCTTAGTCTTTGTTTAAGGGTTTAAATGAAATCCATCAAGTGTTGGATTAGTTTTTGTTATGCAAAAATGCTAAGAAAATTTACAAGAACTTAGGAATATATTCTATTTTGATATATGAAAGAATTTGTGTAAAAATACAAAAATTTGGTTTGATAAAAAAAATAAGAAACTCATCCTAATGAATTTCGACTTTAATAGGGTTTATGGTGAATTTTTTATTCTAGATTCTTATCTACTTGATTTTAATCATTTGGATGATATTTTAATAATTAGGATAAGTTTAGGGACTCTAATTCACTTGGAAAAAAAATTCTAAGAATCATCATGTGAGTAATTAGTAGAAAATTAGTTAAGAAAACAAAATAGAATATGCTTGAACTCAATTTTAAAGTTAAGGGTAAATTGAGTATTTTATAAATAAAGAGCTTAGCTTAGTTTTGAAAAAATAAAATAAGGTTTGAAATTACTGTAGGATTTGGCTAGTTTTGATTTTGTAATATTTTATTATTTACTTAACTATTTAAGCATAATTCGTTATATTTTGACGTTACGAGATTATGTGACGAAAATGTAAATGCACATAACGTATGTTATTGTGATATGTTTCCATATATCATAAGACTCATGAGGACATGAACTATGTATGTTAAAAGTCTAAGATTATGATCATGTTGTATTTCATCACACATGTGTCGTAATAAGTCATGACGTTTATTTTAAAGAAAATACGATAAGACAACTTTATAAGATTATGATAAGACCAAGATAAGTATGTTTATGTCATTACTGGGACGACAATACGTAATGTCCGTATGACTGAAGTAAGCTGACACATCAAGCTAAGTAAGATTCGACAGGAACGGCGATGCGTAATGCTTATCGATGATACAAAATAAGTAAGACCTGACAGAGACGATGATACGTAACGTCTGTCGAGATTTAGAGATATGATATGGCCTAACCACGGGTAACAATAGTGGATCTGGCCCAACCACAAATAATAATAGTGAATATGATATGGCCTAACTACAAGTAACAATAGTGGATATGGCCTAACCATGGGTAATAATAGTGGATATGATATGGCTCAACCACAGGTAATACTAGTGGATATGGCCCAATCACGAATAATATAATAGTGGAGGACTTGGCAGAGACAACAATACATAACACTCATCGAGGTTTAGAAACAAGAATAAGATTTAAAAAAAGATACGAATAAGATAAGAATTATGGAAAAGGAATTCTTGCATATTACGAAAGATCGTGTACACATAATCATATAAGTTTTTACATAAATGCATGAGTTTGTATGTAAATGGTACCTAAATCATGCATAAGACATGCATAAAGCATCCATGAATTAGATGTTAAGATAATTCATCATGATATATGTTATTTTATGCTATTGAAATGCTCTGATAATGTCATTGTTAAGTTATTTATGTACTTACTAAGATTTTTTGGAAATCTCACTCTTTTGAATTTATCTAGATAGACATTGTTGCAGGAATAAATAATACATCATGAGACTCAAATGTCACGGAAGATTCTGAGGTACCCTGGGTGCCCTACAGAATATTCCTTGATTAATGAAATGATAAATTGATTGATGATAAGATTATAGAAGAAACAAAAAAGAATCTCCTAAAGATAGCATGGGATAGTTTGAATATTTGTCATGAAAATAGTAAATATCAATAAGGAAAAGTTTGATACAGTGTACATGATGCTTTATAAAGAATATGAGTTTTCTGTAGCATACTATGTGGTATTTGTAAAGAATTATATGTCTTTGCTAAAATTGAAAATTGACCTTATTCTGTTGTACTATATTTTGCGCGCTATTAATAAGTTAGGTGCATGCACATATTTTCCGACGTGAAATAAGAGATTTGTAACTTAAAGTCATAAGTCATAACGTTTTAATTTACATAAATCCCAGGCGTAAATCGGGACATTATAATACTCTATCCCTCTATAAGGACCACACCATTGTTACATAGCAGCCCTCTCAAGCAATACATGATCCTTTTAGGTGGAAACCCCCCTTGCATCAGTCCTGAAGCTAAATATTGATGGAGCTACTTTTGCAGATCAAGTTAGTTCAAGAATTGGATGAAATCTGCAAGATTAGTTCGACAAGATTGTGATGGCAGCAAGCAGTAAAGAACAAGTAGTGTTGAATCCTCTTAAGATTGAACTGTTGGCTATATTGAGGGGGTTACAATTATGTTATCTCATGGGTCTACAAGAACTAGTGATAGAAATTGATTCGTTAAGTGTTCAAGCAATTCAGGACCCTCATGAATCTTAATCTTCGCTCGGCAACCTCATCTAAGATATTAAATAGTTGATGACTCAAATGAAGAATGTGTTAGTCCAACATGTAAGTCGTAATGCTAATGCTGCTGCAAATAGTTTAACCAAATTTGCATGGTTTCTCAATGATCTTACAGTTTGATAGGAATTGATTACTTCTCAAATTTCACATATTGTAGGACTTGAATCCATGTTGTAATCTGGTGTATTTGGCCAATTTATTTATTAATGAAATGAAGTGATTTTCATCACACAAAAAAAGCTCTTCGAGAACTAGCATTGGTATAGGCAAATATACATGCAAACCAAGATTTAGCTAACGATTGTACTAAATTGTCTACATTGAAAGAGGTAAATGCATTTTTTTTCTAACAAGCTGCAATGAACCCTAGTTTGGATTTAAAAACAATTTCATTTCATTTCATCATTATAATTTTCTTAAATTCTAATACAAAATACAATAAATAATTTAACATTTTCAAATTGCAAAACAATGATAACATTAAAAAATAATATTATAATAATATTGTATTTAATTTCCAACTTTCATTTAAAACTATCTCATCTCATCTCAGAATTTAAATAAGGCCTAAATGTACATATTTAGAGGTTATTATTCCCTATCTATTAAATATTTGATCACTTAATTTAGAGGTTACTTTTCCTCAAAATAAATTAGGTTAAAAAAAGATAGTGGAAAAATGATAATTTAATTATTAATTAATATATGATCATTGTAATTTCAAACTGAAAAAAAAAGAAAGTATTATTATTATTATTATTATTATTATTACTATTAAGTTATTAATATTTATTATTATTTTGATTAACATATAGATAACCAAATATGAGAGTTTCTATTGAATGGAATAGATAAAAGTCAAAATATGTTATTTTAACCTATTTTTATTTTTACATGTACACCCATACTAATTCAAAAAGAAATTGATGAATCGGTAAATCTAATTGGATCCAATTGTAATTGATAAAATGAGAAGTATTAGTTTGGAAGTGTAATTGAAATTCTAAAATTAATATATATTAATTAATTTTAAAATATGTTCAAATTCAAACTAAATTGGATGTATTATACTTCTCTTAAGAATATTGTCATTGGACCTATCATTGGACTTATCAAATACAAATTTGATAATTTTATTTAAAATAATTTTACATTTAACTCATCAAAACCTTCCAACTCAAATTTAGAGTTATGGTAGGTAAGCATCATCCTTCATATTTGAAGGGTTGCTATTCATTCATAAAAATATTTTTTTTATTACCTTTTAATATGTTTATTAGATGAATAAATTATAAATGTGTATGTTGATTTTATAAATTATATATTATTATATTATTTTGATGAATATAATATAGAGTTATGAATATAAAAGTGTTGACTTTTTATCAAACATATACTGTTTATCAAATTTTGAAGAAAATTTTGATGCAGCCAATACCAATATTAATGCTATAAGAGCACTAGCATTAGACTCATTAAAGAAATCATTAAAATTTAATGAAAAATGTAAATTTGATGGAAAGCCAACACTAAAATAATTCTATATTGGATTTATAAAAAATGCTTTTATCATATTTGATCAAAAATAAGAAAAAAAAGTGAAGAGAATAAACAATATTGCTACAGACAAACGTCTGATATGGCATTATGCCCCGTCAACCCCCCCCCCCCCCACGCCCCCCCAAAAAAAGAAATTAAATCAAAGAACACATCTCGTTTTCATTCCAATAGGCATATTTTTGTTTTTTCTACTTTTTGTGTTGTCGACTCTAGTCCACTTTTGGATTCCATCATAGACCTCTAAACACATAATCAGTACTAGAGCTCTTCGTCCATCGTTGGAGACCTCTTCATCTGTTGTTGGAGGCCACTTTCTGCATTTCTCCATCTCCCAGTTTTCGTTTGTGTAAGATGTTTCTCCATTTCCTTTCGTTTCTCTATTTTCTTTCGTTTCTCCATTTTCTTGACAATAGTGGTACAAAATGTTAGAAAATGTAAGAACTTTGTCTGAAAATGCCGGAAAATGTAAGAAATTGTAAGAACTTTGTCTGAAAATGTAGGAATATGTAAGAAATGTAAGAACTTTCTTCGAAAACTTTCTCCAAAAATGTAAGAAAATGTAAAATTTCTCTGGTGTATGTTTTGATTGTTATATGATAGTGGCTATTGTCGTTTCTGTGGTGTAATTATTTCGATGCTTTTCTATTTAATAAGAATGCTCGTGCATCATGTGGTGGATATATGAGAAAAGTGTTCGATTTTTTTGTTCTCTACAATCTGTAGTTTGTTGTGGATTTTTTCACAAATGGATTTTCCCCCAAACAATGATGTTGGTGGCTGATAGGATAATCTAGATCTGTTTGTTGCCCAGATGACTAATACAAGAAGGAGGGTAAATTAAGTTATTAAAAAAATTAACAATTATAAATCAAATATCCAATATAAAGTATAAACAAAATACGAAGCAGCAGAAAGTATAAAGAGTAAGGGCAAGAAGAAGCAAACTCAGTATTTTAATGAAATTCAGCCTCACTACCTACGTCTTCGCCTCAAGTTACCTTTTGAGGATCCCAAATTCACTATTCAATCTCCTCCAGGTGAAGATAAAAACCTATTACAACTTTGAGCAATACCGTTACAAAGAATCCGTGTAGAACACCCTCTACACTTACAATCACCTTACACTTGGTGATTCAACTATTCCCTGTATAGAACACCTTCTACACACACAAGGGTTATACGCACGCTCTTACAAATTCAAGAGCTGATAGTGGGTAGATTATCAGAGTACACTCCTCAATGAGTGAAATAAGAATAATATAGCGCAACTTATATTTCTCTCAAAATGAATAAGGATTAAGACATAAAACTTAGAGAAGAGAGAATGAGAGTTTTAAAAGAATGATGCAAAACTTAGCAATTGATGTGTAAGTTTTTGTTGTCATTTTTGCAAAACTTAAGTGACTTATTTATAAGCAAATGAGTTTTCATATTCAAATTTGAAAATGTTCACATGTTAAATCAGAGCACTATTCATTTTTCAAAAGATTCAAATAAAAAATCTCATTTTATATTTGCCAAAGACAACTCCATTCATTTTTCAAAAAAATCAAATCTAATTTTTTTACTTTTCATACATGACAAAATGAGCATGATTTATTTTTCAAATCAAATCATCTTCTTTTACATATGTCAAAAAAACATACAACCACCCTTCAAAATTTTCAAACAAAATCATCTATCTTTTGTATTTATTAAAAAAACTCATAACCACCATTCAAGATTTTCAAACAACACATGCACATGTTAAATATGACAATCAATTATCTTACAAATTCAAATCTTTATGCATACGTGGAAAAATAATTAATTTTTGAAATTAAATATTTTAATAAAATTATGCAAATGTAAAAAATGCAATTTGATACTTTATGGGAAAATATTAATTTTGAGTTTTAATCCAATTTCTAAGTTTAAGAAATGTACAAAATTACTCTATGAGTTTCATTTGTAGACTTATTTTTCTTCTTGCTCATGCTTGATTTCTTGATGTGCTTAGCTTTCTTCATACGTAGACAACTTGATCTTGAGTTTTGAATTTATTTGTTATCATCAAAATCTATACATAGATACGAGACTTGAAAACTTGAATTCAATAGTGTTTATACCTTGGATGTATTCTAATATTTTGAAAGAATGTTACAATATCAAAAACATGTAATTTTTCCTTTCGAATTCAAATGGGGAGGTTTTTAAATATAGGAAAATATATACGTAGATACAGATTTATAAACTTAAAAAAATAAAGTAAGGTAGTTTAATGTATTACATTAAGATTTTAAAATCTTTTCAAGCTGGCCTCTTTGTATATGGCTACTAATGATATTTGCTTCATGACCTAGGCTATAGCTAGTGCCTGAGATTTTTTTACCTCATAAATGCTTGATTATCACTTATATTTTCAATATTTAAGTACTATTGTAAGAGTAAAGAGTCAAATCTAGCATACGGCTATATTATGTAGCCCAATCTATTTACCTATTTATCTATCTATTTATATACACTAGTTTTAGGGATGCCAACTTCTGTAATCAAATATATTAGTTTTAGTATTGAAAATTCTATGGAGTAGGGGTCTACATTCTGCTTTTCTTTATCCATTGATTAATTATACTAGTTTTAGTATTATTTCTTTCTCCATTGATTTTACTTATGTGTCTAGGTTGTAAAGGACATGGAAAAAGGGGAAGAACATCTATCTCTGCTAACACCACCGACCTCAAATCCCCCAACCTCAATACGTTATTTGTTATTTCTAAATCTTATTTGATTGGGTGTGCTAGTTGTTTATCATCCATGTGTTGCTAATTATGGATGAATGATTTTACTATTAGGACATCTCTCAAACTGGTCCACCAAACTGACCAACTTACATGCACAACTATTATGGACCACCTACGTGATTATAAGCTTTTTGGAACCCATTTCAGCATGGGATGGGACTTCCGACTCCTGGAATCGCCACAAGTTCCACAACAACTGCTTTAGTCAGTAAAGAGGACACACCCGTTCCTAGGGAAACTAAAGCACCCCACACCTCCTCTAGAATTGAAGAAGAAAGTAAAGAGGATATACAAAATTCACCGAAAATCGACAAATGCCACTACCTGGATACCACAACCACACGAAATGGATGGTATTGATCAGATTGAGAACTGAAGAAGGGGATGGAATTTGACTCTGTTAAAGAGTTGTTGAGATATTATAAGGAATATGGTAAGAGATGTAGATTTGGATTTGGGGTGAGCACACAAAAGAGTGAGAAGGGACAGGATGGATGTATTAGATATGTCACTTTCAGTTGTGTCTGTGGTGAAAAATTTCGAAATTAAGGTTCGAATGTCATTGCTCCACGTCCAACAAGGAAGACAGATTGTAAGGCAATGATTAACGCCTTAAAACGTGATAGAAAGTTTCGAATTACGACAGTTCATCATGAGCATAATCACAGCCTCAGTCCCCAGAAATCTCGCTTCTTTCGATATAACAAAAAAGTGAGTGAGACCATAAAAAGAGTTCTAGACACAAATGACGAAGCTGTCATTAATTCCAGTAAGAGTTATGGATCTCTTGCCATCGGGGCATGTGGCTTCGATTTCAAGAAAAAGATTGTCGCAATTACATCATGAAGGCAAGAAAGCTACACTTAGGTCAGGTGGTGCTGAAGCACTTCGAGAATATTTTTTGAGGATGCAGTGCAAGAATCCCAGCTTTTTTTCATTGATGGATATAGACGATGACTTACGACTGAAGAATATTTTCTGGGTAGATGCACGTAGTAGGGTAGCTTACAAGTTTTTTGGTGGTGGGGTTACATTCGACAACACATACCTAACCAACAGATATGGGATGCTCTTTGTTCCCTTTGTTGGTGTAAATCATCACGGATAGTCGATACTTTTGGGAGTTGGATTGATTTCAAGTGAGGACATGGAGACTTTTACATGGTTATTCCATACATGGCTGTAGTGTATGGATGATATAGCTCCAAAATGCATTATTACTGATCAAGATAGAGCCATGAAAAATGCAATTGCTATTGTCTTCCCACAAGCTTGACATAGATACTGCCTGTGGCATGTACTAAAGAAAGTGCCTGAGAAATTTGAGTCATATGCTGCCTACGATAAAGGTCTAAGAATTTATCTGATGAAATGTGTGTACAAGATTCAATCTGTTGAAGAGTTCAAGACATGTTGGGACAAGTTACTTAACACATATGACGTACATGATAATACTTGGTTGAAAAGTTTATATGTTGAGCATGAGCATTGGATACCAATATTCCTTAAGTAGTACTTTTGGGTTGGAATGAGTTCAATACAACACAGTGAGAGTATAAATGCCTTTTCTGACAACTATGCTCATTCGAAGACAAACTTGAAAGAGTTCGTAAACTCTTTTGATGTAGTGCTGAGGAAGAAAATTGAGAATGAAAATAGTGCCGACTTACATTCATACAGAGTTAGTATTCTCTATGTATCTAAATCTCCAATTGAGAAAAGATTTCAAGAGTTGTACACTAATGCTAAATTTAAGGAAGTTCAGCAACAAATAATTGGAAGGCTCGATCTCAAGACATCACTAAATACGTTATAGTCATATGGTGTACTAAAAACCTATTTTGTAGAAGACGAAGTTGTGGTTAAAGAGTTCACTAAGAAAGTGAACTATTCAAAAGACTTTAATGAGGAAGACAACAATGCAAAGTATTCATGTGGCCTATTTCAGACGAAGGGATATTGTGCAGGAATATTTTAGCCATATTTCATGATAACGGTATAACATCATTGCCAGAACAATATATTTTAGATCGATGGAGTAAGGACATCAAGATGAGCTACTCTTTAATCCGCAATAGTTATGACAATGGAGATCAGAGGCTTGACGGTAATAGGTATTCAATTTTGTTGAATACGTGTAATTATATGATCCCATATGTCGTGGGTTCCAATGAGCACTTTGAAGTTTATCGTGAGCACCTACAACCACTGTTTTTACCCAAACAGTTTTGATAGTAGTTTCTAATATGTACTACATTATACTTTTTTTAATGTGAAAATGCATTTTTTATTTTTATTTTTTATTTTGGTATCCATCTTCACTAACAGGTTCAAATGTTGGTATTACAAAACAGGACCCACCTATTGCTGGCAATTCACAACAAGTGCGTAGTACAAATGTTGCTAAAGAAAAAAGAAGACCTCCATCGCTAAGGAGAGCGTCGAGGATGGAGATAGACATGCGAAAAGTTAAAGTCAAACAGAAAAAACTACTTACCATAGGGAAACGTAAACTGTTATTGGGATGTATTTTTTGGTATTAGAATTTCATATTGTACTCTTACAACATTTCAATTTTATACATGTTACTTTTTTATGACAGCGAGATGAAGTAGATACACTAGTTCCGAACACGTGCAGCAATTTATTTTAGCCATCAGAAATAGATATCACCATATCGTCACAAGTACGGTTTTTTTTTTCTCCGTTGTTGATCAGCCATCAGGATTTTATTTCATCCATTAGAAGTTAAACTAATAATGCTATAAATGTTGTTGATTCACATAAGCCTATTCAACACTAAGCAAGTTTTGACAATAGTGAAACCCAACATTAAGAAACGATTAATAGAACCTAAGAAAGTGTAATATTCCCAACTTTTTTTTTTCACATTTTTAATAGTGATGTTTAAATGATATTAATATTTCAACTTTCCTTTTAACATGTGCAATTTGGGTTGGATGGTTTACAATCGACTTGAACCTGGGTTGGATAGATCTTAACGGATGTAATTCTTTGGAATTGAAGTTCTTTTTTGTACTGAATTGAAACGTTGTGTATGGATTATATTATTGGTCATTCTTGGCCATTTAAATGGGTTGTTGATTCACACAAACATTTTTATGTATTGGATACATTTCAAGGCATTGTTATCAATGAGATGTATTTTTTGTGTATTAGATGTATTTCAGGGCAATGAAATAGATGGGATATATTTTTTGTGTATTGGATATATTTCAAGACCTTGTTATGGATGAGATGTATTTTTTATGTATTGAATGTATTTCAGGGTAATGAAATGGATGTGATATATTTTTTGTGTATTGGATGTATTTCAAGGCATTGTTATGGATATTTGTATGAATTTTTATGAATCATCACAGTATATGTGAATATTTGATTGGTCGAAATTACTAGCTATTTGCACCAATGCAGCTCGAAATCTATATGTCAGCATGAACACTTTGTTACTCAATGATCCCGAAATTGCTTAAAATGATGGTTCCATTTGTTACCCAAAATAAGTAATCTTCTTGATGTCACAGTTCACAAGATTTTCGTCACTCGAAGTTTAGCGTCTTATAGTACATGCTACTTGATGCCACATTACACATAAGAAGTAATCTTCTTGATGCCACACTTTCACAACATACCAAAATAAGTCAAATAAGTTCTGCCATTGGTTAGTAATCAACATAAACTGAGATGACAAAAATAGAATTTTTCTAGCGCCATCATTTCCAACTAACAATTTACATCATGACCAGTGAGATTGTTGTGCACTAGACTCGGTAAGTTTTTTTTTATAAGTAACTACATTAAACAAGTTAAGTTACAAAGTAAGTAGGTAACCACATAAATACAAGTACAGCAACCCAGCACGGCCGTAGTAGTGTGCGTGAGCGCCTTATTTCAACTTGTTGCTCCAAAATCACCGACTACTTCTTGAGAAAATCTTCATTTAATGCGGATAGTACCATCACTCTATTATCGATTTCATCCATGGTCTTACGTACGTCGCTCTCCATATTCTTGATCTCATCCCAACTCTTACATAGCCTAATCTCCCTCTTCTCGACATCGCCTAGCCTCTTATCAAGCTCTTTCTCCTTCCTTAAAATTTCATCTTCTCTTTTATGAAGATCTAGCTCAATGTACTCATTACTATCCACCCACTTGAAATATTTGCAATATGGCAAACCTTGTTCAAAACAAACATATAAGGAAATTGATATTTGTACATAATATTAGTATGTATTATACACTCTACGTTACAAATGATGTAATTACCTTAGTGTTGTAATTTGGACACTCTAAGAAGGGTCGTCCTGAATTTTTTTTGGTAGTTGAGTATCTCATTGTGGCTTCAATCTCACAAAAAGCATAATGCTTGACCCAAAGTATGCCTAGTAGATGATGAAAAAGAAGACATTGATGTAGATTTTATCCAAATTATATTAAGCAATATATAGATTTTAAACTGCTGTAAAACATCAAAAGAGAAGTTATTATCTGCAATATATAGACTCATTGAATAAAGTATTCTGAGAAGTTTACATAAATACAATGCTTCATATCATCATTGACAAAGTATTAAGACTTCAAACTGTATGATAATTTAAAAGTTTTATATTAACATACATTCCTGTTCAACACATTGTACTTAAGTTTCATATAAAATACTGTTGCTCCAAAATTTTGACACTTGATTTCCCTAATATCAATCTTTAGGATTGGATTTTATTTGCTAGAAACCACACACTATAGGTTATTTAGTAATAGACTTTTTCAGATCAAGCATTATATATGGTACAAAAATATCACATTCCAAATCTAAATTAACCTCATTAAAGCAATCAAGGACATGGAAGTGCTTCAGAAAAGATAATTAATTATAAGAATGCTCTGCAAAAAGAAAAATTTTGGTTACAAGCAAAGACATAGTCGGAGTTTATCCTAGCATACTAACAAATAGGCATCATTCCAATAGTATACGATCAATTAAGACATTAACCTTTAATTCTAACGAGTTGACAAAACGCTTTCATTTACTTCCAGATTTTAGCTTCATAATAACTAGATGGCCCAGTAACAAGTGCAAAAGCAAGAAACAAATCGCGACATTCAACACTCTCTAACGCATTACACCAAGTAGAACCAAAACACAGAGCGATGCCAAATTGGAAAACATTCATGTTCTTTAACGTACATTGTCGCCCTTTTAACAATAAGACAACCCATCAATACCTAAAACAAAAATAGCAAATAAACACACAAAAATAAGAGAGAGAGAGAGAGAGAGGGAGAGCCTTAATATCCAATGTAAGTGGTTGAAGAAGAGAAAAATCTGCCACAAATACAAAGCAAAAATGACAATAGAGTTCTAACTGTCATCTAACCGTAGAGAGTGAGTACTCAGTGTTTTCTTGGGAGATAGAAGACGGTTTGTCTTAAAATCTGAAAATAAATCTGAAAATACAATAATAGCTTGAGCTAATCACCAAAATAAAGTAGGACCCAAATGACAAAAATCAAATTTCAGACCAGACGGAGCACATACGTAAAATAAATGAAGTAGAAGATAGACAGAGAGTTAAGATACTAACGATTTTAGGGTTCCATCGAACTGGGGGCAGATCCAATTTAGGGCATAGCGCCGACGTGTATTTACTTCGATTTTAGGGTTTTGGACAACTTTCTGTCAAGGGAGAAGGAAGAATCGTGGGTTAGCTCGTGCCAGCAGCCTCGTGAGGGAGGGAAGTCGAGTGGGAGGTGGGGGAGGGAAATCCGAATCCAAAACGGTGCCGTTTCTCTCATTTATGCCACATCAACTTGCTACATCTACCGTTTCTCTTTTTTGTCTATTCGTATTTGTCTCTATCATTTTACGAGAATAAAATAAAAATATTTTTAATTAAATTTTTAAATAATAATCTATCAAATTTTTTAACATCAACTTGATAATTTTTTTTTATTATATATTTAATATTAGTGCTCAGATGCTACTATATCCACCCAATGATGCCCAAAATTTAAAATCATTAAAAAGGCAGACGGAGTACAATTTGTTTCTACTCGAGGGGCTTGCATTGCCCTGCTCGCTGCTCGTCGTTGGTCATATGTGAACTTTGAAGTGTCCGCTTATAATGGCGGAGTCCCCAATGATTCCCGTTCTGTCGTCCTTTCCACCTGGTTTTATCTTCGACTTCGACTTCCGAGCATGCCCTCAAAATCGGCAGAGTCTCTTGGTTTTTCCTCATCTTCATTCTCATCTTCAACGTGAGGCCTTCCAGAGCAGTTGCGCAAGGCCACCAGGTGAGTACTAGTTCTTTCTCCTTCTCTTTTTAGTTTTTGCTGCCATACTATTCTGATACAGCTTACGCTTGCTTTTTAGTCTTTCAATTATCTTCTGGAATTAGAAATGGAAGAGATTAATGTGTGTGTGTGTGGGTGTGTTTTATTATATATAAACCCAGAAAAGGCAAAAAGACAAACAATATATAATATAATGTGAGATTACATTGAGTACTCCTCATGCAACCTCCCATGTTTCTTCTTTCATTATAGTTTGTGTTTTAATTCATAGACGAAAAGAGAAATCTGATCGGGAATGTTTTTTCACCAAAAGTGTAGTTTTATTTATTTTTAACCAACCAACAAACATGATTAAAACAAACTCAGAATTGGATGCTAGTGGAGTCATTCCTGCAATTTTTTTTACAAGTGCACCTTAGATAATTCAAGAGAATTTTCCTAATCTGATGGCCCCTAGAAAAAGTTGGTGTCAAAGGATTTAAACCTAAGACCATAGAGGGAATATACCACTAACATCAAGACTTATCACTTGAGTCAACCATTAGGGGTTATTCCTTCACATTTTTTTTTCTATAGGTAATCAAGAAGTTTTATTCATAGAAATAGGCAAAGTCCAAGTACACATGGAGTTTACATGAGAAGCACCTAGTTAGATTTTACAATTGAAAGGAGAAAAAGTATGGACATTTAACCTGTTACAAACTATGGCCCTTGCCCATAAGAACAATGATTTAAAAAAGAAAACTTTAATTTCATACATTGTTCTCTCGTGATTTTCAAACCTTCTATCATTTCTCTCCCGCCAAATACATATTATAGGGACCATTATCCGGCCACTTGTGAGTTACCTTGTAGGCCTTTCCAGCTTGCAAGGAAGTCCACCAATCTAAGAGGCATGACCGATAAAAATTCAATTGTCACGAAAAAGTCATCTCACGTAGTCTTGACCACCTTGCAATGTAAAAACAAATGATCTACTAATTCACCATTCTTCTTACATATACAACACTATTATCTGGCATTTCTTTCAATTATTTGTGGTGAGAATCTTGTCCATTGATGTTGCCCATACGAAAAAAGCCGCTTTTGAATGAGCTTCATCTATCATGTACTCTTCTATAGGAACATGATCATTCCAAGACTCGTTAGAACTTGGTAAAATGATCTGACAGTGAACTTACATTTCTTGGAGGGGCTCCAGTTCATCTTGTTGCTAGTTTTCTTTGTCATGCTTACAAAACACAACGCCTCATAAAACTCTGGGATAGCCTCCAACTCCCAATCTTGGGCTGCTGTAATGAAATCAACATTTAATTGAGGGGAAAAGACCAAGAGATCGGCTATCACTGCATCCTTTTCTTGTGTGAGCTCAAAAATATCAGGGAAGGTGTCTTGGAGACTTTGTTCACCACACCTTTTGTCATACCAAAATCTGACATGAGAGCTTTCGCCTACCACAATATGTTCATGTCTTTAGAAGATCTCTCAATGTCTCCTAATGTATTTCCACAAAACAGCCCCATATGAATCATGTACCTCATTTGAGCACCATGCTCCCCATATTCCTTCACATTAACATTAGCAATTTCTTAAGAGGAGCTATTTTCCTAGGTTTTGTTGCTTACAAAGAAATTTGATGTCTTAAGAGTAGACATTGAAGGACCAATATCTGGTTGCATTCCTTTTGCAAACCATTGTTGTGTCAAATGTCAAAACTGCCAATTTTCTTGGTTTAACCTGTACATTTCTCGATATTTAGGTTGTGAAGTTTTCAGACTGGAACCATAAGTCTAACCTATCCTATCGAGCCATTTTGTTGTTATCTTGCACCATTTTTGCTACCAAAGCAACAAAAAATGCACACGATCTATTTATGTGATTAAACAGCTTCATTTTGGATTCTCTAGAAGTTTTGCCCTTTTAACCAAAAGAAAGAACTAGCTCCCTATTGTTGAAATCGGGGATCTTCTTTGCTTTCTAACAAATATGTTTTTTATAAGTAATCCAATTTTATTGAACATGCAAAGGGGCACTTTTGTGCCCTTGCACCTTGGCATTGGCTCTGCATATGTGGGCCCCATCCTGGTGTATGTAGGTGATGGTCTTGCAAGCCACTTTGTCACCCTGCCCCGTAGATCAACTATAAGCCTAATTGTATTAAATTAAGTTTTGACTATGAAACCCAAAACTATGTTGGGGTTTTGAATTAAAAGATGGGTTTCAAATTGAAACTCAACCAAACAAATTCCAACCTCCATAATAATCCAAGACCAGCCATAAACTATTATATATAGTCACGATGAGCAGAGACTTGAGAGAGATGGATTTTGAGCTATTTATAGGTATTATGGCAACAAAGAGCAGAGACTTGAGTGAGATGGAGACAACAACGATGATGGTGATGGCAATGGAGAGCAAAGATCAGAGAGAGATTAGAGAGCTACGAGAGACTTGGAGAAAGAGTATCAATCGAGTGGGGAGGGGGGGATGAGTTTGGAACTTGCTTATCAAGTTCTAAGACAACATCATTTAGGGAGTTTTTTAATCGTCACCAATTCCTCCCCATAGGAAATCCCTTCCCTTTGAAGCTTTTCAAAACGCTAGTCGAGACCAACAGGGAGGGGAAAAGAGACAATAAATGAATTGGGAGATTTTAAAGGATACTTTTGATCAAAATAGGCCTCCCACATGGCCAAATGATGTTCCATTGTTTCCAAGACACCATACCAAATTGATTTTGCCTTACAGGGAATCTCCAACTGAAGACCTAGATACTTCATGGGCAAAGATGATACCCTACACCCAAGAATGCATGGCAAGCCACCAATGTTGTCGACTACACCAATCAATGATAACTAATACTTGCCAAATGATATTTTAATCCAGAGATACCTATAAAAAAAAGTTCTTGTCCAAAGACAGCTTAAAAAAAGGAATAAAACTATGCAGATGCGATACCCCATTGATAAGTGATAAAAGTTGGTGGTGTATGGAATCCTACATTGTCTAGAAATGAGAAATTCTTGCTTTTTATAATAGTTCTAATAAAATTCCAATTGTATCATTGACAAGTCCTTTTAGAGTATAAGTAATGTAGCTTGAGTCTTCCATTAGAGCGTTACAAATAATAACAGAGCTTATTCCAACCAGAAAATGGGCCATGCGTCAAACCACTTATGATAGATTGGCTCGACGAGAGCGTCAATAATTTAAGAGAGGGGAGATTGTGATACCCATATGATAAGTGATAATAGTAGGTGTGTATAGGACCTTACATTGTTTGGTAGAGAGAAGTTTTTGCTCTTTATAATAGTTTCATTGAGGGTTTAATTGTATCATTAACTAGTTATTTTAGAGTATAGGCTATGTGAGTTAAGTCTTCCATTGGAGAGTTATAACAGATGATGGAAATGCTCCTGCTTAGCCTTACAATAATCAGTATATCATCAGCAGACAAGACTCACAAGAGATTAGACAAGACAAACTCTCATTAGTTCTAGTCCCCATCAAGAAGCCTGATAAAAGTTCCCTATTCATAGTAGTTGGCATCATTCTACTCATAGCCTTTGTTACCACCACAAGGAGTTAGGGGTAAAGGATCTCTTTGTCGCAATCTATGAGAGGTATCATAGAAACCAGTAGATTTACTATTTATCAAAATTGAGTTGCATACTGTATAGATACAACGTTCCAACCATGCACACCATCTCTCCCTGAGGCTGCATTTGATGAGTGGATACAACAAGCACCAATTCATATGGTCATACTATTAATGTATATACTAGATATTATTCTTTCCATGTATAGACGCCAATAGTTAGTATATTATACAACTAGGTTGTTTTCTTGTATACATCCTATGTACTTGGCTTTGCTTATTTACGTGATTCAATAAACTTCTTACTTATCAAAAAAAAAAAAAATAGTTAGGAAATTATACATTAGTTGTTACCATGTATCGCTCTTACCTTGTAAAGATTGCCTACTTAATGAGAATGATGTTGCGCCCATAGCAAACAAGTTTTTCAAATTTCTTTCTAGGTATTCTCGGTTCCTTAGCAATTTGATTTGGTATCAAGAGCAGGTTACTAGTTTTCCCGCCTTCTATCTTTTTCTTTTTTTTTTCTCTCCAGACTCTTGAGCAAAAACTTTGTGTTTCTTCTTCGACAATGGCTCGCTGGTAATGCTTGCTAAGTTCAGTGGAGTTTAGATCAGTTTATTACTTAGATTAATCGAATAGTTGGGTTGTAATGGGGTCAAACAAGAATGTTATTATCGATCACAAGTGTTTTGAGTTTAAAAAGGGAAATGTTAGGCAGTGGAGGATCATAGAGAGTAGCCTCGTCTTGTGAAATACATCATCATCAACCATGAAGACCTGACGTGGTTGGCTGCCATGGTGAGGGTAGTTGTAGCATATAGGGGTGCCTCTAAGTTCATTAGATCACAAAGAAAAGGGGAGCAGGTTTTGGTGGTCCAAAGGCAGTGTAATGTCTATGGGAGAGAAGGATGGGGGTGGGTTAGAGAAACTTGAGAGAATCTTTAATGGAGGTTTATGAAACCATGGCTACCCCTTCTGTTTCGAGGGGGAAGGACAAAGGCCGAGAACCATGGCCTAATTACAGGTGGGAAATAAATGGCTTTTGGCCTGGCTCAGCCAGGATCCTCAATGGTCCGAGAGAAGCCCAGGCCATTATGCCTTGGGGAAGCAAGCCTTTGGCCTCATGTAACTTTGGGCTCGAGCCCAATCCGGCTTTGCTATCGCAGGAGGTTTGGAGGATATGCAGTCAACCCTCAATGCCGGCGATGCTTCAACAATTGCAGGTGGTGCCTGCGACGGACCTCCCCGGGGGTCAGAAAACGTCGGTGATGCTGGAGAGAACGCCAGTGTCGTTGCAGGGCAAGGAAATAGGGGAGAGTTTTTATTTTTCTTTTTTCGTATTTTATTATTATGGGCCGTATTTGCATTATATGGTTCATTTGGCGAGAGCACAATGACCGAACTTTTGAGATTTAGGAACAGACATTGAAAGAGCTTAGATCTTTCTTTTTTCATACTTTATTATGGGCCATAGCTATAGATTTCAATAGTTTTCAATTTCATGATTTTCTTGTATCGCACTTTCCATTTTTGACCTAAATAAGTCTTGTCTCTTGTATATCATCTTGTCTACTTGGGTTTTGTCTATTTTATTAATACAATGTTTACTTATCAAAAGAAGAAAAAAGTTTTCCTGCCTTCTAGGATTTGTTTTGGGGATTCTTTGTGTGTTCTTCCTTATCGATGCTGTCTGAGTTTGTGTTTGGTCTCTCGCGTGCTTATCGGCACCTTCAAAGTTTGTTTTTGGCCTCTCTTGTGACTATCAGCGCTATATGAGTCGATTCTTGGGGTTCCTTCTAAATTTTGGCGTAGTCTAAGTGCTCTGTGTGACTATCGGCGTTGTTTGAGTCGATTTCTAGGCTCCCTTGTGCTTTTTGGCACAGTCTGTTGGCTCTTTAAGAGTTCTTCTGATTTCTAGTGCCTTTCGAGTTGTTCTTTTTTTGTCTGGGGGTTATCTTTGTATCTTGAGCACATGGTTCTTGGGCTGAGAGTTGGGATTTCTTTGATTTTTGGTGCCATTCGAGTTGTTCTTTTTTGTCTGGGTGTTAAACTCCATATCTCGGACACGCGGTTCTTGGCCTGAGGGTTTTCGTTACTGCAATAACTCTCTGGTGGATGTTCTTGTGGCCGCATCATGTCATTAGCTAAGTTCAATTCCTTTCATATTCGTTTTACTCGAAAGATCTACTTTGCTTGGGAGTTTCAGTTTCAATTATTTGACAAAGGGAAAGAATTGTGAGGTCATATTGATGAGAGTAATCCCGCCCCTACAGATGTAGAGGCTTTGTTAAGCGGGAAATCAAGGATGCTCAGGTTATGACCTGGATCCTTAGCTCGGTTAAGTCTCATCTTGTTCTCGATTTGGGGCTTTATAAAATTGCCGTTGACATGTGTAATTACCTCGACAAAGTTTACAATTAAGACAACACGGCTCGGTGCTTTCAATTGGAGTATGAGATGGCTAATTTCACACGTCTCTCCAATGAGGAATTTTTTTCTAGTCTTCAAAATCTTTGGGCTACCTATTCAGATATTGTTTATGCTAATGTTCCCGCTATAGTTCTTTATATGCTTCAAGCAGTCATGAACAAGCAAGAGAGACTAGTTCTTGATGAAGTTGCGTTCTGACTTTGAAATTGCATGTTCTAATCTGATGAATCGTCATCTTGTACCAACTCTAAATGCTTGTTTGAGTGAACTTCTTCGTGAGAAGCAACGTATTGTAACTTAGGTTGCTATGGAACATCGTGTCAGCATAATACGTTCATATGGGTGTAAATATGTGAAAATAGCTAAATGCGAATGTTGAAACAATCAGCCAATTAGGTGTAAATTAGGTGTAAGTAGGTGTAAATATTTCAATGATAGCATTTTAGGCACCACTAATTATGGCAACAATTATGTACAATTATTCTATATAAATAAAAGGAAATCCTACAGAAATAGTATTCAGACCATTTGACATGGTATCAGAGTCTCTGATTTCTGAATCACTCGGTGCGATCTTTAATCGCAATTTTAGAAGATTTTTTTGTATTTAGCAAGTTATTTCTTGCTCTGAGTAGGTGTCACTACCTTGTGTTGTGTCAAATTGTGTGAGTTTGAACTTCTCGGCAAGTTCTCGACGTCTTAGCTCTTCATTTTTTCGATTGGGTGTTTTTGGGTTGGTGCTGCCGGCAACCTTTGTCCATATATTAGCAAGTTTCAGCAAGAAATTCCCGTGATTTGAGGTTCCTCTGTAACTTGAAGGCTGCCGACGCAACCTTATCTTCTTTTTTTCGACATTTCTTTGGTCGTATTGGTCTCGGAACAGAGGACTCCTCATTTCGGCGAGGTCTGTGCAGATTCTTGGTACGGTGGTTCTCGACTTCCATCGATCTAGTTCGTGGTTTTGTAATTTGAAGGTTGCTGATGTAGCCTTATCTGGTTCCATTCGGTGTTGCTATTGTCGTGTGGCTCTTGGAACAGTTAGTTGGCGTTATTGGCAACTTCTGTTCAGATTCTTGGTGAACCTGACGTGGATCGAACATGCAATCGTCTAATCTTGGAGTTTTGGTAGTATTTCGGCAACTTCAGTTATCAAGTTTACGATAGTGCTCTCTCGGTATAGAACCTTTTATTCTATTTTAGCTTATTTTAGTTCATTTGATTTGTCTTTACTTTTATTTAAAATATAGATATATATATAAATTGACACTGTTTTATCTTTAGTTTTATTGCGATGGGCTCCGCACCTGTGTGTTCCAAGTTTACGGAAAACAATTACCCTACGTGGGCTTTTCAATTTGAACTATTTCTGAAAGGAAAAGACCTTTGGGATCATATTGATGGCACGGATGTCGCGCCATCATCTACTTTTGACAAATTTAAAGATCTCGGATCTTCTCCTTCATGGGCTGACTGGATGCACAGATCATGTCTTGGTTTCTTAGTTCAATGGAATCACATATTGTTACAAACTTACGACCTCATCGCTCTGCTCAATCTATGAGGAATTATTTAAAGACAGTTTATCATCAAGAGAATAGTGCTTGTCGCTTTCAGTTAGAACATGCAATTGCCACATTTCAACATAGTAGTCTTTCGATCCAAGACTACTACTCAGCATTTCTAACACTTTGGAATGAATATTCTAAACTGATTACGACAGATGTTCCTATTTACACCATATGAACATATTATGCTGACACATCGGGCTATTGTCAATGCCCCTGTTACTGTGGCTTATGCAGCACAAGGGAGGAATAAGAGTCGAGACATGCGTGCTGGCCAATGCTATAGCTGTAAAGCCTTTGGTCATATTGCTTTGGATTGTCCCTAGAAATTCTGTAACTACTACATGAAACAGGGCCATATTATCTCCACTTGTCCCATTCGACCTGAAAGGAAGCAGGGCAGTGCTTATCATGCCTTCGCTAGTGCCTTTGGTTTTGTTGCATTGCCTGTTGTTTCGTATGTTGTTCCTATTCTTGCTCCTACTGCCTTAGCAAATCCGAACACCCCTACTCTTGAAAAGGTACAGCAGATGATTCTTTCTGCTTTTTTTGCTTTTGATCTCTCAGGTAATCATGTAGTTTTTTCTAAGACATGGTATTTTGACTCTAAAACCTCTATGCATATGACCAATTCTGTTGTTCCTCTTTTCATTGTCAAATTATGATGACACTCTGAAAATTAACACAGTTGATGGCAATTCTCCTCCTATCAGTGTTGTAGGTGATCTTTCCTCCTTCTTAACTGATGTCTTTGTGTCTCCTGACCTCTCCACAAATCTTATTTTTGCCGGTCAATTGGTTGATAATAAATGTAATGTCCATTTTTCTTGGATCAAGTGTCCGGAAAGATGATCGTGAAGTGGCTTAAAGTGGGACGATTATTTTCTCTACACCTTTCTCTTCCACAATTATCCCTAATTTTCCTTTACTTTCCTTTGCATGTAATGTTGTTAGTTTGAGAAATAAGACGTGGCGTAGACGTCTAGGCCACCCAAATTTAGATGTACTTCGTATTTTATGTAATTCTGGTTTATTAGAAAATAAAACGTGTTCTTCTTTTGATCTTTCCTTTGATTGTACAACATTCAATTTGGTTAAATTAAAGTTCTACCTTTTCCTCATCATGTATCTCGTGCCTCACAATGTTTTGATATTATTTATAGTGATGTTTGAGAGATTCTACCTATTGTTTCTCATGCACATTATAAGTATTTTGTTAGTTTCATTGATGACTTTAGTCATTTTAATTGGGTTTACTTCCTATAGGCTAAGGTAGAAGTGTTTTCAGTAGTTAACCGTTTCTTTGCACTTCTTAAGACTCAATTTTCTGCCAGCATCAAAGTCTTGCGATCTGATTCTGGAGGAGAATACATGTCTAATGAGTTCTTCAAGGAAAAGGGATTATCTCTCAACGTTCTTGTCTTTCGACATGCAATAAAATGGTGTTGTTAAGAGGAAAAATAATCACTTTCTTGATGTGGTAAGAATTTTTTGACTTGAATCATCTATTCTTCCTTGTTTTTGGTTTGAAGCGCTCTCTACTTCAATTCATTTGATCAATCACTGACCCTCTCCCACGTTAAATCATGTTTCTCATTTTTCTAAGCTTTTTGGTCATTCTCTTTCATATTTTGATCTTCGTGCATTTGGTTGTGTTTATTTTGTGCATCTCTCTACTTATGAACGACATAAACTTACTACTCAGTCTGTTAAGTGTGTTTTTCTTGGCTATGGTATCCCTTAAAAAGGTTATGTTTGTTATGATCCACATGCTCGTCATGTACGGGTTTCTAAGAATGAAGTTTTCTTTAAAAGTCAATATTTCTTCCCATCTTATAATAAGCTGCCATCTTCATTTTTATTTCTCAGCGTTTTGATTTTTCAAAGTTGTGGCAACTGCATTAGATTGATGTGAAGAACGCTTTTCTTCATGGTGATCTCCAAGAAGAGATCTACATGAAACTTCTATCTCGTATGACTACTTCTCCTCATGATGTCTGTAAGCTAAGGCGTTCTCTGTATAGGTTCAAGCAGGCTTCTTGAGCTTGGTTTGAGAAGTTTCGTAGTATACTTCTCACCTTCAGTTTTACACAAAGTAAGTATGATTTTTCTCTCTTCTTCCACAAGTCTGATGCGGGCATAGTTCTTATTTTGATTTATGTGGATGATATTATCATTACTGGCACTGATTGTGGTTTGATTACTAAACTTCAGAAACTGTTGCATGTAACTTTTCATATAAAAGATCTTGGCCAGCTCACATACTTCTTGGGACTAGAGGTGCATCATTAGGCCAATGGTATCTTCTTGAACCAGCATAAGTATATTCAAAATCTTATCACCTTGGCTGGTTTGGAGGACACTTCTTCTGTTAGAGGTAAATGTCAAATACCGAGAAGATGAAGGGACCTTCTAGATGTCCTACTCTCTATCGGGGCCTTGTTGGGACTCTTATCTATTTGACCACTATTCGTCTTGATATCTCCTATGTCGTTTAGGTTAGTTGTTTATGTTTTCTCCTCGACATCTGCATCTTGCTACAGTTCGACGCATCATCTGCTATCTTCGAGGTTTGCCTACTCGTGGGTTATTCTTTTCTACAGACTCATCTCTTCCACTTGTTGCCTATTGTGTTGTTGATTGGGCTGGGTGTCCAGATATGCGTCGATATGTTATAGGTTGGCAAATATTTTTAGGTGATGCCTTAATTTTTTGGAGATGTAAGAAATAAGATCATGTTTCTAAATCCTCTATTGAGGCCGAGTATTGTGCCATGTCTACTACTTATTATGAAATCATATGGTTACATAGTCTTCTTGAGGAGCTTGGGTTTCCTCACACCAATTCTACCTCTTTTCATGTTGATAATACTAGTGTTATTCAGATTGCAACCAATCCTGTCTTTTATGAATGCATCATGCACATTGAAGTTAATTGTCATTCTATCCACGATATCTTGGAGAGTTGAGTGATATCTCTCCCTTATATCTCTACTAATCTCCTAGTGACTAATGTATTCACCAAAGCCATGACTCGACAGAGTCATCAATTTCTTGTTCGCAAATTGTTGTTGGTTAACTTGACAGCATCAATTTGAGTGGGGATGTTAACGTATTACCATATATTATTCTTACCATGTATAGCTGCTAATAGTTAGGAAATTATATGTTAGTTGTGACCATGTATAGTTCTTACCATGTAAAGATTGCCTACTTAATGAGAATGATGCTGCGCCTATAGCAGACAAGTTTTTCAAAATTCTCTCTGGGTATTCTTGGTTCCTTAGCAATTTGACACATACGCCTTCTCCAAGTTCAAAATCCCTGATCTAATCCTACTATCAGGACCCTCATTAGCTATAAGCACCGAGTTTAGACTTTGTTGGTCTGTGATGAAGTCATGAAATCATTGTAGGAGCTAGAAATAATTTTCAACAACATTTGTTTCAATCGATTAGCAAGAACTCTGCAGAGAGGATTGTATAAAAAACCTACCAAGCTAATAGGAAGAAAGTCCTTAATCTCCACCACCTTTGCTGTCTTGGTATAAGTGTGGTAAGATAGTGTTAAGACTCTTCGAACTTGCCACGAGCATTGAACTCATGAAGCACATTCATCAAAATTGCTTTGAGAATCTTTCAACTAGTCTGAAAAAAAGGCTAATGAGAAACCATTAGGGCTTGAGGCCTTATCACCACCTCCAAAACCTCAGGCTTTGTTTGGCAACCAAGTACTTAAAAAAAAAAAAATCAACATTCTCAACCTTTCGTAGAACTTTATTCTCAAATATCATTCAAATACAAAAAAAAATTCTGTTTCAAATTTTCATCTAATCATTACTAAAACACTAAAATCAATACAAATTTTACCAACTCCAAAATAAAAAACAATCTTGAAAATATTATATTCAAACAACTTTCAACTTTATATATCCAATTTCACAAAGTCCAATGCTAATTTAAAAAAAGATTTTTATTAAAAATTCTCTCATTTCCCAAAACCTAATCTCAAACAAATTCCCAAAATTCTTAAATATTTCCAAACATTTTTGGTAACCAAACATGGTTGTCTCCTCAAATCTTCTTTCTAGCTGTGTCACATCCTCTCTAATCAAACTAAGACCATCCAACTAGGGCCTCAAAGAAAATTGTTCAGAATTGAGACGGGTGTCAAATTTTAGAGTATGCTTCCTTATTTTGGTGTTGTCCAAGAAAGCCTTCCACCAACCACTTGAGGGTTGATCGTGTTGTGTTAGCAATTTGCGTTGAAAGTTTGGTGATTCGAGTTGGCTTTCTAACAAATATCTCACCTCCATTGTTTGCTGCCTTTCCAAAGTAGGTGAAAGCGATATGTGCACTTAAGTGCATAAGCTGCACTTAAGCGCATAAGCCACCTGGAGCCCAAGTGCAAGCATGCACTTGAGTGTAGGTTTTAAAAAGGATGTAAAATAACAAAATTTCCATAAGATATAATATAAAAAAAAAAGTTTTAAAAATGAAATATACTAGTATATTTAGACCTCATTTGGATACTGAGATGAGATAAGATAGTTTAGATGAAAGTTGAAAGTTAAATAAAATATTATTAGAATATTATTTCTTAATATTATTATTGTTTTGGAATTTGAAAAAGTTGAATTGTTTATTATATTTTATATGAAAATTTGTGAAAGTTGTAATGATGAGATGAAATGAGTTGAAATGATTTTGGTATTCAGACCAGCCTGATGCGACATGACAATCAAGTGATCAACTAATTACATAAAAGTGCACAACATTTTATATACTTCTACTGTGGTTTACAAAATACACACAACCATGATATTTGAGTGATAGCCATAATCAAAATAAAAGTACATGGTTTAATCAAAATACACCTAAATGGAAATGACCAAAAAAGCACAATGCAATCCCGAAATATATAATCATCTTCATCCTTATGTGATGGCCCAAATTTTAATGATCAGAGTCCTGTCGGAAATATGGAATTTCCCCAACCCCCAATAATTTCCAACTTGTTGAGCATGTGGCAGCTCACTCTTTTTGTTCTTGCTCTTTTAGCGAACCCTTATGCTTGAGGTTTGTGACTAGGGAGTTGTCAAATTACTGGGCAAGGTGAAGTTGCTATGTGAGGACTCAGGTTTTGATAGTGAAGGATTTCATATTAGATTACCCAAATATCGTCATGTTATTAATGTTATTGAATTGTACTATTTATGTTATGCTATTAGGTGATAGTTTCTACTGAACTTGCAAAAACTTAAATTAGCAAGGGTACCCAGATTTTATAAAAACCAACTAAGAAGATATAACATTGTGAAGCTTTCTGCCATTGACTAGTCTCCACTAATCAAAGAAATCAAGGGATAGAGAGAGAGAGAGAGCTTCTTGGTACAAATTTTCCATTTGGGTTTCTTTTTTTTTTTTTTTTTATAAGAAACTTATTAATCAAATGAAACTAGGCATAGCCCAAATACACATTAAGTATCCAAAAAAGACACTTAATTATATTCTAGAAAGCTGAAAAGAAAGCAAGAAGTCTTGGACATTCCCTCCCTTTAATACAATAGTAGCAAGCCATTGAACTAAAGAAGATACAAAAAAGTTCCATAATTCCCCCCCATTTCTCTCCTTGTTATTGAAACATCTCTCGTTATGTTCCATCCAAATACACCACAACCATTTGTGATTTTTGATAAGCCTTTCAGGTGGGAGTATATTGCAGAATGGAGGGGTTTTGGGAAACATGGGAGGAGAAGAGGAAAAGAGAAGGAAAGAGAAAGAATCCGGGGAGACTTGCAGAATATAGGTCTAGAGAGTGTGGATCTTAGGTGAAAGAAGCAAAAGAGGGGTAGGTGCAGGTTATGCACCTCTTCTTTATTTTTTGTTTTTGTTTTTTTTTTATGATTTTTTAAAGCACATGCTCAGAGTCAGGGTTGTTTATGATTATATATGAAGAAGGACGGGCCCAATTGGAGTCGGTATCCCCTATAACCAACCCTGACTCTGACTCCAAAGCTGTTGGAATTCAAATCCAAACTCCGATTTGCATAAGCCCTTATCCGACTCCAAATTGTCAGAGCGGAGTCAGATTTGGGCTTTTTTTCCTCTTCATATTTTAGCCCATTTTGGGCATTTTTTGTGGGCTTTTAAGTTTCAAGTTTATTAAAAACATTACCAAAAAAAGAACCAAAAATATAACTGATTATAGTTCATATACTATGCAAACATGAAAAATAAAAATTAAATTAAATTAAAGAAATAAAAAATATACAGTAGTCCCTTTAGGGCCACAGGTTATTCTTGATATCTGATCATTTGTCCACTTCTAAATAATTTTTTCCTTGAATACACGCCAAAATATTCTTCCCAACTAAAGCATCAACCAACTAAACTAAAACAACACAAATTGAAATCAATTATATTACAAACGAAATAAAAACAAATATCAGCAAGCTTTTCCTTGTTCCCATTCCAAATTGGGCCTGAAGAAAAGAGGACAAGATTAGTGAAGAAATAAGATACAAAAACATCGCAGAATTAAATTTGTGCACTCTCTCCTGTGCTGTCACAGAATTTCTAGAGCTGTCTCATGTGCTGCATTAAATTCTGGTGAGTGTATCTGAGAGTGAGTTTAGCATATGTATATAGGTGGTCCAGTTTGAGCTCATTTTATCATGTTTTGATCCAGGAATGGTTATACCTTTCATGGACTCAGACTCATGAATTTCTGGTCCTGATACAAGCCAAAATATTATTAAGCATCATCTAGTGTATTGAGAATACTGCTGGTATTAATATAGTCATGGACCAATATTAATTATAATATTCACAACTTCAGCTAGCAGAAGTAACCAATTGATTCGTGTATGTAAAAGCCCCAAGTGATTCATGTATGTAAAAGCATGCTAAAACAGTCCCAAACTAACAGCCCCAAGTTGGTAAAATTCATCGTGATTGTGAGATTTTGTTAAATTTAGAAAGGCTAAAGCTCATGGAGAGTGTAGTACTTCTATCTTTTATCTTTTATTTTTTTGAGGGGGGAGGCCGGAGGGGCAAATGGCCCTGCCCCTTCTCCATCCACCACTGCTAACAGATCAGTGAAAGGGATTTCCTTTTATGGTTAAGCAGCTTATGAAGGAAATAAATTTACTAAATTTTTCTTTATTTAATATTTTCCCTAAAAATGGCAAATCAAATCAGTCTAATCTGTATAATTCCTGAAATTCATCCAAGAAAATGAAGAAAATCCATTGAGCATAATAACCAAGCTTGTTATCAATTTAGAATCTCCAGTTCAATGAAACAAATTAAAACAAAAAACAGAAAAAGAAAAAATCAAAAAGTGGAAATATTCTAGGGCTTCTCATGGTTGCGGACTATATGTGCTGCATGTTCAAAGTTAAAGAAAAATTAAAGAAGACTATATATTAAAGAAAAACTGAAGAATAGTGTCATAGTAGATCTAAATATTGAAGATATACCAAGAGGGAAGACTCCAAGGACGGGGGACCCCTATAGTAGAAGGAATCAATGGAGGGGGCAGTGGTGGCAGACGGCGAGGGGTATTGGCAGTTCTAGGAGTTGTGAATGCGTAGAGGGATAGTTGCATGGCGGAGAAGAGAGAGAGAGAGAGAGAGAGAGAGAGAGTTGCATGGCAGTGATCCTAAGTATGAACTATGATTCCCATTTCAATTAGATATTCATGTGTTGGACTAGCCCACCCATAAGGGAGTTTTTATAATATAAATTTTAATGATTAAATTCAACTTTTCCATCCACATAATCTTTTGAAACAATTGGTGATTTAACAGTCTCAGTGAGTTTTTAAGAATAGTGGCTTTTAAACCTGCAATGACTCCGATTTCTTGTACTTCTTTTTCTTCCTTTGAGCTAATATGAATTGAAAACTCCCATTGATTTATTATCACCATTTTGCGTGATCCCGATGCTTGTGTTATCCTTCTCCTTGTCATGTTTGTGGTACAATATCAGTCCCATCACCACCCTTCTCATTCATACTTCTGCTTACATTTTCCTTAAATATGACCCAATATTTATCATCTCTTTTATTGCAGTAAAATGGCACTTAGTTAATTTAAGTTGTTTTTAGTCAGTTTTCAATTCTCTCTCTCTTTTTTTTTCTTTTTTTTTTTAAAAAAAATTCCCTTTAGTTATTCTACTTTTCCCTATGATTTTAGGAACCATACGTTCGGACCCGAGAGAACCCATATTTCAATGGCCTGTTTAAAGGAGATGATCAGGCTACCTTGGAGTCTCAAGGGAGTATCAGAGCCAAAACATTTCTCAGTCCCCATCAGATATTGGTGACTTCAGACATGGACTCATTTTAAATATGTCTGCAAAGGTCATGGACTCACCATACGAAGATTCAGCCTCAGATATTATTCTTGGACCCCTTGACTTTGGCTTTCGAGGAAATTATGACAGCCAGAGCTTTTCTCAGCCCATATCCGATATTGGTGACACTAGAAACAAAAGGAGTGCTTCAAAAATATCTGAGAACGTCATGGATTCACCTCTAGAAAATTCAGTCCCAGGTATTATTCTCGAAAATTTTGATCAGCCTTCATCTGTGAGGCGGTCAAGGTCAAATAATTTCAAAACAACTTCGTTTGTACCACCAAGTGTTCAACCAGAGTTAAGATTTGACCTGGATGCACAAAATGATTTGATGCTTCATGCTAGTCCTACAACCTTTGAAGAAAACAATGAGTACCATACTTTAAATGATCTGGAAAGGCCAGCATTTGAAAAATCATACCGCATGGAAAAAAGGAAGCCAGACCTCTCAAGGATTCCGCTTCCTCAGTCTGCTGCTACATTTTATAATGGGTCCTCACCAGAAATGGAAATTGTTGAATCATGTGAAAGCGTCAATTTGTTAAATATATATTTGAGATCTAGAAGGGATGATGTCAATGCTGGTGTGCCAGGAAAATTCTTACATGCAGTAATGGGGCACGATATACCTGGTAATTCCCCTTTTCAACTCTTATTTACCTTGTCATGGTGACTTGTAATTATGCTGAACTGCCTTGCTTTCCATTGTTGGATGTGCCTATACACAGAGTCTGAAAGTTTATATTCTTATTCAATCCTGATCCTTTCTGTGACTGTCCTTCAGCATGATGTTTGTGATGAGGCAATACAATTATATGTCATTTTTCACCTCTTGAGATTTCAGAGATTGTAACTATACTCAGCTAGGATGTTTTATAAAGGTCAAGCCAATATTTGGTTTAACTACTCGAAGAAGCATGTGGCCAACAGAGAAGTGGCATTCAATTATGTGTTGGATAATCAGTTCACTGCGACATGCCTATTACATAAGGATACAAATTTCATTTTAGGTGGTGTTTTCCCATCAATTCATAATTCATTGAGGCTTTATCTCTGCTTATGCATGATGTTTTATTTCTTGAATGCGTAAAACAACTCCCAAAAGTTCGCAAATCACAAAGCAATGACACCTATTCAAGACTTGCATTAAATTTCAAACTTCGGGCATTAATGGAATAATTGAATAGCTCTAGTTATTGTGCCAATTGTGTTTGGACCAAATGGTGTGACCAGAGGAATTGACTGCCCTTGTTTGGACCAACTGGCATCTCTTTGTGTCTAAAAGAAAGGGTTTGTATAACAACTCAAAGTGTACCTGAGCCACATAGGCGCATAGTCTAAAGGACAAGGACTTCCCCATCCTAAGCATTGTGGGATTCCCATTCTCCACCTTCCAATATTCAATCCAGGGTATTTTAGTGTGGTTGTGGGTTAAATCCATATGGATGCATCAGTTGTATTTACCAATCAAAAACCTGCCACTTACCTGCTCATTTCTAGTTGTGCCCCAAATATCCTGGTAGCCTTTTTTGCAGAAAGTAATGCATGTAGTGCTCTTTTAGTTGAGATAACAAATTCCAGAATTGTCGTAAATTTTCTTTTGAAATATTTAGTTTTCACCATTGCATAAAATCAAGTGATGTTATTTGATGAAAATCATTAGTTTTATTATGAAATTTGCTGCTTAAATACATGGGATGCTTCTTTTTTACCTGAGATTAGTGAGTATGATACTTTACTGAGATCTCAGTCACAAGGCTTAAGGTTCTTGATACTGGATACTGGAGTCAGGACCAGTACAAATGTAAGTTCATTCTATTTTGTTAAAAAGATAAAGGTTCTGAAAAGGAAAAGAAATGAAACATAAGAATGTATGTGCTGTAAGGTCCTTATGATTTCTTTGAGAATGGAAACCACCATGTTAACCAATTATAAAAAATCATGCCAGCCTAATTTAACGAAGTCTGACTATTTACAGATGTTGGACTAGTTGCTTCAACAATCATGTATGCCTTCTACTTGAATGAAACATGCAAGAGTGACCAGTTGTGCACTGTGCCTGTCATCAACATGAAGAGGGCAGACCTGGGTTCTCACGCTGAAATTAAATGGTTGCTTGAATCATGCCAAATTGATCAGTCATCCTTATTTTTTATAGATGAGGTGTGTTCTATATCTTTAAGTCCTTAGTTTTGAAAGTATTTCATGGAGTAATCATGGTACATGTTCTAAGGTGGACGTTAATGTATTTTGATCAACTTTAGTGGTTACTAATTGATTTTAATTTTTTTTTTGGGTGGGCAACTATTTGATTTGTTAAATAGAACAAAATATCTAATTAAACTTATTCATTGCAATAGTTGAGAGAAAAAAATGGAAGCTGTTATATATAATCTTCAACTTCCTGAGCTCAAGCAATCTGCGACCTAGCAAAAGATTCCTTTGCTGTGAAATACCCCTTAAATTTTTTTTCCTCAAATAGATAGTTATGTTATAAATCTCAGATTCTTTTAAGTCCAAACAAGGTTATTAAGTCATTCTGTAAGTTTTCCCTTTTCTTCCTACCAGTGAAGAGTAGTAAGGTTCTGTAGTTATTATTTTCAAATCTGGCCTCCATGTTCGACTGAAACTTTGTTCCTATATGCTGAATATTGAGCAGATTGACCTGCCATATTATGACCTTTTTGGGAGTCTTAAGCTAGTTCTAGTAAACAGCCACACGCTTTCAATTAAACAAGAGGTAATGTTTTAGAATAAATTTGTACTTTTTACTCCAAATCTTACTCCAAACTGTGGAAAATGATTGGTATTGTGTAAGTTTCTTCCTGAAACAGTCATTAAAGGAGGTGGTAGTTGAAACCTTCAGTTGCAGAAAGGTATATTTGGTTGCTTCAATATGGTTTGCTTTCAATTTTTTAGCTTGGTACTTCTAAACATCTTTAGAATGAGGGTTTACTTTCATTGATTGTATCTCTCTATCACATGGTGAATCTACATATCCTTGGGTTGAGACTATTACTGTGGGACAGGTATCATTTTGTAATTTAGAATGCATATATGTTTTTCTATTTCTTAAAGCATAAAGTTTATTGACAAAAGAGTAGGCATAGCCAAGTACACAGGAAGTAGAGCATGCATCTCTGTTTTCAGTCATCCACTATTTATCAGCAACTAAAGCCCAAACACAACTAAGGCCCCATTTGGATAAGCAGTTGGTCTCATCTCATCTCGTCTTAACATCTAAACACTATTCAAATACAAACACTTTTCAATTTCTCTTTCATACTTTTTTATCTAATCATTACAACTTTCCCAAACTTCTATATGAAACACAAAAAACAATTCAACTTTTTTAAATACTAAAACAAAAATTATAGTAAAAAATTATATTCTAACAATATTTTAACTTTATAATATTTTCAATTTTTTCTCTCCTTTCCCAAAATGCAGTAAAAATCTCAACTCAAAATTATTTCACTACTATTCAAAAACCATTTCTCTACTATTTACAGATTTCTCATCTTATTTCATCTAACTATTCAAATGAAGATTCAAATCCCCTTGGGTGCAAACAATTTCAAGGGGCGATTGTACTGAAGATTTTCCCTTTGAATTAACCAAGGTGTACTTGCAGGAAACTTCTTTCTGAGTGCCAGTGCACTCCTGGGATTGGTCAAGATGCTGTTTCGGACACTAGGTACCGATAAAAAAAAAACTATTCAAACGAGGCGTAAAACTTATCTATGGTACCAAAGACAAGCCTTTTTTTTTTGGGGGGGGGGGGGGGGGGGGCTGCTTGGGCCAATAGGACTTTTGTTAAAGTCAAAGCTATCATCTTTGAACAATCCACCCCACTTGTAGATTAAGAGTGTGTGAAAGGGTTAGAGCTGTCACAGCTTGTTGCCCCCATTCCTCAAGTTGGGTTAACTGCATGTACAAAAATAGGCTATGCCCAGATGTTATTGATAATGATTGTTAAGCCAGTAGGAGTTGTTTTGAACTAAAAAAATGCACCCCAAGGCTTTATGGCCACATTCGGTCCATCCAATGTCATGTAGATGTAATGTAGGCTATCTATATCCAGCATTGCACCACAGGCTCTGAAAAATAGCAACCAGTTTGGTATTATATTATATGGAGACCTAGTGACCCATCCACGGTACTTCCCCTGACATGGAAAAAAGAACAGAAAACTGCCAATGAATCTAGTAAAACATACAAAGACATTAGATATCTGTTATTATGGACTATTGATTACTTATAAAAAAAATATGGAATATTGATTAAAAATATTATGGGTAAATTAACTTCCATGACCTCAAAACATGATCCTATATAACTTATTCCCTGCAAACTTTAAATTGTTGCAATTCAGATCCAATTCCAAGATTTCAATTTCAATTTTCCCCTTTGGTTCAAATCAGGCATTAGTTTGGATAAAAAAAATATCTTGAAATAGCACATGTATTTAACTCATGAAAATATGAAATTGAATTTTCTAATTCAAACCAAACCCAACAAAAGTTCAACGTCCAAAACTGTAATTCCAAAGAGGGGAAAACCTAAAGCAGCACTTTCCATTCTTTCAGGAAGTTTGAAAGTATGGAAATTATGGTGTGAAGGAGGGAAGTGCGACTCACTTGTTGCGAATTAGAGTAAAATGGCTAACTTTCTTAATTCCATTTGTTTAGGAAGTTCCAAAAAAGCCTTCATGCAACATTATTTCTTTTATCGCGAAGAAAACTTAAGGAATGATTAGGGTTGGGAGTGCAATTGGGATTGATGACTGGGGAAAATGTTGTTCCCCTAGTATCTCTTCCTCCAATAAACAATATTGAAGGTTCATCATCGGATTGGGTTCTACATAAGGTTAACAAGATTGAACAGTGTGTGGGAATTTCATATGAAGGATGTGGTGACAAATTTACAGCACTACTCACTGCCATTGGGGCGGGCCACTAGCTCGAGACTAAATCAAAATTCAAGTCGAAGAAATACTAAAGGGAGGGCATTATGAAGCTGGCCTCATAGAAAGAGTTTCAGGTAGAGTATTCGTTGTATGGGAAACAAGGGGTTGGGATTGGGAAGGTGTGTTCTATTCCCATTCAAGTTTGTGCATTTTAGATAAATTTCTAATTTTCACGAGTTTATTGGTCATTACCGGCTCTCTAGTTTGGGCTAGGTGTTTATTTTATATGCCGGTGTACTTGGTTACTCTTATTGATATTAATATATATAATATTTTCGCTTTTAATAAAAATAAGGGCCTCAAATGTGAAAGATTTATGTCCAATTAATCTTTACATGGGGTTTATAAAATTATATCTAGGGTCCTCGCCAGTCGTTTGAATACAGTCATGGAGAAGATCATATCAAAACCCCAAAATTCCTTTCTTAAGGGAAGACAAATTCTAGACTTGGTACTCATTGCCAATGAATGTTTAGAGAATAGAATCAAAGCTAGAGTATGAAGTATTTTATATAAGTTGGATATGGAGAAGGCTTGCAATCGTGTAGTTTGGAATCTCCTTTTTAATCTGCTTGGGAGATATGGTTTTGGGGAGAGGTGATGTATGTGGTTAAGCATTATGTAACCGCAACACGTTTCTCTATTCTAATGAGTGGTACTCTAGTGGACTTCTTTAATAGCTCACGAGGATTGAGGCAAGGGGACCATTGTCCCTTTTTGTCTTTGTTAATGCAATGGATGCGCTTGGTCAGATAGTGGAGGCCACTGTTTCTTGGGGAGTTCCTATGGATTTTCGGTGGGATGTTTAAAGAATAGTTTTGTCAAATTTTCCCATATTGTTTTTGTAGATGACACATTACTCTTTCGTGAGTGGGATTATAGCTAGGTCCAATGACTCCAATCATTGTGGGCTCTCTTTATCTCTCTTTTTATTTTGACAAGTAATAGATTTTATTAATGAAAATAGGCATAATCCAAGTATACAGAAAGATACAAGAGTTTACACCTTGTTAAGAGGAAGAGATAAAAACAAGAAACTCATGAAAATCTAGGCCATTGCAATCTACAACATTCGCCCTCAGGAACAAGTTTTAACAAAGAACAATCTAATCTCCTCCAATGTTCACTCCTCTTTGAAACTATTCCGTTCCTTCCATAGGCATCAAAGAGTGCATATAGGCACCATCTTCGACACAACTGTGATTTGTGGAATTCCATCCAAATTCTTCCAACTGGCCAAGAGCTCAACCACCGTAGCAGGCATAACCCAAGCTAACTCCAATCTTGTAAAGAAAGCATCCCATAGTGACCTAGCCACCTCACAATGCATTAGAAGATGATCCACAGTCTCTCCATTCTTTCTACACATGCACTACCAGTCCACAACAATAACTCGGCGTTTCCATAAGTTATCCATAATCAAAGTATTGCCCAGAGAAGCTGTCCAGGAAAAAAAAGCCTTAAGAGGCGCCTTATTCTTCAAATACTTTTCCATGGAAAGCTATTGTGTTGTGGATTGATGAGGGTCTTATATAAGAAGTGGATAGAAAAAGCGAATTTTCTAGCAGGCATCCACCACAACTTATTAGCTCCTTGAGTGCTCAATCTCATGGCATATGAGGGTGTGAAAAAATTAACTAAGCTGCCAACTTCCCAATCATGGGCCGTAGAATTCATATTCTAGTGGATTGAGCCACCAAACATGTCCATGAGATCCGCCATTGATGCTTCCTATTCACATGCAATCCTGAAAACTGTAGGGAATGCATCTTTAAGGGCTCGATCTCCACACTATAAATCATGCCAAACTTTTATTCTAGAACCGTCACTCATTACGATTCTAGTGTGTTGAGCAAACACCCGCCAAACTCCCTTGTACCTCGCTAGTACTTCACCCCCCCCCCCTTTTTTCCCTCTCTACATACACCCATATTCAAAATCAATCACCATCTTCCATAAAGCTTCCCACTCCATGGTTATGAATTTTATTTTTATTATAATATTTTACAAATAGCATACAACAATTATTATCTATTTATAATCAAAGCTACAAATTAACTATGTGATATATTCCTATAAAATAAAAACTATGTGATATATGGTTCCGACACTAATTTAGTTTTAAAAGAATCATGAAGCTGACATGAGACTATTCGGGAAGGAATAAGAAGCTTATGCACGCTTACCCCAAATGCATTTTTGACGCTTGAGATGGGATGGCACGTGGGAGACTTGGACCTAGCTTAAGCATGCTCCCCCAGTTTCATGGCTGATGCTACTACAAACTTTTTTCTCACTATATTTTCACAATGTTGCATTTGATAACTATCTTTCCCATAACTTCATGTCTAATATCAAATGCAAACATCTGAAAAAAGTAACAACCTTTTGCAATCCTTCTTGGAAATTTATTTCAAGATAAACATACGGGCATCGTTTCTGAAAGAGAGTATATGTTTCTTCTATATATAAGACGAAAGATTGGGGTAGACTACATACATGCCATGCAAAATTATTTTGAGGGGAAGAATTACAACCTTATTTTAGGTATTTGTTTAGGCAACAGATATTGAGTGTGTAGCCTCTTGAGCCTCAATGCATGCATACAAACATTTGTATGGCTATGATGATGTATGGTGGTTAGCATATAAAAAGTAGCATCTTCATACTGTATTCTTTTTTTGTTTTTTGTTTTTACAAGTAAAAGATGACTAGTATTGATATAGATGAAATAGGCATAGTCCGGGTACACAGAGAATATACATACGAGCCCCTAAATACATTCTAGGAAATGGAAATTAAAGACAAGAAATCATGAACATTGTTCCCATTTAATATAATGGCTGAAAACCACAAGAATAAAGTGTGAATAAAAAAATTCTGCAACTCCAACCTTGTGCGCTCTTTATTTTCAAAACAACGTTCGTTCCTCTCTGACCAAAGACACCACATAATGCACAATGGAACTATCTTCTACACTGCTGCCACTTGAGGACAAACTTACATTTTCCTCTAACATCCCAACAAATCCACCACCCTCACTGGCATGACCCAGGCAACATCAACCCTTCTAAAAATCTCATCCCACAACGTCCTTGCAACCTCACAATGTAATAATTTTCATACCGTATTGTATGATGGTGTTCTGTTTTATTTATATGCAGGATTGCTCATGCTGTACACTTATATCTGAGAAGTTTGCACTGACTTCACCTGAGATTTTGACTGGACAAGGATTCAGTAGACTTTTGGTACTGGCCATTTAGCTCTGAAGTTTCCAAAGATTTTTCATCCTTTTTTATTGTACCATGTTATCTCTCAACTTATCTTTTTTTTTTTTTTTAATTCTCTCTCCTCTTTTGTTCTCGTGATATATTCAAGATTCTGTTTGCACATAATTAACTCTCTTTTCATTGTGTTTACCAACTTCAAGCAACGTTTTTCCTGATCAATTGCTTTGAATTAAGTTATCTATTTACCCTTTTGCCTAACTAGAGTAACTATATTTTGGTCCCAACTCTCCTTCACTTTGGATTTTATTTTTTCTGGTCTTCCTATATACCTGTAGCTGGCTGGCATCCTCACAGATACCGGAAATCTTACCCACCCTCACTGTACCTCAAAAGACAAGTACATGGTTACACTATTACTCCATGGTGCTGATCACTTTGGATGCAAAGGCCTCTACTACATATGTATGTTCGCCATCCCCTAATAATTTCAATGGACTTAATTGTAGATATTTCTCGTTACATCTTCTAGAAGTTATCTAAGAAACTACATATATCATTTGCAGTGAAATACAAAATGTATGATGTGTCTGATCTCAAAATAGTTGACATCTTGCAGAAGGATTTCAAAAAGTGGAAAAGAGTAGGTCAGGACTCATGTTAACCCTTGTTTTTACCACCTGATATGGTATCAAGTTATTTTTTTATGTTGCCACAGTTTTTTCAATATTTCAACTTCTAACATCAATTATCGATGACAATAACTTCTTCAGTTTTAAAGGTGATCCCTAGAATGATCAGATCACACCTATTCACTAATTTCTAATAAGAATATAAAAATAGAAGCTAGTTTTAAGGCTATCTGAGCTCACTCACTTAACAGTTTGGCTTATATTTGCTGGAGATTAGCATGTTAATGAAAATATGGAGATATCCAGGAACTTTTATTTTAGTAGTAATAATTGTTACTCAGATCAAAATTGACAGTAATTAACGTCCAAATAAAAGTGTGAACTAAAATTTCATTATAAAGTTACCATATATTGTGAAGCTTTAAATCTGGATTATCAAAAACTATTTCAGAGACCTACTTGACTCAGCGGTTAAGAGTATCGCTTTCATATGACGAGACTCATTGAAGAAGAGCTTTTCTATTGGTATGCAGCTATTCTAGAACACACACACACACACACACACAACCTCCTTGGGTGGTAAAGGCCTTGGGCTTAGGGGTATGCTCCCCCTAGGTCTACGGCTCAAATCCCCTTAGATGCAAACAATCTTTAGGCGCCATCAGACTGGAGGATTTTCTCTTGAATTAACCGAGGTGCACTGCGAGAAACTCCTTTCTGAGAGCTTGTATACTCTCGGGATTAGTCAGGACGCTGTTCTAGACACCCGGTGCCAATAAAAAGGATAATACACATGCACACCCACACTCACACATTCCTTTGAATAATATGAAGAATATTAGCTAATAAATTGTATCAACTATATATGAAGGCCAATCTTTAATACGTATTCTAGGGTCTTGATTAATTTCCATTTTTTTTTTTGGTGCTATGTAATCCCTAATCAAAAATACGGACAAGTTCCTATGGTACATATTGTTCATTGTTAAGATTTAGTCAATTAGTAATTTGGATAAGTTTTTATTTATATTCTCTACTTATGAATCAAATAAAGTTACGACAGGTAGTGTTAAATCAAAATATTTGGATGTTACTCATTGTAAATCAGGAATACACCTAATGGCACAAGGGCAGATATGACTAGAGATCCTTTGATGCGTTTGGTTTAGCTTGGATCCGTGAGAATACATAGAAATTGGAAAACTTCTCTTTTATTGTTTTTAGTGTTTGTTAAGCTTAGATCGAGTTGAATCAAGGAAATTTAGTATCTTGAGGTACTGATGCAATCTACATTCTGCATTGCATGAAACGCTATTCGTGCAAGACATAGAAGCTTTAGTCTGCTATTCAATTTAGTTAATTGACAAGACATCTTAATGCCAGGAAAGCCAGAAGCTGCTGGGTCAAGACTGATGGTGTCACACATCGGGATGAGTTCTATTCCGATTTCAATTGCGGAACTTCTTACTCGGGAAGATTACTCATTTCAAGAAATCAGAAGTTTCCAGCGTCAGTAGTTGATTAGATATAAAACATCAAATTTAGATATATACCAACGCCACACAAAGAAATCAAACAAATTGTGGCAGTGTCATGATTTTTTTCAGTTTTTTCTCCACGGTGGCTCTGAAGTGGGAAAGTATTTATTTGTTGCATTAATCTAACTTTAAGCACTTCCCTACCAAGTTCTAAGCATCTTAGTCACTGTTCAGAGTTTCCTGTATAGGTTCAAGTAGATTGTCCAAATATATTTCAATATCTGTGCTGCTCATCAACTTACACTCTAAACTGAATAAAGTATGATCCTCAATAAACCACCAAAAAAAGAACTGCACATACAATTTTTTTTATTATAATCGCACAGAAAATCTAGTTGGCTGTCAGCTTTTAAATTGTTTAAAAAAAAAAAAGACTACACAGACCAAGTTGCAATGGCAACAATGGTCTCTCTGGGGATGCAGAGATGTGGTGGTGCTGGAGAGCCTTTGAAAAGCTCTCTGCTCCTATGCTCTCTTCTTGCACATCTCCTTTAAGTATACTGTGTACATAATATCTGATATAGTGGTAGTCATGATCTGCTAGCCCTCGATTGATCTAGAAATGAATTCTAATTGCAAATACAATCATGTTTCACAGAGGCTTAAATTTCTCTTTTTGTATTCTTTTTCTTTTCAGTTATATAATTTGCATGAGTATTTCTTGCTGAATGAACTTTTGAGAAATGACATTTACAATTGTGCTTTTTTCCTCTAAATTTTAGAGTTGGAGAAAATTCGGCTACTCACGATTGTTTCTGGGTATTATGATTCACAGAAGAAATTCAAGGTTTGGATATGTTCTTATTTTCCACGTTTTTCTCTGTTCATGTCTGGGCCGCACTGGCTATATCATGTCACCGCTAGGCTGGAAAATTGATTTACTTTTCAGTCATGGGCATGGAAATTTAATTTAGCTTTGGATGAACAATGGGCATTATCTGGTTCCTTATTCCCCTTCTTTTTTAATATGACATACGAGCCCCCCCTCCCAGTAATGCAATCCACTGAACATATTTTGATATATGTTTGAGTGCAATCCTGACACTGAGTCAAATTTTTGGTCCCGTGTCATGCCTGCCAACAACAAACTTCTATAAAGTGTCTCGATCCTTTAATGTTTGTGTAGTTACCACTATTTTATCTCGAAGACACTAACATCACATGTTAATCTCTGGTGTAATATAGAGAGAGATCCTGGTGTCTGCTGAATCTCTGGAGATTATGAGGGACCTAATTCCTTTCTTCGACTCAAATTCCTCCCAACTACCACTCACAGTTCTCCATCAACCAGGTAAGTTGTGTTGGAATGCTATTTTTATCATGGAACTTGGTAAATTGTTCACTTGTAAATCAACTAAATTTTGCATCAGAATACACTGCATCTTAACTCAGAGAAATACATAATGAACCTACTTTTAGTGTCAGCCTTCTAAAGATGGATTTTTTTCTTCTTAATGAAAAACTGATTTTGTTTGGAACGTAAAAACTTAAATGGAAATTATTTTTGCTAGCCTCTTGTTGATATCTGATCAAAAGCCTCAATAAAAAAATTTCAATTTTCATTAGTAAGGCGTACATAAAACCTTCCCTCTCACTTATCTCTTCGTTAAACTTTTCTGGGGCTGATATCTGTAGACCTGCCCCAAGCGATAATAAGAGAACCCCCCCCCCCCCCCCCTCCTCCCCCAAACCCCAAAAAAAAACAACAAACAAAAGAATGAAAGACAATTCTAAGCCAGGTTCAAAGAAAACATCAGTATGTGCAGGAAAACAAAAATTCTTTTTAGACTGTAACCTCCAAAATACTGGTTTCAACACCTGGCCCAATTAAAAACTTCATTTGCAACATACACCCTCTAGGTCTTGAGATTTCCGACCTACCCTTCATCTAAACTAATATCTGTAGTTCCCTTGCCCAAAAAGCTAATAAAGCAAGGGCCCTTTGGTCTTTTTTATATATAATGGCAGTTTGAACATTTCAGGTCCTTGAGGTACGCATTACAATTGCAGTTTTGAGTTTGGGTGTTAAGTCCCAAAATTGATAGCTTGGAGGTCAAATTGCAAAAGGAACTAAAAGGAGTAATAGTTCAAATACATTAAGAACTATATATATGAGTGAGCACAGCACAACTATTTTAATTGAGATGTTAAGTGAGAAATTTGTCTGTTGAAGATCACATTGCAAAAGGTTAAGAGTCTGAAGACGTGGGGTGTGTGCGTGTCTGTGTGCAAACACATAAAATCCGATTCCTTTTTATTCAGTTGAATGGAACTTTGTCAATTTAAAAAAAATGACAGTAAAATAACCAATTGTCACTAGCCTATATGTCGTGCATGCTTATCTAGAGTACCTTGGATCATTAAAATTTCAATTCAGAAGAGAATTAAGCCATCTTCACATGGTGCTTATGCAGGTCTTAGAGATGAGATGCAAGCATTTGAGATTAACAAGGTTACTTCAAGGAAGACCATTGAGCAACTTTTAGAGCAATTTATTGGGATTAAAAAAGGCTAGCGTGGCTTGTGGACCAAGGAAAAGTTTGAGCTCAAGATATTTGTTCAACTAGTTTTCCAAAGTCTTCAACAGATAGATAAGTGCAGCTCGAAAGGATTGGTTTTACAAATAAACTGGTCAGCACAATGACCCAACCACTGCTCCCTTGCTGCTCTGGTCTCAAACCCGTCACAATTCCCACTTTCCATGATTCTATTTTCCCTTTTTTTTTTTAATTATTGTATTTTACATGAGAACAAAGATTTCACGTGGCATTGCGTGTTGCATGGTGGTGTTCGGGTGCCATGGAATGTTTTAGGTTGGTTTTCTTCCACAGTGAATAAACATTTTCATTAAAAAACCAACAGATATTTGTCATTTGAAGTACTAGAAAAACTTAGCACTTCTGATTTGTTTCTTAAGGGGGGAAAGAAGCAAGAAATAGTGTAGACGTAGACAATCTGCCAGCCTTGTGGGAATTTATATAAATCCATGTATCCTGGCATATGGTTACTAATGGATGAAAAACCATTTGGTTAAAAAGTTTAGAACACAATAAGCGAGGTTCTTCAAGCTTAGAGAGTTGATCACTCATGGTTGTTTGAAAATGCTGAAGAAAGTTGATTAGTGATAGTTGATCTTAGGATCTTAGGTTTGGCCAGTAATTTCTTTTGTATATTGCCTCTTTCCCAGAATCTATTGATTGTCTCAAGCCACGATCATATGGTCCCTGTGACCTTCTAAACCACAAAAGTTCCTTTTTTTATCAGACAATTTCGTGGGCTGGCTTCACCTATTATTGACGGAACTAATCATTTGAGAGCTTAGATAAGCCACGAAGAAGTAATCAAGAAAGTTTCATAGTTGGTGTAACCTATATGAGTCTGTCTGTGATGTTGTGTGTCAGCATAATACGTTCAAATGGGTGTAAATATGTGAAAATAGCTAGATGCAAATATTGAAACAATCAGTCAATTAGGTGTAAATTAGGTGCAAGTAGGTGTAAATATTTCAATGATAGCATTTTAGGTGCCACTAATTATGGCAACAATTATGTACAATTATTCTATATAAATAAAAGGAAATCCTATAGAAATGATATTCAAACCATTTGACATGGTATGAGAGCCTCTTAGATTTCTGAATCACTTGGTGTGATCTTTAATCGCAATTCTTAGGAGATTTTTTTTGTATTGAGCAAGTTATTTCTTGCTGCTACCTTGTTTTGTGTCAAAATGTATGAGTTTGAACTTCTCAGCAAGTTCTCGACGTTTCAGCTCTTCATTTTTTTGATTGGGTGTTTCTGGGTTGGTGCTACTAGCAACCTCTGTCTATATATTAGCAAGTTTCGGCAAGAAATTCCCGTGATTTGAGGTTCAGATTCCTCTATAACTTGAAGGCTACCGACGCAGCTTTATCTTCTTCTTTTCGGCATTTCTTTGGTCGTATTGGTCTCGGAACAGAGGACTCCTCATTTTGGTGAGGTCTGTGCAGATTCTTGGTACGGTGGTTCTCGACTTCCATCGATCTAGTTCGTGGTTCTGTAGTTTGAAGGTTGTTGACGCAGCCTTATTTGGTTCCATTCGGCGTTGCTGTTGTCATGTGGCTCTCAAAACAGTGGGTTAGCGTTATTGGCAACTTCTATGCAGATTCTTGGTGAACCCGACATGGATCGAACACGCAATCGTCTAATCTTGGAGTTTTGGTAGTATTTCGGCAACTTTAGTTATCAAGTTTACGATAGTGCTCTCTCGGTACAGAACCTTTTATTTTATTTTAGCTTATTTTAGTTCATTTGATTTGTCTTTACGTTTATTTTAAAAATATATATATATAAAAAAAAATTGAGACTGTTTTATCTTGAGTTTTATTGCGATGGACTCCGCACCTGTGTGTTCCAAGTTTACGGGAAATAATTACTCTACGTGAGTTTTTCAATTTGAACTATTTCTGAAAGGAAAAGACCTTTGGGGTCATATTGATGGCACGAATGTCACGCCATCATCTACTTCTGACAAATCCAAGGATCTCGAATCTTCTCCTTCATGGGCTGTGCTAGATGTACGGATCATGTCTTGGTTTCTTAGTTCAATGGAATCACATACTGTTACAAACTTATGACCTCATTGCTCTGCTCAATTTATGTGGAATTATTTAAAGACAGTTTATCATCAAGAGAATAGTGCTCGTCGCTTTCAGTTAAAGCATGCAATTGCCACATTTCAATATGGTAGTCTTTTGATCCAAGACTACTATTCAGCATTTCTAACACTTTGGAACGAATATTCTGAATTGATTACGACTGATGTTCCTATTAACACCCTTCCCTTTTATTTATATAGAGTAATTGTACATAATTGTTGTCATAATTAGTGGCGCCTAAATTGCTATCATTGAAATATTTATACCTACTTACACCTAGTTTATACCTAATTGACTTATTGTTTCAACATTTGCGTCTAGCTATTTTCACATATTTACACCCATATGAACGTATTATTCTAATATCCCTCCTCAAATTGATGTGGGTTGATCGATGAGCATCAATTTGCTTTTTAAAAAATAATGTCGATGACTAGTAAGAGCCTTGGTGAAAATATCAGCAATTTGTAGTTCAGTAGAAACATGTGGAAGAGTAATAACACGAGCTTTAAAGGCCTCACAGATAGATTGACAATCAACTTTAATATGTTTAGTGCGTTCATGATAAACAGAGTTGGCCGTGATCTGAATACCACTTGAATTATACGATATGTTCAGGAAACTTCTTCCCGTGGCTTATTCTTTCCTGCAGGAAATTCTCCTAACCTTGCTGCTTATAACGATATTGATTGGGCTAGTTGTGCTGATACACGTCACTCCATCACTGGTTGGTGCGTGTTCTTAGGTGATGCGTTGATCTCCTGGAAAAGTAAGAAGCAAGATAAAGTTTCTAAATCTTCTACGGAATCTGAATACAGGACAATGTCCCTTGCTTGTTTCGAGATCATTTGGCTTCGAGGATTACTTGCTGAATTAAATTTCTCTCAGAACAATTATATACCTTTACATGCCGATAATACAAGTGCTATTCAGATCATAGCCAATCTTGTCTATCATGAGCGCACTAAACATATTGAAGTTGATTGTCACTCTATTCGTGAGGTCTTTGAAGCTCGTGTTATCACTCTTCCACATATTTTTACTGAACTACAAATTGCTGATATTTTCACCAAGGCTCTTACTCGTCATCAATATTGTTTTTTAAAAAGCAAATTGATGCTCATTGATCAACCTGCATCAATTTGAGGGGGGATGTCAGCATAATACGTTCATATGGGCGTAAATATGTGAAAATAGTTAGATGCAAATGTTGAAACAATCAGTCAATTATGTGTAAATTAAGTATAAGTAGGTGTAAATTTTTCAATGATAGCATTTTAGGTGCCACTAATTATGGCAACAATTATGTACAATTATTTTATATAAATAAAAGGAAATCCTACAAAATTGGTATTCAGACCATTTGATAGTGTGTGCAGGCGTGTGAAAGTTTGGCCCTTCCAAGGAAGAAGATGACTTCTTTTCTCTTTGGCCTTGGGTCGGGCGGCCTTCTTGATGGATGGCTTATAAGTCACTTTTTTGGGTTGGGTTGCAAATGGAAGGAAAAGCCAAGAAATGGTTGGTTCTCGACAGCAGGGCATGACATTGCCTCAATACGTTTCTTACGTGTATCTTCTTCTGCTGTTGGGAGTAGGGGTGGCAATATGTGACATGACAAGTTAACACAAAACGAACACGATACGATAAAAGCGGGTTAGTGTTTAGCCTTAATGGGTTTCGGATCAATTCGTATCAACCTGTTAAAACACGATTTGATAACGGGTTATAACGGGTCAAACATGTTATAACCCGTTAAGACACGTTAAGAAATTTGAATTTACTTATATACCCTTGAGCTAAATTTCAAAAAATCCTAATTGAAAAGTAGCTTTATATTCTTAGACACTTTGCTATCCCATTTAAATACTTATTAAAAAGTTATTAATGAGTTAACTCATTGTTATTTAATATGTTTGGGTTATAATTTTAATATTTTTAATGTGTAGATCATATTTGTGTGTTTATCATATTTTATAGTGTACTACTTATTGAATTATAATTTTAAGATTGTAATTTGTAATTAATTTTTTATATTTTATAAGTATTATTTAAGTTTTAATATTTGTATAAAATCAATTAGGTTAAATTCAAACGGGTCACTAACGGGTTTGCGGGTTGAGACGGGTCAGATGGTATTGTATCGTATCATGTCATATAGTGTCAAAGGTCTTAACGGGTCTTAACTGGTCATGTCGTGTCACTCCGTTATCTTAATGGGTCATGTTAGGGTTGAAGTTTTTCACACGAAATCCTTAATGGATCGTGTTCGTGTTAACCCTTTAAGCATTATGTACACGTTCTGACATGACACGAATACGACTCGTTAACACATTTTGACACCCTTAATTGGGAGTCCCTCTGAAAATACTTGTTTGAGATTCTTTCGAGCAAACAATCTTGATAATTTGAAGTCTTGATCTCATTTTAATTTAATGGGTGGATCATGTTACATCTCCTACATATGTAAGATATCATTCAGGGATACTAATGGGATCAAACCTAGAATACGGAAAGACTAAACCTAGTTTGTTTTTAGAGATGAGATGAAAAAAAATTTATAAAAAAAATTTATAAAATATTTTTTTACTATTAATTTTGTTTTAAAATTTGAAAAGGTTGAATTGTTTATTTTATTCTGTATGAAAATTTAAAAAGTATAATGATGAGTTTGAAATAAGATAATGTGAGATGAGATAGTTTGTGTAAACAAATCAGGCCAATTAACAGAGAATCAACAAAAAAAAAATGAGACTAAGAACCCACTTTAATGATTGTTGAATAAGGTTTTTGAGGAACCTCAAACCTCCATAAACTTTTTGGCAAAAGAATCTTAAGTAACTGAAAAACAAAAACAAAAGACGCCTTCTATATTTATACAACGAAACGATGAAGAAAGATTAAATGGCGCCATTCTAGCATTGTGAACCTGTTTCCCTTGCCTTTCTGCAAAATACACCGCTTTATTAATCCAAGTCGTTACTTCTATTAGAATGATGCACACTGTTTAACTAAAGTAGTTGGTACCACTATGCACGTTTAATTGAAGTCCCAAATGCACCGACTCATCCCAGTTTAATCCCAAGATCTCTCTTCTTATTTCCTACACTTAACTATTTCAAACTTCAACATTTAACTATTTCAGACTTATTTCATTTCTCCATGCACTAGAACTCAAGCAACTAGCCCATTCCTCGACAGCACCTTACAATCTCCATCCATTTAAGGACTTTGTCCAGAAGGCCTGGCACTCCCCTCTCCTCAAAGAACCTTGCCCACAAGATATGGATAAAGATTCTTCAGCTTCTACAAGTATTCCCAAGAACTATCTTCAGGAGGTGCACCACACCATTTACCAAGAACTTTTGTTGTTGACTAGTTCCTATTGCTGCCTGGCTCTCTACTTTCTTCAATCTTTTTTCCAAAATTGCCTCGGGCTTAGGTTGAAATCTACCATGTATATCCACTGGAGGTAACACTAGTTGTGGAGAAACACCTTGGCCCAACTTCTTTTTTAAACAATATACATGGAAAAAAGGATGTATTCTCGAAGATCTTGGCAAATTCATCTTATAAGCCACTAATCCAACCCTTTCAATCATATGAAATGGACCATAAAATCTCATAGACAACTTCAAATTATTCCTCATAGCTACCTTTTTTTATATATATAGGGTTGAAAACTTAAGAAGACCCAATCCCCTACTTCAAAAACTCACTTCTCTTCATATCAACAACAAACTTCATCCTTTGTTGAGCCTTCTATATATTCTCCTTCAACAAGGATAGTAATTCCTCTCTTGACTTCAATTGGTGATCTGCAACTGCATTATCAGTCGTTCCAAGTACATATTACAACAACTTGGGAGGAGCATATCCATAAAAAGCTTTAAAAGGGAGCATACCAATGGATGTATGATAAGTGGTGTTATAACACTCTTTAGCCATGGTTAACTAAGAACTCCATTCTTTTGGCTTATCACTAGTGTAACACTTCAAATAAATCTACATTTTTATTCAAATTTTCAGTTTGCCCATCAAATTGTGAGTGATGAGCATAATTGAAATGAAGAGAAGTACCTTGAAGCTTGAATAATTTCCTCTAAAAAGGGCTTGTAAGGATAGGGTCTTTGTCTAAAAATACTGACTTGGGCATACCATGTAGCTTGTAGACCCCTGAGAAGAACTTTTGAGTCATTTTTATTGCTGTGAATGGGTGAGACAAAGCGAAAAAATGAGCAAATTAGTTAGCTTGTCAATCATAGAAAATATGATAGAAAACCCATTAGATATAGGCAACCCTTCTACAAAATCTATGCATATATCCAATCATGGAGAAAGGAATTGGCAAAGGCTGCAAAAGTCCTACTCGATGCACATTCTGATGTCTACTGGTTTAACATGTACACACTCTTTGGCCAACTTTCAAATGTCACTTCACATGCTCTTTCAAGAGAAATCCATTTTGGCCTTTTGTAATGTTTTCTTGTACCCCACATGTCCAGTTTGTGGACTGCTGTGAATACGCTACAAGACTTTCATTTTAAAAGAGGAATCAGGAACCAAAACCAATTTATCTTTCCTTAACAAGAGACCTACATATTGTAATGCTTAGGCCCTTCCAAGTCTTGTCGAAACTTAAAAACAATGTCACTGACCATAGCAAACAATTGATAACTACTTATCAGTTCATCAATTCACACTAAGGTAGGGAATGTAATTAAGGCCAAGGTAGCAGACTCTTCCTCACCCTTTTTCGACAGACCATCTGCCACTACATTTTCTTTGCCGTTTTATTATCAATGGTGAAATCCTAACACATTAACTTAGATAGCCATTTCTGCTGAAATTATGTTCCCACTTTTTGCTCTAAGAGATACTTTAGGGCATGTTGGTCTAGTCTGATCTTAAAAGTTTGGCCCAACAAATAAAGCCTCCACTTACTCACATTAGACATGAGCCAAAAGTTTTATTTCATAGCTTAAGAACAAAAGAGCCTTACCCTTCAAGACTTTACTAGAGAAGGCAATTGGCTGACCTTCTAGCACAAGAACAACCCCCAACCCACATCAAAAGTATCACATTCTATTGTAAGAATCTTGAAAAAAATTAGGTAACCTCAACACAGAAGGTTTAATAACTGCTTCTTTCAATCTTTTAAAAGCTTGAGTAGTAGAATCACTCCAATTGAAAGAATTCTTTTTAATAGATCAGTCAATGGTGCTGCTATGGTGCCATTTTTTTTTAATAAACTTCCTATAGTATCCATTAAGATCAAGAAAAGCCTCTCAATGCCTTCAAAGATCCAGGTATTGGCCAGTCAAGTATAGCTACCAGTTTTGAAGGGTCAACGCTCACTCCTTTAGCTAAAATTTTATGGCTCATGTAATCAATTTCTTCTAATCCAAACTTGCATTTGGACCTTTTTGCATATAAGGTATTCTACCTTAACACCTCCAAATAAGGATGTCACCAAAAACAACAAAACAAACTTCTTTAAGAAAAGCTTGCATATATTATCCATCAAACCTAAGAAAGTTACAGGAGCATTAGTAAGACCAAATAGCATTACTAAGAACTCATAGTAGCCCTCATAAGTTCTAAATGTTGTTTTATTAATGTCCCCTTCCGTAACCCTGTCTCTTCTTGATGGTTTCTTGATTTAATGCACAATAATCCACACATATTCTCCATGATCCATCAACCTTTTTCACCAATAAGACAAGTGAAGAGAAAGGGCTTTGGCTATGCCTTATAACTCCTAACTTTATCAAATCCCTCACTATGTTCTCTATTTTTATTTTCTAGTAGTGGGGGTATCTATAATGCTTGACTAAGACTGGTCTATTGTTTCCTTCAAAGGAATTTGATGGTCAAAACTCCTTGTAGGAGGCAAGCCCACTAGTTCAACAAAAATGTTAGCAAACTCATCAACCATTGAAGTCACCTCGTCAATACCACAATTAGTTACTTGCTGAGACTTATGTACCATTAACTGCAGGAACCAATCTTGTCAATTCACTAAGGAAGATTTTAGACATCCTTCCCCATTTTTTTTATTAAAAGTGTAATCAGTCCAGTTCGGTCCGGTTTTGGATAAAATCTAAAATTGAACTGGTACTACTAGTTTTTTATTTTTAAATCGATTACGCACCAGTTACCCCCAAAATCGGTAGTATCCGATTCAATCCAATTTTTTGATTTTAAATTAGTCTATATTAGTTTATTAGACTATTAATATATATATTAGTATTATTTATATTGATTAAAATAATTATATATTAGTATTTGTTATAACAAGTTTAATTTTTTTATAATTATATCATTGATAGTTATAACTAATACTATTAGTATAAGCTCAAAAAATTTGTATTAGTATTACTATATCATTATTTCATTTGTAATTATTTAGTATAATAATTTATATATAGACTTAAAGTATATCACTAACAGTAATATAGTATTATACTATTAGTATTAGGCCATAAAATATAAATTGTAACTAATTTATATTATATACTAATGTATAACATATTATATATAATTAAAAAATATATTTTATATTACGTATCATATTAAAAAAATTAATTTAAAAAATATATAGATTGAACCGGTTCGATTTGATCCGGTTCTAAAAAGTTTAAAACTAGAATCAAACTGGTACCTATCGGTTTTAATATTATGAATACCGATTCCGAGCCGGTACCTACCCAAAACCAGACTGATTCCACCGATTTACCGATTTTTCAATTTTTTCTTACACCCTTATTTTTTATCTTCAAATCCACACTTTTAAGGCCTTATAAAATTATAATTGACTACCCCATCTAGGAACTCATAGCTAGAGTTGAAAATTCCCAATTAATGGGTCCCAAGGTTCTTAACCATTGCACTGCCTTCACCACATCACACCCTTTCAAACTAAGCACATGTCAGAGAATTCAAAACTTAGATCCTTGGATTTTAAAAGTATATTCACATCTTCCTTGAATCACCACAATGTCATAATTTATAACCTTGACTTTTAAAATGGTTTCTTTCTCAACCTTTAGCTTAGCTGACTTGATTACTAGTGGATCTAGGAAGTTATGAGTGCTTCTAGAGTCCACTAGTATCTAGAGTCACCTATTCGACCCAACAACTTCATAGAGCCATTGATGCACTCTGACAGCAAATGTTTGGAAATCTCTATTCCTTCATCTTCATTATCTCCCTTCTCATCCACTGCAACTTCCTTATCACTGGCTGCACAATAGAATCATCATGCTCTTCCCCATGTAACACATACACCTTAGGCTTATTACACATGTTGGATTCCACTTTTCATCACAGTGGTAGCATGATCCTTTCTTTCTCTTCTCACCCGTTTGTGTATAAAATTCTTTTTTGGTAGCCTACTGTTTTGTAAAGGGTATTCTTCTTAGATGGTGCATCGAAATTCCCCTTGTCAAAACTACCCCCATACTCCTCACTCACTTTCTTGTGCCCATTATATTCTCTTCTTGAATTTTTGTTTATTCAAAAGCAACATTGAGATTAAGGCGATTGAGCATTCGAACTAGGAGTTGAATCTCATCCTTTAAACCACTCAAGAAACAACTAGTGTATGCCTTTCTAACAAACCTTTAAGTGTGCTAGACAAGGCTTCAAATTGAGCCTTATAATTGGTGATAGAAGTGGTTTGCTTGAGGCATGTCAAAGCCTCTATAGGGTTATCATAGGCTATGGGGCCAAATCTAACTTGTAAAGCTTTGATAAATCTATCCTAGCCATTAATAATTCCATCGTCTAAGACATCTTGGTACCAAACCGATACACTGATATGACAAGCCTCGGATTCAAAGGCATTTGATGGAGATCAAAAAATTGAACGGCTTTAAAAATCCAATTCGATGGGTCATTCCCATCAAAGTGTGGAAAATCAAGCCTCATCCTAATAGACAGCACTAATCTTTCCTCCCCACTACCACTCCCACATCCATGAACAAAATCAATAAAAGGAACAACTTCTTTACTTTCAACTAAAGACTTGATCATATCAGAATGCTGTTCTAACCTATCTACAATGTTGTGAACTGCATGATGATGATCATTCAACTACCATTGCACTGCTTCTTGCTGTTTCTCATCAAAGTGTGACTTCATAGCACCATGTGTACCTTTCGCCATTACAGAGAGAGGATCAGCATCTCTGTTACCAATTATAAGGTCTCTCTCAGGAATACCAATGTGATCAAACCCAAAACATGAAAAAACTAAATCAATAAAGAATCAAGAAAAAGGAAAATAAAAATAAGAATCCACTATATTGATTCTTGAGTAAGAATCTTAAGCAATTGAACAAAAAAGCAAAAGGCAACTTCTTTATTTATGCAATTAAAGGATGAAGAAAGATTAAACAATGTCATTCCACAATGATAAACATGTTTCCCTCGTCTTACTTGAAAACGCACTGCTTTATTAATCCAAGTCATTATTTTCGTTAGAATGATGTGCACCATTTAACTAAAGTAGTCAGTACCACTACACATCGTTTAACTAAAGTCCCAAACACATCTTTCATCCCAGTTTAATCCCACAATCTCTCTTCTTATTCCCAACACTTAACCATTTTCGAATTCAACACTTAACCATTTCAAACTTACTTGGTTCCTCTAGGCACCAAAACTCAAGCCACTAGCCCATTCCTCTGTAACACCTTACAACATACATACTTCAGCATTTAATAATAATGTCCATTTGCAAGACTCTGCATCCAAGCCAAATTTTATTCGATCCATATTAAAAATTTGGACATCAAGCTTGGGTAATCGACATACCTAGTAGGGACTGATAATCGAATTTGCCTCCCACCCCTTCACCCAGGTTGTTGAACCCAAGGTTTCAAGTCTCGTATTTACGTATGAATTTTGATGATAACAAATAATATTGAAAACTCAAGCTCAAGTTATCTATGCATGAAGGGAGCTAAACACATCAAGAAATCAAGCATGAGCAAGAAAGATATCAAGTCTACAAATGAAACTCATAGATTATTTTTGTACATCTCTTGATAAAATTAGAAATTGGATTAAGGCTCCAAATTACTCTTTTTTCTCATAAAACATCAAATTACTTTTTCCACATATGCAAGACATTTTTAAATATCTTAGTTTTGAAAATTATGTTTTTCACATGTGCATAACACCATCAAACAAAATAATTTCGAAAATTATATTTTTTAAAAACTTGATTTTATAAGATGATTGATTATCATATTTGACATGTGCATATTTTGTTTGAAAGTCTTGAAGGGAGGTGGTGTGTTTTTTTGACTAATGCAGAAGGTAGATAATTTTGTTTGAGAATCTTAAAGGGTGGTTGTGTGTTTTTTTGACAAATATAAAAGATAGATGATTTGTTTGAAAATCTTAAAAGGTGGTTGTGTGTTTTTTTGACATATGCAAAAAGAAGATGATTTGGTTTGAAAAATAAATCATGCTCATTTTGTCTTGTATGAAAAGCAAAAAATTAGGTTTGATTTCTTTGAAAAATGAATGGAGTTGTCTTTGACAAATGCAAAAAGGAAATGTTTTTATTTGAATTTTTTGAAAAGTGAATAGTACTCTTATTTGACATGGGAATCTTTTCAAATTTGAAATTGAAGACTCATTTACCTATAAATAGCTCACTTGAGTTTTGCAAAAATGACAACAAGAGCTTACACATCTATTGCTAAATTTTGCATTATTCTTTCAAAGCTCTCATTCTCTCTTTTCTAAAATTTTGAGCCTTAATTCTTGTTCTTGTTGAGAGAAATATAGGTTGCGCTGTATTGTTTCTATCTCACTCATTGAGGAGTGTACTTTGATAGTCTACCTACTATCAATTCTTGTATTTGTAAAAGGGTGTGTATAACCCTTGTGTGTATAGAAGGTGTTCTACACGGGGAATAGTTAAATCACCAAGTGTAAGGTGATTGGAAGTGTAGAAGGTGTTCTACACGTGGAATAGTTAAATCACCAAGTGTGAGGTGATTGGAAGTGTAGAGGGTGTTCTACACGGATTCTTTGGAGCGGTGCTGCTCAAAGGTGTAATAGGTTTCTATCTCCACCTAAAGGAGATTGGATAGTGGATTTGGGGATCCTCAAGAGGTAGCTTGAGGCGAGAACATAGGCAGTGGGGCCGAACCTCGTTAACATACTGAGTTTGCTTCTCTCTTACCCTTACTCTTTATATTTATTATTTTTTCATATTTTATTTATATTTTATATTATATATTTGATTTATAATTGTTATTTTTTTAAATACAACTCAATTCACCCCCCCTCTTGTGTTAGTCATCTGGGCAACACAGGTGATAGCTAATCAGGTTAGCAGACTAGCAATTTACTACTTTTTCAATAGGATATAGAAATAAAAATAAAAAATTTACACTCCAATCTATCTAAAAAAAACATGAAGACAAATAGTCCATCCATAAAGGATGGCTCGTGGGTGGCTAAGATCAGTCCACTCATGAGGTGGCCCTTTCGAGTCACTCTTTGGGCTATGCCTAATATAGGTTTCATAAGATGTGATTGATATTGGATATGGTCAACGTCTTCTTTGGGTAGAGTCTAACTACCTCGAGTAAATATTAGAACAGCATTGCGCATTTAAAAACAACTCTTGGTATACCCAGATATTCAGAGCTACATTCAAGCAAACCATTCTACTCATTTGTTGCATTTTTTAAGGCCTTGTTTGTGTAAAATAATATTCTCAAATATTTTCTTCACAAACATCACTCAAACACAAGAATGCTTTTTTAATTTTAATTTTTCAACTTTTTTCCATCTGTAGAGTAAAGATGAGCTACCAAGGACGTCTATAGAGTAAATCAAGTCAAGAAACCACGTTGCATTAATGGTGTCATTCTCGGATTGCATGTTGTATTAATAATGTCATTGTAGGAGTCACCCCGCATTAAATGACACTTAGTGAAGTGAATAGTTAAAAGGATATGACCCCAAAGGGACATACATGAACTTTCCACCTAAAATTATAGTATAAAAACCAATCCTCAAATATGAAGAACTCTCTCTGAACTCTCTAAGCTCAAGCACAAACTTCTAAAAATATACATTAATTTTGATATTGAAGACTTTCCGACCTCTACCAAGGCCCCCATTTTTCGTGTTTTTTTTATATATGCAGGTTCAAGCCTGAAGACCAGAATTGCTAGCACTTGGCCAAAGGGAGTACGAAACACGACTTTAACAATGGTGCTGTTTGTGGGATTCCTATACACTTCACGTGTACTTCGTATGCTTACGACAAACTGTTCTTAGAAAACTCAGGGACATGAAGAAGCAGTATCCACAAGCATGGAAGCAAGATTAGCAGTAATGAAACAATTAGTAGAGAAACTGATCAATAAAGTGGAAACCCTCCAGAAAGAGAATGACACACTTAGAGCAACTACCCATGGACAGGAGGATGAAGTTGAACCAAGCAACATTGAGCATGTAAAGTCCCAAAACTTGGGAGTAGGAAGTGATGCAGAGGAAGTAAAAAGAGCATGCATGACGAACTGCACAATCTCAAAGGAAAGTATGAGTAGATGGCAAAAAATATGGGTACATCATCATCGATAACTAGCACTAGTCTGCTTTATAGCACAGAGGTGATGGCCATGCCTTTACTACTAACATTTTGGGTCTCCCTCATAAACATGTAAGATGAGGGGTGAGGCCCTTTCGAGCATTAGGAAACCTTCATAGCTTATATGACATTGCATGGCTTCCCAAGAGAGGTGGTGTTTAGGGCCTTCCAACTGACCTTAAATGGGCCAGCGCGAATGTGGTTCGGGTCTCTAGCACCCGGGTCCATAAATAGCCTTGGAGAGCTGGCGCATTTACTCCTAACGCAATATATGGCGAACAAAAAGAAAAGACGCCTCACAGCTTACCTACTTACCATCAAATAAAATGAAGACAAAAGTCTGAACGCGTACTTCTCTAGATAACAAGGACACATAACAATCGACAACCAAGATGAGAAGCTAACCTTGGTGGCATTCCAGGGGGTGTGGCCCCAATCCCAATGTTGTGATAGTTCATGGATCAGGCTGACAACTTCATCAATGTTGATGACACTCTCTGAGCTCTGACTGAGGCAAGAAGGAAGGAGTTGGAACAGGCAAAAAGGAGATGAAAGGCTTTAGCAAAGGGCAAGGCTTGCGAGAAGATAGAAAAAGGCCCCCGCGATGACATAAGGGATAAGGCCCCTACAAGAGGCCTAGGACCTCGATTCAACTAGCCATTACCATCGGTCCATCACCAACAATATTGAGGATTGCCTTTCCCTGCAAGAGGGAAGGAAGCAAGCAGAACGACCAAGGTTACACTACCCTCTTGCTTGAAGGCCGAAACGAAAAATGAGGTTGAGATCACGAGAAATGAGCATGGACAAGTTGGGTGGCCTAAGAGGGAAGAGAGCTCATGACAAAGAATACCCGCATGGGGACCCCAACATGATCTCTCTCATGCATTGTTGCAAATAGGGCCACCATTGAGGTAAATAAGGACCATAGCAAGAGAGTTTGCTGGCGAGGGCGCAACCTCCTCAAGTAGGAAAGCACACGCTAGACGAGCTAGGTAGCAAGAAGTGTACTCAATGGAATACCACCCAACCAAGAATAGATAGTGTGAACCAGCTCTTATCATTTCCTTTGGAAAAGCCGACGAGAAAGGGGTCCTCTACCCCCACGACAACACCTTGGTGGTTACTATGCTAGTCGTCTACTTCACCACTCGGCGGATCCTAATCGACAACAAAAGCTCCATGAACATCCTATACTAGAAAGCCTTCACCCAAATAAAAATAGATTCTGCTCGACTTCAACTAGCCCCTATGCTGCTAAAGGGATTCTCTAAAGACAAGGTCCATTCTGTCAGGACCATCACGATGAAAGTTCTAGCAAGCAGTGCCCCTTGCACAACCTTTGTCTTCTCAAGATGAAGTTCCTGATCTCTTAGGGGGTGGAGAATTCTAAGGAGAGCAAGTCCTTGCACGAGAGTGCTATGTCCAAGAATTTAAATAGAGGGATGGTGGGTTGCACACAATTCACACCTCAAACAACAGCAATGAAAGGCAGAACTGACCAACCCTTTAAAAGGAATAAGACATGCACCTCCAAACAAAACACATTTCACATAACTCAACTTGTTACACCATTAACAAAAACTCAGCCAAAGTATTCTCCATCAAATATAATCTCGAGCAAATGTAAACTCCACCAACAAAATATCCATCAATAGAGTTTTCATGAATATTTATTTACTTCACGAGAGATATCAAAGGGATAAAATACACCAAAGGCTGTTTTATTCCTCTTGCGGGGGAGTGCGGGTCTGCTCTCGGTTACCCGACACTTACCTTCCTCGTGAGCACCAACAGACGCGAGTAGATCTAGTCTCAAATTGCTTAATACTTACCTCCGTGTTAGACCAAAGGCTGAGTTGCACTAAATGCTGCCTCATCCATTCTATGACGAAGAGCGAGTCTAGCCCCTCAACTTCCCGACAACTTACCCGACCTCTGCTATGATGAAGAGTGGATTCACCGTCGATCTGAAGCAACACTTACCATCCTTGTGATGACAACAAGCAGGAGTGGGTCCAGTTCCAAACTGCCCGATATTTAACTCCTCACAGGACGCTAAGGGCAAGATGCACTTTAAGGTCGTGATTACGCCCAAAGAATAGCGCGGTCGTTTGCAGTATAGCTTTGGGGTGTCGATTCCACAGGGAGATGGATTGAGAAATTGAAAAACAGTAATGAAATTAACAAAAAGATTAAATGAGTGTGATAAGTAAATTTTAGAGTGTGATGTAAATTAAAACTAAATAAGTAATTTGAAAAATATAAAAATGAGACGAAAAGTGGAGCGTAGGGAATTCCTTGTGTATTTGTGGTATTCAAATTTATTCTTAATTCATTGATAACTCAACTAAGAATTTTATGTCCAAATTCTTAATCGGAAGATATAACATTAATAACCAAAATTTAAATCACATGTAACTCTTTGAAAAATCATTCTTCGTGCTTAACTCTCATAAATTGTTATCGACATTGAAAAAATCCAACGACGACAATATACCCAAGAGGCGATATTGCAGCAGAGAATTAAATCAATATAGACAATCAATTGCTCCAAACATAATTATAGAACTAATTCACTCAATAGAAAAAGCATGACTGAATCCATAAACGAAATAGATTCTATAATTATTTGAAGACGAAAAACATCACAAATAAATTGAGAATAATAGAACAAAAGAGTTTTAATATTTAAAGACCAAATACATGAATCAAAAATAAATTACAAATACCATCACACACACAAGTTCATCCCTAACCCTCCTTGAGAATTTAGTTACACATATTGAAAATATGCAACAAAAATTCTCCAAGGGATAATATGGAAGAGCCAACCATTATTTTCTTCTCTCTTCTTTGGTTTTTCTTTTCTTTTCTCAAGCTCTCAAAATAATGGCTCTTCCAAAGCATCCTCCCACACTAAGCATTCTTAGAACACACACCCCTCCCTTCTATTTATAAGCATCCTTCATGCAAGTTGTCATGACAAAATCATCACAATTTCAACTTGTTTTTCCATGTGCCATTTTTGAATCCAAGTGATTTGTGAGTTGTCATTTTGATCATTTGTTTTTCCACCATGCATGAGCTGGATTTTGCTTGTAGGTTAAGTGTTTCAATTTTGCTTCTCTATCTATTAGTTGTCTTGTATGACTTAATATCTTGTGGTCAAATAATTTGTCTTGAAGAAACTTGAGTGCACTTCATCTTGTATCTGAATTGATCATTGAATTCTAAGTTGGTGTAGGAGTGCTTGCTAGAAAATATTATGATGACATTTGGATTTGATGCAAATGGCTGAAAAATATCCAGGAACGTCAAGTGCAGGTGCGTCCACTTGATGGTCGATTTTGTCTTAGATTGAGTGGATATCTCTTCAAACACAAAACATAAACGTTATAGATATTTCTCTTGCAGTTCTAGATCATCTTGAATCAGCTCAATCGGAGATTGGATGAGAGAGTTATGCCCATTTTACGAAAATATGTCAGAACTGTCTAAAATTCCGCAATTATCTTCATTTGCTCCTAATGTCTCCATTTGTGTCCTAAATCAAAATATAAGAATAATGAGTATATTTAGGCATCAAATAAGAATAAAGTTTTAAACATTAAGAGAGGAAAATATGGCATTTTATATTCTCATCAATATATTAAATCATGCTTATATCTATCTCAAGATAAATGACCATTAATTTTATTAACATGAGTTATATCCATTGTTTTCTCATTTCTTTTAGTATTTAAATAGAGTATTTAGAGTGCATTTTTTGTGCACTCATCACACCCCCCAACTTACTCATGCTAGTCCCTAACAATTTTCATGCAAAATGATGAGAAAGACTAAAGAAAATCACACATAGGGGCCATTAAGACACATTTTTCAAATTTACATATCAAAACAATCTTAGAAATTCAATAACACTTTCACAAGTAATTCAAATATAGCAATCCACAGAGTGTGTATGTGTTCCAAACTATTTTTATCAAATCAGAGGTTTCGACACATGCAACATTAGAATATCTTAAGCAAAAAGGTTCAACTCCATAACTCACGGGTATAGAAGTGTTTCATGTATGGGTTCTCTCTATGGAGTTGACAAAGGTGTACATTTACTCTCATGGAAATTTAGCCAATTATATATAAGTAACAAGTAAACATTGATCTTATGATAGGAATACTAACAAATGAGATTTCCACCATTCTTTCCACAAGCATACTTAGGATCGGAAAAATCAACACAAAGGGTTGTAATGTGGTTTAGGGTTGGGGTTCATAAGAAGAAAAGGTGAAGAGATTTCAAAAACTTCCAAGTATACACAAAAGGGAATCTGTTAAATTTTTCAGTAGACTATACTTTCCTTTTGATGTACTTTTTAATTTTTTAGATTTTTGACTAAGTACACTTTTCCATCTTCTTTTGCCACTGGTGTCTTCGCAATTTGATGAACTCTTTCATAAATAATTTGATGGACACATCTAGCACCAGGCCATTTTTGTCATGGTTTTTTTTTTATGATAATTTCACACCTAGTACACACTTGGAAGTAAAATGGTAGGAAAATATAGTGTATAAGCTATACTCCAATGTGGAGAGGTATGGATGATGTAGATATGAAAAGAAAATGCCATATGTGTATATTGGCTCAAAATTGGCTGCTAGGGATCTATGATGAAAAGGCTCAGCTTGAAAGGCTCAAACGTTAATCCTAAGTTGACTTTCGTCATATCCCAAGTATATCCACCATCTTACCACAAACCATGTAATGATATTCTCAAAAGAAGTGTCAAATTCAACAGATCAATAGATACTTATCACAATTTCTGTATTTGTAAGCTCTCAATTCTCACAAAATTCACATGAATACTTGAGCAAAATAATTCTTTAGTTACATGTGTCAAATCACCATATTACCACAAAGTTTGGAGAAGTGCATAAATGGCTCTATGGATGTTTTAGCAAAATGATTTAAAATGGGTTTGTTGAATTCACCAAGATGGTTATGAATGAGCATGAGTATCATGTGTGAAAAGATGCCTGTGTGAAAAAATTTGGCAATTTTTTATATATTGATTGAAATATGCCACAGAGTTTAAATAACATATTTGTATTCCCACCCCCCAACTTAAATGAAACATTGTCCTCAATGTTTAAGAATCAGAATTGAATAACTAAATATGGTAGAATACACCTGATGTGAGATGTGGGTGGCTTGCTTGGCATCAAAGATGGTATTTGTCAAAATAAAATTAACCTGTAACAAAATAAAGTAAACAATAAACAAAAATAAAACGAACGAAAATAAAATAAAATAAAAACATACCTGGAGATGGTCAAGATTGATATACTGGGTCCATAAGTGGAATGTCTTCCATTTCTGGAATTTGTCTATCAATTAAGATTTTGAGGCGTTGACCATTTACTTTGAAGATACATCCATCTTTTAGATTTTCTATTTCTACCGCCCCATTTGTGAAAACGTTTTTTACTATAAAAGGGCCGGTCCATCTAGATCGAAGTTTTCCTGGATGCTTATGGAGTCTTGAATCATATAAAAATACTCGATCATTAGGCTTAAATGTTCTTCTCAAAATATTTTTATCATGAAATACTTTCATTTTAGCCTTATAGATCTTGGAGTTTTCATAAGCATCATTTCTCAATTCTTCTAATTCCGTCAATTGGAATTTTCTAAATTTTCCTGCTTTTTCCAAGTCAAAATTGAAATGTTTAATGGCCCAATATGCTCGATGCTCGAGCTCCACGGGCAAATGACAAGGTTTTCCAAAAACAAGTCTATAAGGTGACATGCCTAAGGGAGTTTTGAAAGCTGTACGGTAAGCCCAAAGCGCATCGATTAGTCTCAAAGACCAATCTTTCCGATCCGGGTTGACCGTTTTTTCTAAAATTTATTTAATTTCCCTATTCGCAAGTTCAACCTGTCCACTTGTCTGAGGGTGATATGCAGTAGAAAGCTTATGTATCACCCCATATCTTTTCATTAAAGTTTCAAAAGAACAGTTACAAAAATGCGTACCTCGGTCACTAATGATAGCACGTGGGGTACCAAATCGAGATAATACATTTTCTTTGAGAAACTTAATTACCGTCCTGTTATCATTGGTCCTGCAAGGTGCTGCCTCTACCCATTTTGACACATAATCTACTACCACAATAATATATAAATATCCAAAAGAAGGAGGAAATGGTCCCATAAAATCAATGCCCCAACAATCAAAAATTTCAATTACCAAAATTGGGTTTAAGGGCATCATATTACGACTGGTCATAGCTCCTAACTTTTGACATCTTTCGCATGAGCGACAATAGATATTTGTATCTTTAAATAAGGTGGGCCAATAAAATCCACACTGCAGGATTTGTGCAGCGGTTTTCTTCATTGAAAAGTGGCCACCACAAGCTTGGGAATGACAAAATTCCAAAACGCTTGCAATCTCTTCATCAGGGATGCAACGCCTTAAAATTTGATCAGGGCAGTATTTGAAAAGGTAAGGGTCATCCCAGTAGAATTTTCGTACCTCAATCATGAATTTCCTCTTGTCTTGGGTGCTAAAATCCTTTGGTATTTCACCTGCAGCTAAATAGTTCACAATATGAGCAAACCATGGTAGAGAAGTAATAGAAAGTAAATGCTCATCGGGAAAATCATCTTTGATTGGTATGTGGTCAGAAGTGTCCTCGAATGTGAGTCTAGAAAGATGGTCTGCCACTACGTTCTCCACTCCTTTCTTGTCTTTGATGGTGATGTCAAATTCCTGCAAAAGCAAAATCCATCGTATTAATCGTGCCTTAGCATCCTTCTTTGTAAAAAGGTACTTAAGGGCTGCATGATCTGTAAAGATAGTGATAGGAGAACCAATCAAATAAGCGCGGAATTTATCTAAAGCAAATACTACAGCTAACAACTCTTTTTCAGTGGTGGAGTAATTCATTTGTGCATTATTTAGAGTTCGACTAGCATAGTAAATGACAAAAGGTTTCCCTTCTTTTCGTTGTCCAAGAACAGCACCTACAGCAAAATCACTAGCATCACACATAATTTCAAAAGGTAAATTCTAATCAGGTGGTTGCATTATGGGTGCTGAAGTAAGCTTGCCAATTAATGTTTTGAAAACCTCTTGACAGGCTTGTGTCCATTCAAATAGGGCATCCTTAGCTAGGAGGTTACATAGTGGTCTAGATATGGCAGAAAAATTCTGTATGAATCTCCTATAAAAACCCGCATGACCAAGAAATGATCTTATATCCTTGATTGTTCTAGGTGTAGGCAATTTAGAGATTAATTCAACTTTTGATTGATCAACCTCCATTCCTTTGGAAGAAATAATATGCCCTAAAATAATACCTGAAGGTATTATAAAGTGACATTTTTCCCAATTTAAAACCAATTCTTTTTCTTCACAACGAGTCAGTACTCTTTCTAAACTCATTAAACATGCATCAAAAGAAGATCCAAAAACAGTCAAGTCATCCATAAAAACTTCCATGCACTTTTCAACCATATCACTAAAAATACTCATCATGCAACGTTGAAAAGTAGCTGGAGCATTACATAGTCCAAATGGCATTCTGCGGAAAGCATAAGTACCAAAAGGACAAGTAAAAGTAGTTTTATCCTGATCTTCTAATGCAATTTCAATTTGATAATAACCAGAATAACCATCCAGAAAGCAATAAAAAGGATGACCAGCCACCCGCTCAAGAATTTGATCAATAAAAGGAAGCGAAAAATGGTCTTTTCGTGTGGCGGCATTTAATTTTCTGTAATCAATGCACATCTGCCAACCAGTCACCAGTTTTGTAGGGACTAACTCTCCAAGGTCATTTTTATCACAGTTACTCCTGACTTTTTAGGAACAACCTGCGTAGGACTTACCCATTTACTATCAGCAATAGGATATATCATTCCTGCATCTAATAGTTTCAATACTTCATTTTTCACAATTTCTTTCATTGTGGGATTAAGTTTACGCTGGGGGTCTCTTCGAGGATTAGTTCCTTCCTCTAAATTTATTTTATGAGTACAGATTAGGGGACTAATGCCTTTTATATCAGCAATACTCCATCCTAGGGTTGATTTATATTTGCATAAAATCTGAATTAATTTCTCACCTTGGGACTCAGATAATTCAGATGAAATAATAACAGGAAAAGTATCACCTGGACCAAGGAAAACATGCTTTAAACCCTTAGGTAGGGATTTTAATTCAACTTTAGGGGCTTCCCTACTTGAAGGAATCTGTCTTTCTCTTTTTTCAGGCAACTTCTCAAACTTTGGTTGCCATGCCTGTGTGCTATAATCATGAGTTCTGTCAAAAATAGCACAAATGTCAAATACATCAGATGAATCACTTATAGGATTAAATTCAGAATTAACAATAAAGTATTCAAGGAGATCTGATTCATGAGTTGTAAGAACATCCCTTTCTATAAGTGAGTCAATCATGTATGTCTGATGACACTCGACATCCTCTTCTGGCTGTTTTGCAATATGAAAAATATTTACCTCAAGAGTCATATTTCCAAAAGAGAGTTTCATCAATCCATTTCTGCAATTGATAAGAGCATTAGAAGTAGCAAGAAAAGGTCTACCTAAAATTAATGAAATTTTAGAGGTGGTTTCTACAGCAGAACTAGTGTCTAGAATTAAGAAATCAACAGGATAGTAAAATTTGTCAACTTGAATTAAAACATCCTCTACCACACCCCGTGGTGCTCTAACTGAACGATCAGCCAATTGCAATACCACAGAAGTTGGTTTGATTTCTCCCAATCCTAATTGCAAATAAATAGAATATGGCATCAAATTTACACTAGCCCCTAAATCTAGCAAGGCCTGTCCAAGCTCATGATTGCCAATGTTGCATGTGATGGTTGGACATCCAGGATCCTTGTACTTAGGGGGAATCCGCTGTTCAATTAGAGCACTAACTTGCTCTGTCAAGAATGCAGTCTTCTTCACATAATACTTCCTCTTAACTGTACACAAATCTTTGAGAATTTTTGCGTAAGTAGGAACTTGTTTAATTACATGCAAAAGAGGAAGATTAATTTTTACCTGTCTAAGATTTTCCAAAATATCATTGTTATGATCTAGAGTTTGTTTGCTTGACTTTAATGCTTGAGGAAAAGGTACCTTACCAGGATTTTTTGTTACCGCAGGTTCCTCAGGTTTTGTTACCTCAAGTTCTTTGGGAAGCTCAGGACTGCTGCTATCTTGATCTTTCTCTACATCCTTTTTTTTGTCTATTATTGGATCACGTAGAGACTTACCACTTCGTGTCACAATGGCGTTTACGTCCTTCAAATCTCCTTGTGCCATATGTTGACCATGAGATACAGATTGAGTTTGGGAAGGAAACTTACATTTCTCATTCATAGTCAATGAACTCATTATTTTAGACACCTGGCTCTTGATTTCCTTATTTTCTTCGACAACCTGCATAATCAAAAATTCAAATTTTTGATTAGTCTTATCCTGTATTTCAATAAAAGTATGCAAAGTATCTTCTAAAGAATTTCTAGAAGATTGAGGTGCATGGTATGGTGCAGGATATGATCTAGAGAGTTGTGCAGGCTGCTGGTTTTCAGACTTCCAGCTGAAGTTGGGATGATTACGCCATCCTGGATTGTAGGTTTCAGAGTAAGGTGTGAAGGGCTTTTTGTACATACATAGAGCATTACTTTGTTCCTCATACATACCATTCATGTTAGTATGTGTAGGACACTCTTGGGAATGATGATCTATCCCACCACAGACAACACATGGCCCAAAAGATTCTGCATGATTAGCCGTGTGTGTTGGTTTTGAGTTTTTAGTTTTCAATAACTCTAATTCTCTGGTGAGCATTTCAACCTTAGCCTTAAGGTTATCCTCCTCCCTTAGATGGTAAATACCACCACTCAAGTTTCCTGTAGGTCGTGACCTGTTTGTGCTATCAGTAGCACTAGGTCCAGTCCAAGTATGAGCTTTTTCAGCAAGCTCATTGAGGTACTCTATGGCCTCATCGGGATTTTTTTGTAAAAATTCTCCATTGCACATCATTTCCACAAATTGACGTTCCCTGGGCGTAAGGCCTTCATAGAAATAACTCACTAAGCGCCAATTCTCATATCCATGGTGGGGACACATACTCAGTAATTTTTTAAATCTTTCCCAAGACTGGTACAAAGTCTCACTATCCTTTTGTGCAAAGGTAGAGATTTGTCTTTTTAAAGCATTAGTCTTATGTTGGGGAAAGTATTTATTGAAAAATACTTGAATCATCTCACTCCATGTTTCAATAGACCGTGGTCTTAGTGAGTACAACCAACTCTTAGCTTTATCTTTCAAAGAAAAAGGAAAAAACTTTAGCCTTACCGTTTCGTTAGTGGTATTTTAACCGTGAAATGTTGCAACTACTTCCTCAAATTCCCTAATATGAACATAGGAGTTTTCATTTTCTAGACCATGGAAAGTCGGAAGTAATTGTATCATTCCCGTTTTAAAATCTACATGACGAACATTAGGTGAGAACATAATACAGGATGGTGTGGCTGTTCGTGCGGGATGAAGATAATCTTGGAGGGTTCTAACAGGTTGGTCCACGTGTTCACTCATCGCGTCAGAATTGGAAGAATTATCAAACAAGCGATTAGAAAAATTAGATTCTGAATCTGATTCTAGCACGGGTCTACTAGCAAACCGTCCAAAAGCGTCTCTGTACCTGCGCATGCAAAGTAAAGAAAAGCGTAATACTGAAAAAAAATAATTACGAAAAGAAAAGTAAAATAAAATAAAGATGCAGAAAGCTAAAAAGAAAATGAACGAAGCTACCGCTCTCTCTTTTTTTTTTTTTTAACAAACTACTAAAAAAAACTACAAATTCTTTTACCGTCTCCCCGGCAACGGCGCCAAAATTTGATTACGCCCAAAGAATAACGCGGTCGTTTGCAGTATAGCTTTGGGGTGTCGATTCCACAGGGAGATGGATTGAGAAATTGAAAAACAATAATGAAATTAACAAAAAGATTAAATGAGTGTGATAAGTAAATTTTAGAGTGTGATGTAAATTAAAACTAAATAAGTAATTTGAAAAATATAAAAATGAGACGAAAAGTAGAGCGTAGGGAATTCCTTGTGTATTTGTGGTATTCAAATTTATTCTTAATTCATTGATAACTCAACTAAGAATTTTATGTCCAAATTCTTAATCGGAAGATATAACATTAATAACCAAAATTTAAATCACATGTAACTCTTTGAAAAATCATTCTTCGTGCTTAACTCTCATAAATTGTTATCGACATTGAAAAAATCCAACGACGACAATATACCCAAGAGGCGATATTGCAGCAGAGAATTAAATCAATATAGACAATCAATTTCTCCAAATATAATTATAGAACTAATTCACTCAATAAAAAAAGCATGACTGAATCCATAAACGAAATAGATTCTATAATTATTTGAAGACGAAAAACATCACAAATAAATTGAGAATAATAGAACAAAAGAGTTTTAATATTTAAAGACCAAATACATGAATCAAAAATAAATTACAAATACCATCACACACACAAGTTCATCCCTAACCCTCCTTGAGAATTTAGTTACACATATTGAAAATATGCAACAAAAATTCTCCAAGGGATAATATGGAAGAGCCAACCATTATTTTCTTCTCTCTTCTTTGGTTTTTCTTTTCTTTTCTCAAGCTCTCAAAATAATGGCTCTTCCAAAGCATCCTCCCATACTAAGCATTCTTAGAACACACACCTCTCCCTTCTATTTATAAGCATCCTTCATGCAAGTTGTCATGACAAAATCATCACAATTTCAACTTGTTTTGCCATGTGCCATTCTTGAATCCAAGTGATTTGTGAGTTGTCATTTTGATCATTTGTTTTCTCACCATGCATGAGCTGGATTTTGCTTGTAGGTTGAGTGTTTCAATTTTGCTTCTCTATCTATTAGTTGTCTTGTATGACTTAATATCTTGTGGTCAAATAATTTGTCTGGAAGAAACTTGAGTGCACTTCATCTTGTATCTGAATTGATCATTGAATTTCCAAGTTGGTGTAGGAGTGCTTGCTAGAAAATATTATGATGACATTTGGATTTGATGCAAGTGGCTGAAAAATATCCAGGAACGTCAAGTGCAGGTGCGTCCACGTGATGGTCGATTTTGTCTTAGATTGAGTGGATATCTCTTCAAACACAAAACATAAACGTTATAGATATTTCTCTTTCGGTTCTAGATCATCTTGAATCAGCTCAATCGGAGATTGGATGAGAGAGTTATGCCCATTTTACGAAAAGATGTCAGAACTGTCTAAAATTCCGCAATTATCTTCATTTGCTCCTAATGTCTCCATTTGTGTCCTAAATCAAAATATAAGAATAATGAGTATATTTAGGCATCAAATAAGAATAAAGTTTTAAACATTAAGAGAGGAAAATATGGCATTTTATATTCTCATCAATATATTAAATCATGCTTATATCTATCTCAAGATAAATGACCATTAATTTTATTAACATGAGTTATATCCATTGTTTTCTCATTTCTTTTAGTATTTAAATAGAGTATTTAGAGTGCATTTTTGTGCACTCATCAGGTCGTCTTGATGTCCCTTTGATGGAGTGCAATTCCACCCCTTAGTCTTCTCGATAACTTACCCCAACCCCACCATGGAAAAGAGCAAACCAGTCACTAAATTGTTTGAACTTATCACCCTCGCGAGGTACCAAAGGGGTGAGTTACACCAAAGGCTACTTTATCCTTCTCCTAGGGAGTGCAGACCAATCCTCAGGTGCACAAAACTTTCCTTGTGAGTGTCAACAAGTGGGAGAGGATCCAATTCCAAATTGAGCGATACTTACCTCCTCGTGGGGCTCTAAGGGGAAAGATGCATCTCAAGGCCATCTTAGTATCCCCACAATGGAGTGCGAGTCTAGCCTCTCAGCTATCCGACAACTTATTCCAACCTTCACCATGATGAAGAATAGGTGATGTAGAAAGATCCGAATCAGATGATACTGAGCTGTTAGATTGCATATTGATAATGTTGAGATAGTTTAAATTGGCAAATCAGTACAAAGATAGCAAGTGATCATGATCTTCTCCCAATTGGGACAATCTTGAGTGTGTTTCAATATTTTGGTCATAACTTTGGTTACGAGTATCAAAATGGGGAATAAGACACTAATTCAGAAAGCTTTTTTTAGCATGCACGTCGTGGCCACCCAATTACACTTAATGTGTATCGTTTTCTACTTCAAATTCCACTATTTTCCCTTTTGAGTCACTGATTTTAGTTATTTTTTTGCTATTTTTTATAATCTTTCATCTGTCGTTCCAAAAATGATTATAAACTCGATTTGAGCCAAAGTTTTGGTAGATTGCTTAGTTTATTATGTATTTCATTTGGTGTGATTTTCAGAATTTTGCTAATTTTGATAAAATTTCATATGAGACATTTTTGGTTGTACAGTCCGGCTTGTGGACTGATTTTTGACATTACTTAATTTGATATTATTCAGTTGGACTTTAGATGCAGTTTTCTCCGAGTTCTGGGCTACTTTCTTGTGTTCTTCCCTGTGAATCATCTGTTCAAATTAACCTGTAGAATAATCATTATTTTTCCCGTGTCAGTAGGCTTAGCACGAACCGAACCTAACCTAACACTTACCTTCCCTACAATGTCATCGAGCAAGAAGTAGGTCTAGTCCCAAACTTCCCGATACTTAAATCCATACGAGGATTAATAAGTGAGCAGAAGGCCCAAACTTATCACAAGGAAGAGCGGGCCTAGTCTCTCAACTACCCGACAACTTATCCTAACTTCTATTGCGATAAGAGCAGTCTAACTTCCTAATTTCTGAACAAATTAACTCTTTGGGGGACCAAAGTGGTGGGCTTGGCCTGAGGCATCCCGAGTAACCATTGGCGAAGTGTGGGCTTAGTCTTTCAACTACGTAACACTACTCCTGGGACATCATCTCTAGTAGCATGGAGCCAAACGACTAACGCTTCATATCACAGGCCAAACAACCTAGGTTTGCAACTTTCGCACCTATAAAGTTGAAAGTGAATTTATATTAACTTGTCTATTTTCTCCAGTGGAGTATTAAACTCCTCGACCACATTGTGACTCGCTTCCTTTCCTTCAGGAAAGCCATAGAAAAGGATTAGCCTAAGGAGTTCCGACCTTTTGATTACGCCCAAAGAATAACGCGGTCGTTTGCAGTATAGTTTTGGGGTGTCGATTCCACAGGGAGATGGATTGAGAAATTGAAGAACAGTAACGAAATTAACAAAAAGATTAAATGAGTGTGATAAGTAAATTTTAGAGTGTGATATAAATTAAAACTAAATGAGTAATTTGAAAAGTATAAAAATGAGACGAAAAGTAGAGCGTAGGGAATTCCTTGTGTATTTGTGGTATTCAAATTTTTCTTAATTCATTGATAACTCAATTAAGAATTTTATGTCCAAATTCTTAATCGGAAGATATAACATTAATAACCAAAATTTAAATCACATGTAACTCTTTGAAAAATCATTCTTCGCGCTTAACTCTCATAAATTGTTATCGATATTGAGAAAATCCAACGACGACAATATACCCAAGAGGCGATATTGCAGTAGAGAATTAAATCAATATAGATAATCAATTGCTCCAAACATAATTATAGAACTAATTCACTCAATAGAAAAAGCATGACTGAATCCATAAACGAAATAGATTCTATAATTATTTGAAAACGAAAAAACATCACAAATAAATTGAGAATAATAGAACAAAAGAGTTTTAATATTTAAAGACCAAATACATGAATCAAAAATAAATTACAAATACCATCACACACACAAGTTCATCCCTAACTCTCCTTGAGAATTTAGTTACACATATTGAAAATATGCAACAAAAATTCTCTAAGGGATAATATGGAAGAACCAACCATTATTTTCTTCTCTCTTCTTTGATTTTTCTTTTCTTTTCTCAATCTCTCAAAATAATGGCTCTTCCAAAGTATCCTCCCACACTAAGCATTCTCCTAGAACACACACCCCTTCCTTCTATTTATAAGCATCCTTCATGCAAGTTGTCATGACAAAATCATCACAATTTCAACTTGTTTTGCCATGTGCCATTCTTGAATCCAAGTGATTTGTGAGTTGTCATTTTGATCATTTGTTTTCCCACCATGCATGAGCTGGATTTTGCTTGTAGGTTGAGTGTTTCAATTTTGCTTCTCTATCCATTAGTTGTCTTATATGACTTAATATCTTGTGGTCAAATAATTTGTCCACAAGAAACTTGAGTGCACTTCATCTTGCATATGAATTGATCATTGAATTTCCAAGTTGGTGTAGGAGTGCTTGCTGGAAAATATTATGATAACATTTGGATTTGATGCAAGTGGCTGAAAAATATCCAGGAACGTCAAGTGCAGGTGCGTCCACTTTATGGTCGAGTTTGTCTTAGATTGAGTATATATCTCTTCAAACATAAAACATAAAAGTTATAGATATTTCTCTTGCGGTTCTAGATCATCTTGAATCAGCTCAATCGGAAATTGGATGAGAGAGTTATGCCCATATTACGAAAAGATGTCAGAACTGTCTAAAATTCCGCAATTATCTTCATTTGCTCCTAATGTCTCCATTTGTATCCTAAATCAAAATATAAAAATAATGAGTATATTTAGGCATCAAATAAGAATAAAGTATTAAACATTAAGAGAGGAAAATATGGCATTTTATATTCTCATCAATATATTAAATCATGCTTATATCTATTTCAAGATAAATGACCATTAATTTTAATAACATGAGTTATATCCATTATTTTCTCATTTATTTTAGTATTTAAATAGAGTATTTAGAGTGCATTTTTGTGTACTCATCACCTTTCTTCCTATAGGGTCGAGCACAATCTCTCCATAACACGGCTTAACTACCAAAGAGAAGCCCGTCCTCCAAGCCGATGATAGTGGATTAGGACTATGATAAATCATAATAAAGTGCTTGTTCTTTGTTTTTTAGTGGCACTTCGGACTGCTCAAATACACAATGACTTTTTTTGTCTCGCAAAAACTTAAAGGGGGAATTGACCCAAGGCATCTTGACCTCTCTCCTCGTGAACCATCGCCCATGATAGAACGACATCGACTCTTGAGTGATATGCCCCTTAAAACGCATGAAAGCAACATCATAACAAAATACAACAACGCAAAAGAAAAGTAGTCGGTTGGCGGGTTTGGCTAAAAGCACACTCAAGATCGACCTTTTGCCCATCTAGATACACACCCTTTAACTCTTTGCCTTGATTGTTAAGGTCGGCAAGAGAATCTAATACACCATATCAAGACCACCATACTTATAAAAAAAGAAGAAGAAGAAGAAAAGAGGTTCGAGAGAAGGAACTAGCATTCAATGTTGAGCAGTAAAGAGAAAATGCCTATTTCATTGATATTGTCACAAAGTAGAAAGAGGGGAAATGGAGTAATCAACTCCTTAAAAAAAATATAACACTACAAAAACAAAAACTAAGGCGCATGGGCACCATGATCAAGTGAGTAGCGTCAAGGTCTTATGCAGGCACCTCATGGTCAAGGTCAGGGGTTTAGAATCAGAAGGGAAGGCATCGAGGGTCAAATCTCTGCCCAAAGAGCAATCATGCTCAATAAAGTCAAGGTCAGGAGGAAGCTTGGCGGGGTCGAGGGCTCTTAAATGTGCCTCCCTTTGAGTCTGATTGAGGATTCTTCAGGAGATGGTCTCGCATCCTTTTGAGGCCTTTAATATACCTATATGACCAAGTGTGCTCGCAAATAAACACAGCCAACCTCATTTTCCTATCTAGTCGAAGGATGACATCCTGGACATAGGTCAGATAACTCTGCCGATCATTAATAATCAATTCCTTGGCAGCTATCCATTTTGCAGCCCCCATAACTCCTTGGACACTTGGTTGGCCCTTTTCTTTTCTTGCTTAGTGGCAAACTGGGTGATGAGTGCGCGAAAGTGCACTCTAAATATCCTAATATTGAATTAAATTGCTAAAATATGAAGAGAAATAATAAAATACAATTTATCTTATTAGACTTAATTTTTATTTACATTGAAATAAGTTTTAAGAATATTTTTTATACTATTTTAAATCTGAAGTATTGCACTTTTGATAGTTGAGAAATGACTTACAATTGGACCTCATCACTTTGGGTCGTCACTTCAACTTGTAATGGGAATTAAATGGAGCACGAGAGTTGATTGAAGCTGCAAGTCAATTTTTAATTTCAAATTAAAGAAGAAATAATAGCAAGGGCCGAACTCAAACATAATTCAAGATTTTTAGCAAGGTATACAAGATTAAGTTTGAAGCTCCACAGTTGCATTTTGCTCAAGAATTTCTCACTAGGCCTGCAATATCATTTTATTTCATTAATGCACTTACCTTCACATTGACGCATGCTTGAAATAAAATGGGTTGCATGGGATTTTAGCATAAGCCGCATTTGACTCATGCATTAAGGCTACATCCATTTGTTTTCACTCAACTTCAGACTTGGACCATTGAGGATTCAAGTCTTGAGGCTACACAGCACAGGTTTTACATTTGACAAAGGCAACATCACATATATATATAAATTTTATCATGAAGCGCTGCATGGAGGTCACAAATAGACGTACACGAACAGAGAGAAGAAAATTGATATCTTTGTGACCGGCGGCTTCATGATTTTGTTCTTGAGATTTTTATTATTCATCATGCATATGAGTAACTAAATTCTTAAGTAGGGATAGAGATGAACCAGCATACTAAATAATATTTTTAATTTATTTTTAATTCATGTATTTGATTTTCAATTATTAAAACTCAACTGTTTTATCATTCTCAATTTATTATCAATGTTTTCTTTTTCAAATAATCATAGAGAATATTTTGTTTATAGATTCAGTCATATTTTTTCTATTGATTGGATTAATTCTTTGATTATGTTTGTATTGATTGATTGTCTATATTGATTTCATTTTTTGCTGTAATATCACTTTCTAGTATATTGTCATCGTTAAATTTTCTCAATATAAATAACAATTTGCAAGATTTAAAAGTAATGAATGATTTTTCAAAAGGTTACATTTGGTTTAATTTTGACTTATAATTCTATATCTTCCGATTGAGAATTTTGGATTTGAATTTTGGATTGAGTTATCAATGAATTAAGAATAATTAAAATAGCGGATATGCGCAAGGGATTTTCGACGCTTTACTATTCGTCAATTTAAATAATTTTTCCGTTAATCACTTTGTTTTGTTTTAATTTACATTTAAAAATAATTTTTATTTTCTCATTAATCATTTAATATATTTTTTAATTCTCATTATTTATTTTTTTCTTTAATCTGTCTCCCTATAGAATCGATACTTCAAAATTGTGCTACAACTACTGCATTATTTTTTAAGCGTAAACAAATTTTGGCGCTGTATCTAAGGAGACGATAAAAGAATTATTAGATAGTTTTTTTTTTAGCAGTTTGCAAATGCGGTAATTTCATTCCATTTTTTAGCTTACTGCATCTTTATTTTCTTTTCTTTTTCTTTTTGTAGTTTTTTGAAGTGTTGCATTTTTCTTTACCTTGCATGCATAGGTATAGAGACACCTTAAGTCGTTTTTCTCATAGGCATGTGCTAGAGTTTGAGTTTAATTATTGTAATCCTTTGTTTGATAATTTTTCTAATTCTGAATAAATGAGTGAATATGAGGACCAACCCACTAAGACCCTTTAGTATTAGCTCCACCCTATACGCACAGCCACACCATTATGCGTCGTGTTTCTAACTAATACTCGCCCACTGGATTTTAGAGTTGGGATGATACAATTACTTCCCACTTTTTATGACTTGGAAAATGAAAATTCATATGTGTATATTAAGGAGTTTGAAGAGGTAGTTGCAACTTTTCATAATCAAAACACAATTGATAATATTGTGAAATTTAAATTCTTTCATTTCTCTTTGAAAGATAGAGCTAAGAGTTGGCTATATTCACTGAGACCATGATCTATTTGGTCATTAAATGAGATGACTCAGGTCTTCTTTAACAAATATTTTCCCAACATAAAATCAATACTTTAAAAGGCAAATCTCCACCTTTGCACAAAAGGACAATGAGACTTTATATCAGACTTAGGAGATATTTAAGGAATTGTTGAGTATGTGTACTCATAATGAGTATGAGAATTGGCACTTAGTGCGTTATTTTTATGAAGGACTTACACCTAGAGAGTGCCAATTTGTGGAAATGATATGTAATTGTGAGTTCTTACAGAAAAATCTTGATGAGACCATAGAGTACCTCAATGAGCTTGTTAAAAAAAGCTCACACTTGGACTGGACTTAATGCTACTGAGAGCACAAATAGGTCAGGTCATGACCTACAGGGAACAAAAATGGTGGTAAAATTTACCATCTTAGGGAGGAGGACAACTTGAAAGTTAAGGTTGAGATACTTACTAGGGAGTTAGAAGTGTTAAAAATTAAGGATTTTAAACCAACACACGTGGCTAATCATGCAGAGTATTTTGGACTATATTTTGTGTGTGGCGGGATAGATTACCTCACCCAAGAGTGTCCCACATTTGCTAAGATGAGGAAAGTTTTGTGTGTGACGGGGTAAATCACCTCGCCCAATTTAATTCCTTAGGCATGTATAAAAAGTCTTTTGCTTCTTTCTTTGAGACCTACAATCCAGGGTAGCATGATCACTCCAATTTTAGCTGCAAGCATGAAAGAAAGCAGCTTGCACAACCTCTTAGAGCAAACCATGTACCATATCATGCATCTTCATCTTTTAGGAATACTTTAAAAAGAGACTTTATATACTTTTATTGAGCCACAAGGGAAAACCAACAAAAAATTTGAATATTTGATTATGCAGGTTATTGAATAAGTTAAGGATATAAAGAGCCATGTATCCAAGTTGATGAGCTCATTGAGTGTGAATGAACAATGTAAGTTTCTGTCTCAAGCTCAGTCCACACCCCGTGGTCAACATATAGCATAAGGAAATGTGAAGGATGTTAATGCCATTATGACACGAAGTGGCAAGTCTTTACACATCCCAACAATGGACAAATCAGAAGATGTTGAAAAGGTCCAAGATAATAGTGGTGCCGAGTTGCCCAAGGAACCTGAGGTAATAAAGAATCTAGTTAAGCTACCATTTCTTCAAGCTTTGAAATTGAGCAAGCTAACTTTGGATCCTAGTAATGAGATTCTTGAGAGTTTCAAGCAGGTAAAAGTCAATCTTCCTGTTTTGCATGTAATTAAACAAATTCCTACTTATGCAAAAGTTCTCAAGGATTTGTGTACAGTTAAGAGAAAGCACCATGTGAAGAATATAGCATTTCTGACAGAGCAAGTTAATGCTCTAATTGAGCAACAGATTCCTCCCAATACAAGGATCTTGGTTGTCCAATCATTGCATGCAACATTAGAAATCATGACTTTGGACAGACATTGCTAGATTTAGGAGCTAGTATAAATTTAATGTCTTACTCTATTTATTTGCATATGGGGTTAGGAGAAATCAAACCAACTTTTATGGTATTACAATTGATTGACCGTTCAGTCAAAACACCACGAGGTATGGTAGAGGATATTTTGATTCAAATTGATACATTTTATTATCCTGCTAATTTTCTTATTTTGGATACTACTTCTGTTGTTAATTCTACCTTTAAAATTTCCTTAATTTTAGGTAGACATTTTCTTGCTATTACTAATACTCTTATTAATCGCAGGAATAGTTTGATGAAACTCTCTTTTGGGAATATGACTCTTGAGCTAAATATTTTTCATATTACAATCAGCCAAAAGAGGATGACAAGTGCCACCAAACATATATGATTGACTCACTCATAGACAAGGAAGTTTTCATAACTCAAAATTCTAATCTTCTTGAGTATTTTATTTTTTATTTTGAGTTTAATCCGACTAGTGATTCATTTAATGTGATTGATATTTGTGCAATTTTTTATACAACTCAAGATCATGGCACAAACTTGATAACCGAAGTTTGAGGAGTTACTTAAGAAAAGTGAAGAACATGTTCCATCAAGTGGGAAAACACCAAAAGTTGAATTGAAGCCTTGCCACCTACCTATAGAACTCGAGTCTCGAGCTTATTGGACCAACAAGTATTTCAATTTTAACTCAAGAGAGATAGCTCTAGAAGTGGAAGACATTTTACCTACATGCCCAGTCTATCCACTTTGATCACACCATGCAGTCATTTTTTTAATTTTTTTTGTCCATTTTCTTTTTGTTTGCTATTGTTTTCTTCATTTTTGTTTGCAGGTTAGTACCAATTTGTCATTTTAGTTTGCCATCTCTGGTACTTAAAGAGCTGCTTATGTTACACATTAGGTGTATCCTACCCTTAATTAGCAAAAGAAAATAAGAATACCAAACAAGCGTTAGAGACTTCGGAGAAGAAACCCATTGTGATTTGGCCACCCACTCAAAGGCTTCTGCTCAAGCTTCTCTCACCTCTGATCAAGCTGGGAGGGGTGTAACCTCTGTGGGACTTTCTTCGAGGATTGGCTGTGTGGCTACCTCTACGTCCCCGATGGCATCCGCCGCCCCATCCATTGGACTGGTGGAGGGAAGCAAGGAAATGTGACCCTCAACATCAGAAGACATGCCTTAAACTAGATTTTGAGGCATGCGTGCAAAAGCTCCGCAACTCTCTTTCTCGGCCATCGCTCCACGATCGCCTTAGTATCTAATATGGGCGACTTTACAACAGAACCTCAGCCAACTTGAATTCCCTTTCTTTCTTCCTTCCAGGAAGCTTTATCATCGGACTCCGCAGTTGGGCTTGTCTCGAGCCCAACATGGCAACTGCATATTTAGGGTCTCCCGATTGGGCAAGAGGGGATTCTCGTGAAGGCATCCTCTTCATGCTTAGGTTAGGGTATCTTGAGCAACCCACAGCCTCATTTTGGAAGACTTGGCCCCTAATGGCCAAATGCATAGTGGATGGAGATAAAGGAATCATTTTCACTTTCCGCTCAAGATGAGATGGTACCAAGGTAAAGCATTGAGGAGCCAGTTTCAGGAGGGCCCCATAAAAGTGCATGGTGAGCAAGTCAGCCCTCGAGATGACTTGCACAGGCTGACCAGTGCGCCCAACTCTGTAAGGACCATTCCTAAGGAAGCATTTATCGTTAATATGGCTGAAGATGGAATAATAGGCAAATTCGAGACGACAGGATGTCAGGCCCCAACCATCACTAAAACCTATCCTTGAGGGAGTTGAGCTTAGGAAGCAGGACTTTTGACAGCCCTAACATCCTCTAAATGGGATTTCTTCCTGTTGCCCACAGGAGGAGGAGTCAGAGAGCTCTTCCAAGCTGAAGCAGCCCTAGGCAAGACATGAAATACTTCGTCATTAAAAACAGTATAACAAAAGGAGGCACAAATGCCTTTATGTTCTTCTCCTCGAAAACAACCTTCGAGAAAATGTCGACTAGGTGATAATCCACCCATTCTTTCACCAACGTTATACGCTGCGACTTTTTGGGAGAGGCACTAGTCCGAACGACCTTATTATTGACTCATTCTAAAAGGTATTTTAGAAATAACTCTTGATAAGTATAATTTTTACATGATTTTTATTACCGTTTTACTTATTAAAATTGTTAGTTTTCATTTGATTTAATTTATTTTACTTTATCTTATTTTATTTTATTTTATTCTATTTTATTCTATTGTGTTAAAAGGATGAGAAGAAAAGACAAAGGAAATTGCAAAAAGGCTAATTGGACTCACTTGGAAGCACGCGCATTAAACTTGGGCTTCAACCTTTTAAGGCTTGAACGCATGGCATTAAAGTCCTACCCACATGGGCCACGTGAACTTCACTTGAACTTTGACTTAAGCATGTTGGATTTGCAGTTTTCAAAGTAATTTATTGGAAGTACATGATACAAACATAGCAGGACACGTAACTTTCAAAAATTGAAAGTAAAAAGACACGGCGCGCGCGCGCGCACATATATATATATATATATATTAGAATTAAGTCTAGAGAATCGTCGAGCCTACAGAGACATTAGACCTAGGGAGAGAAGCCGAGACGTGCAGAAATATTTCGAAGAGATTTTTTTTCGAGTTTTTTTGAAGAGGATCTGGAAGATAAAAGTGAAAGCTGCATATTCATCAACCAATTCTGATGAAAAAATATAAATTTTCTTTGTTTTCTTTTTAATTTTGTTATGAACTAAATTTTATTTTTTAGAATGTTGGTATAGTCTAGCATTGAACACATAGTTTATATTTTGAGTTATTTTATTTTTAAAATTTCCATGATTGAGTGTTTAATTTTTATTATTAATGCCTACAATTTTTTTACGAATTATTGTTTGATAAATTAAATTACAATGAGACTGAGAGGTGATTTATGGTTTTAGTTATAAAATTAAACAATATTAATTGAGCGAAAGTATAGATGTTTTACCATAACTAGTGTGATTTTTTAGAAAATATAAAGAACGTAATGAGTCTCCATTGATTAAATTCGCATAGAGATATATAATTTTTAATTGGAGATATTTTGATATTATTCGAGAAAAGATATTGAATAGTTAAGGAATTTTTAATTATCAACAGGAGATTATTGGAATTTAATAATTAAAAAGAATAAATTGTATGAGATTTACTAGGTGAAATCAACCACTTTAGATCTATTCTCATCATATTTGTTACACTTGTAGATTTTAAACTTTGTTATTTTTGATTCGTAGATTTATTTTTGTTAAGTAGTTAATTTAATTTAGATAGTCGAAACGTTAAATTTAATTTAAATTTTTTCAAATAGTTATTTATTTAGTGAATTTCGGTATTCAATAACATAGTTAATTATTGTGGGTTCGACATCTATTTTTTTTTAAAACACTTTACTACTTGTCACGATCATGTGCACTTTATTTTACATGAGCAACTCCCTAATATAAGATTTATCAAGTAATATTAGGGAAGTCTCTATGTCATTTCCTCAATGAATGATTAATTTAATTTACAAATTTATCCACTACCAAAAATAAAATGAAGTTATAACTTAAGATTATCTACAATGGTATTCACAATAAGAATGGGGTTTTTTTCGACATTATAAAAATACTGAGTTTCTTTTTGTTTAGGATGATGAATTAATACTAAGATTTATGCCAGAAAAATGAAGAAAATTATGCATCAAACTTGGGTTGGGAACAAAAATGTTTAACTAGCATCTAAGAAATTTGTGTTTTAATATGCCCTGATGCTATTTCAATTACTTTCATAAATTAATTGGATTCGTGAATGTGCGTTAAATAAATTATGGTTATTATCACTTGAGAAGCTAAACCACATCCATCAACGTCATCTAATCTATCGTTTCCATGCAATAAATAGGAGATTATAAATTTTACATTCTAAAGGACATTTTATCCAACACCTTGTGTGAAATTAGAAAAGCTACCATTTTCTATTTAATGGAGTTCCCAATTAACCCAAAAGATTACACTATCCAAAACTATCAAACACAAATAAGATCCAACCAAATATAACCCAAACAAACAAATGTAGATAATGATTAAAAGAGGCCCAACGCATGAAACACGTGGGCGACACTATGGACTTTGAGATGCATTGTCGAATGGCTACTGAGTTCTTAAACTCAAAAATGACATGTAGCCACCAATTGTAGTGCAGTTGGACGGAGATACAAGCTACAAGTATTGTAGTGATGGAGAAACAAGAACAAATACTGAAAGACAAGCTGCTAAGAAGGAAGTAAGCTGTAAAATGTATGGGCTAGTCAACTAGTGAAGCAACAATCAAGAATAACCGATTGAATAAGATTTGTAAACTAGTGAACTGAAATAAAACACAAACTAATGAAGATAAAAGCTACCGCAAACACCATGATTGGAATGAAAACAATGGAAATTTAAAATAACAGAAAGGAACACATGCTACTGAACTGAGTTGAACAATTAGAAGATTAAAGAAAAAAATAGTCCAAACATAAGTTACAAAACTAAAACAAGATAGAATGTAAACATGTAATCGTTTAAAATGAAAACAACCAAAATATGAGCAACTTAAGGGTAAAAGTATTGAAAGAAAAACTCGAATCCAGCCACAATTGGTCTATGGATTCAAAACAAAACTAAAGATTGAAACTAGGATAATCTGGGCAAGAACAGGAGTGGTTCGACCAAGCTATTCTGGTCTACAAAACCCTCCAAGAAAAGCCAAACGAAAAATCACTTCCTCCCTTCCCTTTTGTCTATGTTTTCCACTATTTTGGTCGAAACCCTCCATGTATGCGGGACTTGAAATGAGGTTAATCCATGTAGTGTTTTTTGTGAGTTGGGATTGACCGTAATGTGCCTTGAAGCATGAGTTGTCTTGAAGCTTGAATTTGCTGCATGCGCTGGTTTGAGGGTGCAGGTGTCCTTCATTCGATACACATATTTGAAGTTGTGAGATTAATTTTTCAGTGCTGGTATTTGTGTTCAAATGTTGCATGAGGTGTCACATGTGTGGCTTGCAAATGTGACGTACAAAATGGTGCACGTGCTTACTTTCCATCTGAATGTTTGCTAATGAATTATACACCAAATGAATTTATTCAATTGCATATAATCAACTAGAAATTGAAGTTCATAAAATTAGGCATTTATCAATAAAGTTAAAGTGATTATCAAAGCCTAATTCGCTCAATTTCTAGAGGAAAATGTGTGAATGACATTAAATTAAAGTGCAAAATAATGATAATATTATGGCTCAATCAGTTATTAGGGACCACCCCTTATATGACCTAGATAGGGAACTCACAGTAGTTCACCTATTCGGTTGGGAAACCCATCCTTTATCGAACACAAAAAAGAACTTAGAAGTCTAGACCTTCACTTTGCGGTACCGCGGCTCCAATGAGACAAAGGCATGCATCACCCTGAAACTACAATATTCCCCTTACGTTTTATGATGTTGTGGCTGAAGAGAACTCATGGCCACTAAGGTTGGCATGCTCCAAATGCGACTCCAACAAGGCTTGCCACCAGAGGATGCAACAACATATTAAAATCCTCCAAGTGTTCAGGTGAAGTTGAGAATGAGCCGATCTGAGATAGTCTAGCAAGTCGTAAATAGAACGAGAAAAAAGTAACCTTAACTTGTATGAGAACATGTTGGAGTAGAGGGCAACCTTAGAAGCTTAACCCTCGTTGACAACTGCACCATCACATGGCTCAGGAGTCTAAAAAACTATCATGTCCAAGACTCGAAAGGTAGAAGCCAAGGATGACAAGGATCCCAAAGTGACATTTGAACACCTGTTGTAGCCATTGAAGAACTGCCCTGTAGTCCGAACCCTGGGTGGATCTAATTCCCGAGAACCTTTGTTTGGACGACCTTCTTGGAAGCCATTGGGGAAGATGCATAGGAGAATAAAGAAGAGACAAAGAGCTTGAGCAAGCTGTGTGAAAAAAGTTGAAAGACAAGAAGGCAAGAGGGCGAAGGTTTGGTAAATGAAGGAATGATCGCAAAGTTGCGTTTATAAAGGAAGGAAATGAAGGCTGATTTTCCAGACCCACATGTCAAGCAGGGGGATACAATAGGTTTTGAATCTCATGGAATGCATAGTGAGATGTGAGGTGAAGAAGAAAAGCTACCCGACGCCTTCAATGTTAAGGGAACTTGAAGGATACCATCAATTACAAATCTAATAGCCAGAAAATGTGCCAATAATGGTGGAAAAGAAAACATCGCCTAGTGTTGCTAAATGACAAAAATCCACGTGAATCTAATTTAGAGCCTTGAACTCAACATGCAGAAGAGGACCACCCCAACCACGACGACGGGAGATATTGAAGACATAAAATTCAAGAAAAATGAAATTCTCATCAGACTGGTCTGATAGGAATTGACATGATAATTGTAAGGGTATTTTCCCTCATCGGCCCACACAACAAGCCTACGGGAATTACTAAGGAGCAAGGCAATAAAGCCTAACCCAGCATAGTTAATCCCAAATGACCCTATTTGGAAAGGAGCTTATGGGCCCCCACCTAAAACGCCTATGATACATGAGAGAAGCATCCCCATGATGTGACCCCCACATGGGAGAGCAAATGGTATAGAGGAGATGAGACTCACCACCCTAGTACTCACTCGATGGCACGATGCCCTTGAATACCTATTTAAGTAGGTAAGCAGGAAATGATAGTCCTTAATCTCCTGACATCAAACATAGATGAGCTAGTAGGGACGTATGCAAAGTAAAGCAATTTAGGGAATCATGTTGCATTAATGAAACTTCCCAGACCACACACCCCATTAGTGACGTCGTTATAGAAGCCACATCACATTAACTCCACAAAGACAGGTAAAGACTATCCCATCTAAAATAGTATAAAAATCAATCCCCAAGTATGAAAAACCTTTCTTTAGGTTACATTTGGATGTTGATATGAATTGAGTTAATTTGAATTCTGTATAAATAGTAGTAAGTTGAGATGGTTGAGTGAATTTTGTGGGACATATTTAGATGAGTTTAAAATGTGTTTGGATGGTTTGATGAATTTAGATATTTATGAAGTGTTGTGAAATTTGTGGGACTCACTACTGTTGATGGTCAGGTACTATCTCCTACGTGCGCGGCAACCTACAAGGAGAAAAAAAAATTAAATGCTTGTCAGGCCAAAGTTGCTGGGGCACAGAGAGAGAGAGAGAGTGTGGCAATAAAAGAAAAAAATAAATGAGGATGAGAAAGAATGATTTGACTAGGTAAGCTATAGTAAGCTACAGTGTCTTTATAGTAGCTTTATACCTACATGATCGAATGATGTGACCAAAACCAAAAAGCAATGCTACGGTAAGCTCCAATGTCCCTACAGTGTTGTTATAGTTAACTGAGTTTGTCGATTTCTCTTTTAATCGGGTTAAATTTGTGTGTTTGAATAATGAAATGAGTTTAAAATAAAGTGTACTGAGTTGAGTCTGGAGACCAAATGGGGCCTTACTCTCTAAGCACAAGCACAAACTCTTAAAATGATACTTTAACTTTGGCATTAGGAAACCCCCGACATTCACCAAAGCCCCCCCATTCTTCATGTTTTTTCTGTGTACATAGGTTCTAGCCCAAAGCCCGAGTTGCGTGAACTTGATCCAAATGTATACAAAACACGACGTTAATATTAGTAGTAAGGAAGAACTCATGTAGGCTACAGATCAAAATCCACCATGTATATTTCTATATATCATAACCGAGTATTATAGTCCACTTGGTAGCCGACTCTTAAAATATAGAAATCCAACCAATCATTTTCCTATAAATACTTTTTCTTCTCTCTCTATTAATGCAATACAAAACTCTATTGTTCTCTCTATCAATGTGAAATTTCCCTGCAACACTGCCCCTTCATCTATCTCTATCTCTATCTCTCTCATTTATTAATGGTTGCAGTTGTATAAGGTCAAATTAGTCGTAAGAAATTTTTAGAAATTGCAAATTAGCTTTTGGAAGTCATCTATTAATGCTTGGTTTGCATAAAGTTTTTTAGTTTGCACAAAGTTTTTTAGTTTGTGCAAAAAAAATTTTGCAGTTGATTTTAAACAGTTAGGAATTTCATCCTCTCTCGAATTTTTTATCTGTGCTATTTTTAATTTTCTTGGAATTATTGGTGAGTTATAGTGGTTTTTTTCATTATTTTTAAGATATATATATTTTGATAATTAATATTAATTCTTAACTTTAAATAATTCTTAAAGTGATTATATATTTTATATATCTAAATATAGATCTATAAAATTTAGAATAAATAATGATCTACGTATTTATGCTAGTTATATTCTCGTTATTCACTAAATGAAGTGACTTGACCATTTAAATTTTCCAAAAAACCCATAACCAACATTTTTAACTTAGAGAAAAGCTGGACGCTGATCGACCCCCTTGAGAAAAGCAGCCTACCGTTGGAGGCGGCGGTAGCCAATACCACCTACCCTATTGGGACCAGTGGGCTCTGACGAGTTCACCCCTATGACGACGACCCACGGCGACCTCCGACGAAGTCCCGATAGTCTTAAACCTGAAATGAGTCCTTTCAGGGTCCGTTAGGACCCATTTCAGGTTTAAGGCTATCGAGATTTCATCGGAGATCGCTGTGGGTTGCCGTCGCAGGGGTGAACTCACTGGAGCCCGCCAGTTCCGATGGGGTGGGTGGTGTCGGCCACCACTGCCTCCAGTAGTTTCATTTGGCTGAGGGCCAAATCTTCCTAAAATTCATTTTCATTTTATTCTTTTATTGTATATTTTATTATATTTTTATATTTTTATTATGTTTTTTATTATATTTTTAATTGTATTTACTTCATTTTATTTTTTTATTCTATTTTCTATTGTGTTTTTTTCATTTTATTATATTTTTATTGTGTTTATTATCAAAAAGGGACTGCTTTTGACGCTGGGAATAACCTAACTGGTCCATAGTGTCACTCTTTTAACTTATTGTCGATTATTTAAAATTCTGGTACTTGCGGCACCTAATAAAGGTCAAACTTCACAATGTTTATTGTCTAAACTTTGTGGGAGAATAATTTGACTTACATCTCAGAAAAAAGTTTGGGGCCTACAATTGAAGGTCAATGGAATTGCTCATTGATGATGAAGACTTGTGTGTAGCAAAGTTCATGGATATTGTTTAGTTAATAGATAATATAGAATGAGATGAAATGACATAAAATTAAAAATTAAAAAATTATTATAATATAATTTTTAGTATTATTTTTAATTTTAGAATTTGAAAAACTTAAATTATTTATTGGATTTTATTCAATACTTTAAGATAATAATAAAAATTAGATGAGATAAAATAAAATAATATGAGATGATTTATGAAAATAATATGAATAGAGTACTGTCCTTGTGATTTGAGTGCTAAACTTGAAAAAAATTAGGAATTATCTTCTCAAACCGGATAAGGTGTTTTTGGGTGATATACACCCCGAAGAGTGACATCTTATTTCATGATACTTATCGTGGGTTGCCGTAGAATATTCATAATGGAATAGTCAAATTCGTTGCTTGGTCAAATAATAATTAAGAAACATTAAATGCATACTGCAATAGCCTTAACAACTCTCTAAAGTTAAAATAACTTTGTCTTTCTTGCCTCTCCAAATATGGGCAGGGATGAGAACTTGTTAAATTAATTTTTAAGACTAAAATATTCATATATCTGCTTGCCAAATTAAATTTGTTTAGGCTTATTACTGTAGTAGTCTTTCTAATTTTCAAATATTCATTCATGAAATCACCCATGACATCATATGCAAGCATTCTCATAGTAACTGTTAATTTTTGAAGAGAAGAAAAACAAAACATTCCAGGACTATCTCTTCTCTGGATAAAATATGGTTTATGAACTTCAACCGCAATTTGAATACGAAAAAATAGTGAATGACTTATTTGAAACCTCCTTCAAAAGTATTAGTGAGGAAAAATCGGAGGATCAACAAAATAGTCACGGTAAAAGTTTTGGTGGGTTTGCAATCGATCGCGTCTGATGAATCTGTGTGATTGTTTAGAAGAAAGATGTGAGCAACTTGATCATTCTTCTTCCAAAACAAATTGTATTACTATCTCAAGTTCATTGTTGGAATCTAAATCGATAAGTGTCATTTTGTGGAAAAGAGAACAATCCATTGAGAGAAAATGAAAAGAAGAGGTTTCATATAGACATTTGAGTTGAAGTGAATGAAATTGTTGAGAAAAAGTTGTATTTTATAGTAGAAAAATATGATTGTTAAAAATATAACCATTAAACAATATATCCGTTGAAGAAATATAGTCGTTAGAAAAATATGACCGTTTAAAAAAATGATCGTCAAAAAATATAATTGTTAAAAAATATAATTGTTAAAAAATATAACTGTTAGAAAAATATAACTATTAAAATATATGTCTATTACAAAAATTTTAACCGTTAGGAATAATTTGAATATTAGAAAACTAATATGTATCTTATAATAACAAACCAATATTTAAATTACAATTAGAATTAAAATAAATGAAAAGTTAAAAATGAATATTTTAATAGAATATTTATTGATTTGTTGAGTATGTTATTTGATGTAGTAAAAAGTGACTAACTAAAATTTATAAAAATGAAATTTCAAGTCAAAACTTGACTAAAATATAATTGGGCTATTGTGGATACTCTTACATGTTATTGTCTGCTCTTTTGCTTGTTCATTCTCTCTCTTCGAGTTCGACACTCTCTCGAGTGCTCTCTCTGTCTCTCTCATACAATTAATTTAAAACTTCTTATACAACCAAGAAAAAACAATAGAAATTTATGTCACGAAAGCAACAAATTAGATCTAGTTGAGAGTAAAGTAACCTCATCCAACAATGGCCCCCTTTAGATAGTGAGATAAGATATAATAGTTTTAAATGAAAGTTTAAAATTAAATAAAATATTATTATTATTTTAAAATTTGAAAAAGTTAAATTAGAATTTGAAAAGATTGTGTCATTTATTATATTTTATGTGAAAATTCGATAAATTTGTAATGATTAGATAAATTGAAATGATTTCTCAAACAAGGTTTTAGACACATCAAAATTTTGCAAACCAATTTTGGCTTAAGGAGTGAGAGATAGAGAAAAAGAGTAAAGAAAGAGAAAGAGGCAAAGAGTCAGTCTCTTTAGGGTTGTGATAAGAATCTTAAAAAATATTTAAATAACTTAGAAGATTATTTAATGAAAAATTAATTTGTTTGGATATGACTTATTAAAGTACTTCTAATTTTAAATATGTTAAAATGTACGTTTGAGAAAAAAAAAATCATTTTCATTAAATGTGTCGTTCTTGATATTCAAACGTAATTTAAATTTTAAAAAGAATATGAATGAATGAAAATATCTATATAAATTTAAGATAATTACACCTTTCAAACTTATAATGATATGATCATAATATTGAAAAGTTAAAATAATCGTCATGTTTACACATCTTAAATTTATTTTCAAATAAACATAACAGGTTTAAAAATACTTTAAATATATAATTACCAAACAGTTTAAAATTACTTTAAACATATAGTAAACTTATAACCTAAATTAGAAGTTTTATAATTACAAAGCTGCTGTGGGACGATCAAGCTGATAAACATATAAGAGTAGCCCTCCAATCACCGCTTGTCGTGGAAGAAAATACACAAAAAGAAATAAGTTCCCATTCCCCCACTTAGAAACACTTTTAATTAAAAGCATCACTCCTCACTGATTTCACCCATTCGTCTTTCTCTATTCGTCTTCCTCGCTGCCATAACAATTAAAGGCTCATAACCAAATTGAATTTCTGGTTTCAGGATTAAAATTTTCTTGTTCCATCGATCTCTCTCTTTCCCACTCAAGATCTTAAAAAAAAAAAAATCTCTCTTGTAATGTTTTTTTTTTTTAATTAAGAAAAAAAAGTTACCAACCATTGTACTAGTTCAAGATAGAGGAATCATCCTCACAAGAACCCAAATTTCTTATTGGTATATGTAGAAAGGGAATAAAGAAAAAATTTCAAGAAAGAGAAAACCTTAAGGATTCCATGTCTTCATGCAAAAAGTTCTAGAACTATTGCAGATAGTTTTCTAATTCCATCCAGTAGAATCTTTTTCTGGTAGCTTTCTTGAGTTAGATCTCAAGCTAATAAATCATGACCCAGTGATCGAAGCTGTGAAGATCTCGATAGAAATCTTGGCTTAGCCTTTGTGTTGCGACAGGAGATGAAGACGTGTGTGTTACAACCATGTGAACTCCAACCGTGTGAGAGGGAGGTGCGAGCTGGCATCGTGCGACGGGGCAGAGATGGGGGGTGCGAAGGGTTTCTCTCAATACACAATAATTAGATGTAGTGCAACACATATAGCTAAGTGTTAGCTATTTAGTGGTGGGCTGCTCTTTTTCATTTATTAGCCCACTCCCCAAGTTTTTTCTAATAATTATGGAAAATTTTGGTTGTAAATAAATCTATTTGTATGTAAAATTACTCTATAATTATAAACTATATTCTAAGTCCTAAGTTTCACGACACCGTCAAAGAGAGAAAAACACTCATACCATAAATTGTATATGCTACATACAGAGAAAAACACTCATACCATAAATTGTATATGCTACATACTGTTACACTCCAGTGTGTAAAACACCAAAAGCACCACTTCCGATCTGGAGCAACCATTTACTGAAAAATACTTGATATATAGTATCTTTACTTTCCTACATTTTTTTCTTAACTATTAAGTAAAAAATTAAAAAATTAAAAAAAAAATAACTATTAGTGTATTAGTAATACATTAATAATCATTTTCTTAATTATTAAATAAAAAAATTAAAAAATTAAAAGACATAAGGTATCAAAACAAGTGGGCGTACATATAATTTCCATATATAAAAGTGAACAATGAGGTCATTTTTAATATATATAAACAATTCCTTCTCATTTTAATTTATTTTATTATTATTATAATTTTCTATAATTTTTAAATAATAAATATTAAAAAATAATATTTTTTAATAATATTTTATTTAATTTTTTTAGAAAATAAGTCTATTTTCATTAAACTCAAAAACTTGAAATTTTACAAATGTGACTCATATAAATTGAGAAAACTTAGTATACTAGTTAATTAATTGTATCGGGAGTATAAACTTCTAATTCTCTCAAATCAACTAATTGAGAGACTAAATACTGCCCAAAGCAAAATAACTAAAATCTATTTTTTTAAAAGGAGGAGAGAACTACAACTCTACAAACTATCATTCGAAAGACAATTTCTTTTTATACAAAATTTTCTATATAAACCAAATCAAACAAAACACAATCAAATAATAGAAATAGAAAACAACAATTCAAACAAAGGCCGTTTATAGTGGCTCGTGGGCATCATGAGCCACATTAGAAATGAGCAATTGCAGGATAGAGAAGCTTCGATACTTTAGATTTGTTCAAAACCGCTACCAGCGAAAAGATCCACCAGAAAAGGGAGGTGCGTTTAAGCTCGAGTTCAAAATAGATCTCGCGTATTAGAAGCACTCGTCATTCCGTTTAGTCAAACTTTTGGACAACATCACAATTAGCGAACAAGAGGAATAGTGGCACAGTACGTGGTGGGGCTTTGGACATCCTACTCCTTCATATCTTCCAAATCAGACTTCTCAACAAAAAAAAAAAAGGAAATCCAAAGACCACCATAAATCTTGGTGGCCGAGAAGATAACAAAAAATTGAAGTCGGAATTCCACCCACCATTCCCTGATGTGATAAACTTTTTAAAACCTTGCTACAAAATGTATCGTTGATGTCATGAAAATCTCAACAGATCAGGGCAGGAAAATAAATCATTCTTAGCCCACTGGAGCGAGTTGGGTTTCGATTGGTGTCGTTTGAGACCCCCGGTGAGACTTCGGTGCGGCCATACGTATGCGGATAGCATATAAATAAATATAAAAACACAGTATTTACGTGGTTTGGCGTAAGGCCTACGTTCACGGGGTTTTGGGGAAGAGAATCCACTATTATGAATATTTTTACAATCTCTCAAGGCTCTCACTGTACATGAATAAAATACATGATTCTACTGGTACAAACCCTCGAGTTCATCTGAGAAGATGAACTAAACGATCTAAGAGAATAGAGGAATTGTTATACAGCTAGAGATATATTGAGCTATCAAGAGAGAGTCTCCCTTGATCTTCTGATGGTTGCCTTTATATATAAGCTGTAATCTGGATATTATTTCTTACGTGTGTCAGTCTATATTTTTTATGTCTTGTCTCCATGTCATCTGATCCACTAAACTCTTCCTCACTCTTATCTTCTAGTGCACTTAATAATAGGCATGGGCCCTACTTGGGATATTTCACCCTCAAATTACCCCGCGAATTCTTAGCAAAGGAACTTTGGTGAGAATTCTAAAATATCCGAAAACTGGGATGGTAGTAATTTGTCTTCCGAACCTTATTAAACCTCAAGTGTGATGATTCGTGGGCGAATCGTGGGTAGCGTCACCTTACCTTGTTATTGAAAGTTCTCATTCAGATGATCTGCCGAGTGGTGATGGAGTTGTATGAAGGCGAGCGAACCGAGGGCCGAGGCATGGAGCCCAAACGACCCCGCGGTCTGAGGGACGAGACTTGGAACCTAGGCGATCCCTTTGGCAAGCGAACCGAGGGCCGAGACTTGGAGCCCAAGCGACCCCGCGGTCTGAGGGGTGAGGCTTGGAATCTAGACGATCCCTTTGGCGAGCGGACTGAGGGCCGAGACTTGGAGCCTAAGCCACCCCGCGGTCTGAGGGGCGAGGCTTGGAGCCTAGGCGACCCCTTTGGCGAGCGGACCGAGGGCCGAGGCTTATAGAGCCCAAGCGACTCCGCGGTCTGAGGGGTGAGGCTTGGAGCCTAAGCGACCCTTTTGGCGAGCGGACCGAGGGCCGAGGCATGGAGCCCAGGCGACTCCGCGATCCGGTTGATTGAGAAAGTGGTGGTTCGTCTTCCATACCTGAGATAATAAAAACATGCAATATATATGTTATCAAGAAAATGCCGTAAGGTGTGAGGGTTTACGACCCCGCAATCCACAAGCGGTCATTGGCGGGAAACCAGCTATGCGAGGGTTTACGTGCAAGCCTGGACCCGAGATTCAACCCCGCGATTCGCAAGCATCTGAGATGAGACTTGTTGAGTGAGCTTGGTGAGTGATCGTAAGCCTCGAGCCTATCATGGATGTAAGGACTTGACGAGTGAACTTGGGTGCGAGACCTCAAGCCTCGAGCCCTTGACAAACGAATCGTTGGGCTGGTCATGGGTGGCCGGACGACCCCGTGACTAAACCTGATCCCGTATGACGAGCATGGAACTGGCGTTGTCGTGGAATGGGCGCGTCAACTTTGAGCTGCAAAACAATTTTGTTAAATAGAAATATGAATTTTCATGCCATTAAGTTTGAGTGTTGGGTCCGAATTTGCATGTGTTGTCGAATGTATAAAATTTGTGAAAATCGATTTCGTAGTATTGCAGCATTTTTGATTTCCATATCCTGAGGTGACGAGTGACCTCTAAAAATAAAATAGAAAATAGGTAAATTCCGGACGAGACACTTGCTGTACGTAAATAAATTTTTAAATGGAGAATGTGAGTTGTGGGAGCTGGGAACACAGTCCCCATGTGTTAGGCGAGCATGATTATTCCAAATGCGGTGAAATGGGACTGTGAGCTGTAGGCATGCAAGGTGAGCTGAGTTGATTCATACGTGAGCTGTAGGCGTGCAAGGGGCGGTCTGAGCCCACGTAGTGACCAAATGGTGGTTACGAATAAAAAATGGCGAGTTATTATTATTATTATTATTATTATTATTTAAATGAATGTGTATTGGGAGAGCGCCGTGAAGTTGACGAGGTGAGGGAGAGTTCATTGGCGGGTTACGCATGGTGCCCGTGAAGTGAGGAAGAAACGGCGAGGATGCATGGCGAGCATGCATTGCGAGCTCGGTTGGAGATCTATTGGCGAGCTGTATGCTGAAGTGTGAGGGCGTGAAGCGAACTAGCGAGCTGTGAAGGAGAAGCTAAACTGGTTTGGCGAGCATGCATGGCGAGGTCTGAATGCTAAGTGGCGAGCATGATGCCCATCAATAAACTGAGCGAGCTGGGTTTGGTGGTCTGTTGGCGAGCGGGTTGCATGGCGAGCAGCTTCGGCGAGTTGGTGGGCTACGGGCGAGCTGGATGAGGCAAGCCCGTGTGGTAAGCTGTTTTTTTCTAAATAAAGGTGTACTGGGTGAGTGTGTGGACCGTGAGGTTGGCGAGGTGTGGTGTCGTCGGCGAGCTGTGAATGTGTTGTGATGGCGAGTACGGTGTATGGCGAGTCGAGTGTTGCCGAGAAGTGGTTTGGGCCAGATGTTTCATAGTGCAGTGGTCGAGCTTAAGGTTACTGTGGGCGAGTCCTTGATGTCGTGGGCGTGATGGTGAGATGCGGAGTCGCTAGCAAGCTATGAGTGAGCTGTGATGGCGAGCACGGTGCATGGCGAGTTGGGTCTGCCACGGGCGAGTTGGAGAGATGGATGAGCATGCATGGAGACAGAAAACTCCGGTGGTCACGGTGGTGACCACCGGCAGCCACTCTGTGGAGGGCCCACGAGACTAAGGCTAGTCCCGTGGGGCACGCCGGGCATGCATGCACGGGCATGCATGCCCGTGCTCTGGATAGTGGGCCCGCTAAGGTGGCAGGCCCAAAAAATTTTGGCGATCACAATGGGACCGCCGGCCGGGTGCCTTGACCTGCGGCAGGGCGCCGCGGGCACATGGGCGTACGCCCATATGCAACTAGCCACGGTATTGACGCCGTTCCGAGGAGCACGTGATTCCGAACGTACCGTTGTCGACAAGGACACCGGCGGGGGGCAGTCCCATCAGGGCAGAAGGCTTCGGCGGTCACGGTGATGACCGTCGGATGGTGACCCAAGCTCATGGTGCAACGCCGTGAGCTTTGGGCCCTATCTTCCTCGACGTGCATGCACGGGCACGTCTTCGATGGGTTGATGCCCTGCCGGAGACAGAAAATGCCGACGATCACGGTGGTGATCGCCGGCAGCTGTTCCGCGGAGGACCCACGGGACTAAGCCCAGTCCTGTGGGGTACGCCGAGCGGGCATGCATGCCCGTGCTCTGGGCAGTGGGCCCATCGGGGTGGCAGGCTCAGAAAATTCCGACGGTCCCAATGGGACCGTCGGTGGAGCTTGGCGACTCGCGGCGGAGCGCCGCGAGTCTCTGGGCGACGAGGTGCCCACGGCACCCTGCGTGCCCATGCTTTGTGCACGTTCTCTGGGTGGTGGGCCTACCACGGTGGCGGGCCCAGAAATTTCCCCAACAAAACCCGACGGCTCTCTGGGCGATGAGGCGCCCATGGTACTGGGCACGACATCCTGCCGTGCCTGTGCTCTATGCATGGCACTGTGCAGTGCCATGCACACATGACTGCATTGTGCACTTAAGTGCACAGTGCTTTCCCACTTCCAGTGCACGTGATTTATCTATATGCACCGTGCTGTGTTCGTCTGGTTTTTATCTAGCGAGATTGTATACAGAGTATTTTTGTAAAATAAAAATAATAAGTGGGAAGTGTAGTATTTGTGAGAGAATATCAACTTATTTTCTATCCAAAAGAGACGAGAGACAGGTCTCTTTTCTAGGCGAGATATTCTCTCGCCTTTATTCGATATTATACAAAAATAATAAATTTAAAAATACTCATTTAGAGATACCGTTTGCGTGTCTGAGAAGTCGTCTAGTGTTCCAGAAAATCATCATTTTCCCACTTCTGGTCTAAAGATCCCACAGACGGCGCCAATGTTGATGTCACGAAAATCTCAACAGACCAAGGCAGGAAAATAAATCATTCCCAGCCCACTGGAGCGAGTTGGGCTTCGATAGATGTCGTTTGAGACCCCGGTGAGACTTCGGTGCGGCCATACGTACGCAGATAGCATATAAATAAATATAAAAACACAGTATTTACGTGGTTCGGCGTAAGGCCTAGGTCCACAGTGTTTTGGGGAAGAGAATCCACTATTATGAATATTTTTACAGTCTCTCAGGACTCTCACTGTACATGAATAAAATACATGATTCTACTGATACAAACCCTCGGGTTCTTCTGAGAAGATGAACTAAACGATCTAAGAGAATAGAGGAATTGTTATACAGCTAAAGATATATTAAGCTATCGAGAGAGAGTCCCCCTTGATCTTTTGATGGTTGCTTTTATATATAAGCTGTGATCTGGATATTATTTCTTGCGTGTATCAGTCTATATTCTTTATATCTTGTCCGCTATGTAATTTGATCCACTCAACTCTTCCTCATTCTTTTCTTCTAATACACTTAATAATAAGCCAATATCCTACTTGAAATATTTCACCCTCACACATATATTCTCTTATTTTATCATTGAAACGAAGCTTAACTAATTGGAAACTTATAGCGGCGACTAGTGGATGTATGAGAAAAAGAGAGATCTTGCACAGAGAGTGAGTGGAAAGTGAGGGGGAGGGAGTGATAACGTGGGTGCGTGCGTGCGTGCGTTATTTTGATTTAGTAGAAATCGGAGCTGTCAGTTTATCATTGGAAGGTGGAATCAGTGCAAGACTGGACTGAAGCGCTAATCCAACTGCGGAGTGTGCGTCTGGGCATAGGCATCACACTCTGTCAAATGCGGTAGTATCTCCGGTCTGGTCACCGACTACTCGCCGGTCGCCATTTTCATCTGTCTCCTTGCTCTCCATTTGTCTCCGTTACCTCTCTGTAGGTCCAAATTCCCTTTTTCCATCGTCACAAACTGCCTCAGAGCACGATACTCATGTGGATCCATCAGGTTCTAGATCGCATTTCTTGAGGCTTGTTTCTCTAGGGTTTATTGATCTCTCTTTGAAGTTCTTGATGCTCTAAGTCTAAATGCTTCTAAGATCTTGAATATGGATTCGCAGCCTTCCCAATCGGGAAGGTCCCCGCCAATTGAAGACTCTACCACCCTTGCCAGTAACGTCGTCTCCTCCTCCTTGACGAAATCGAATTCAGATGCTAGTAGCCAGAGTTTGTCATCCATCCTCAACAACCCTCACGTGGGCAAATCAGATTGGTGGTGGTCCTCCTCCTCCTCCATCAACGTCGCCCCTCCCGAGTTCGCGCCCTTAATCTCCTCATCCGACGTTTCACGATCCGATTTCCAGAGCTATTTGTCTTTGATTTCGGAGTCCTATCACCGATTCGAGGACATCCTAAACCACGCGAACAAAGAGAATGTGGATTTGGAGAATATCGGCGGCCAAGGCGAAGCGCTCGTCGCGTGCCTGAGAGAAGTTCCGGCCCTATTCTTCAAGGAGGATTTCGCGTTGGAGGACGGGGCCACGTTCCGAGCGGCGTGTCCGTTTTCAAACGTGACGGAGAACTTGGTGCTGCAGGAGAAGCTGTCGCACTACCTGGACGTGGTGGAGTTGCACCTAGTGAAGGAGATCTCTCTGCGGTCCAATTCCTTCTTTGAGGCGCAGGGACAGCTGCAGGACTTGAATGTAAAGATCGTGGAAGGTTGTAGTCGGATTTTGGAGTTGAAGGAGACGATAAGGCTCTTGGATGTGGATTTGGTGGATTCCGCCAGACAGATTCAGGACTTGAATGCTACAAGGAGCAACTTGTTGGCTCTTCAGCAGAAATTAAGGCTTATATTATACGTCAACCAGGCTCTGTCGGCTCTTAAATTGGTACTCAGGATTCTCTTTTTGCCACTTTTGAATGAATTAAAATGCATAGCTTTCTTGTTTCCTTGCTTTCAGCTTTCATGGATGCACGTGTCTTGTTTTGCAACATAGGTAGTTACAAGTTTTCTTCTTGCTTCTTACTGAAGCTTTTGCTACTTGCCACCTTGAAATTAGGAACTCAACACATACAAGAGAGTACGGGTCAAATTTTGTGCCGAATTCTAGTATATTATACCTTCTTAATCATGTTGGTGCCTAATGGTAGGCACCAACACAGCCTTTTATCTCTGCGAATGATTAGACTTATAATTTATTATTGCTTCTAAAAAAAGCAGCAGAATTTATGTTGAGAATGAGTTTCTCAATGAGCTACATCTAAAAACATCATGGTATGAAAACTGGTCTCCTTGTTTCTATCTGGAAAATATTAGAACAATGTGATTTTGAGTAGTTTAATGGTGCCCAGATTCAATTTCTTGAAATGTGTTCAAAGTTGTGGACCCTTAGTTATGCGTTTCTTTCCCATGTTCTACACATTTTACAAATTGATAGGTGTTACATTCATCTCCGCCCACAATCCTCCTTAGAAATTCACCTACTGGTGCTTCCTTATGGAGTTTTTGTGAATGAACAGTGCATTTTACAGATATTTCAATATGACATATGGTCTGATACTTACAATATATATACAGATGCACACACTCACTGATGATTAAATCACTGTGACATATCTTGATTTCCCTATACTTTATTCTTAAGATTCGTATCTTGACGAATCAGGTAAAGATTCTCTTATTTCATTGTGTTCCTGTCACAAGCAATGGTTGTGGCAGGAATGTAGCGATTGGACTTTTGAAGACAAGGAAAGATCAATAGAGGAGCTTTTTTTAGAACTCTATGTACGTGGGCTATTGCTGTAGATTTTCATGGCATGGACCTTCATGATTTTCTTGTTTCAAATGCCACTAGCTAGATAGGGCATTTTGTTTGTAATTGGCATTTATGCCCATCTCTTGATCAATAAAGTTCATTATTACTTTTCAAAAAATAAAAATAAAATAAGAGGCGGTAGTTTTGTTGAAGCTTGGGTTATGCCTACATTTCTATCAATATGATCTTATTTTACCTTCCGAAAAGAGTTCTATTGGTGCTTGTAAACATGTTGTAAATGATGTATTTTTCTGTCATACAGCTTGTTGCATCTGCAGATTGTGCTGGAGCTTTGGACATCACTGATGATTTGCAGCATTTGCTGGTATGATCTCAATTTTATGTAATGCTTTTAGTTTTTTTTGCCCTCCATATGGGACGTTCATTTTATATAACTTCAATTGATGTCCATTCCGAAGGTTGTAGGTGTACATTTTTTTTTTATTTTTTTATTTTGTTGTCTCTTGTTTATCATAGTGTTAATGATAATTATGGTCAACTTTTCTACTTCCATGTGTTTTGTCATTTCAAATGCTGGGAGTCCCAATTAATGTAAAGGGACAGAGGAGGGTTCGTTACTAGTTCATAAGGGCCAGAGTTGGACTTTTTACCCAATTGCAGTGGACATATTGCTCTATGTTTAATTCATATTTTTAACTCATGCATGAAATCTATATTTCGTAACACTTTATTCCAACTTTCTGCTATTAGCTGTATCAAGTTCTTCATTATCAGAAACATCTAAACCCTATGGACTCATTTTGAAGAAAAACCATAACATCCTCAACAATGAGGATCATAAGATGGAGGGGTGGAAAGAAAAGATTTTTTCTCTGGCTGGCAAGATATCCGTAATCAAAACAAAGTGGCAATGAAGAATCTTAAAGCTCTGAATTGCTTGATACAGGTAATGGCAGAAATGTAATACTGCATATTGAGTATAAAAAAGTGGTGATTGGCACCATGTTTTGCTTGTGAAGAAAAAGTTCTTGCCTTTTATAAGGGTTTTAATGGGCTCCAATTCTAACATGGCTAATCGCTTTGAACTATGGACCAAGATGTGTCTGAGGCCTTCTTTAGGTCGTTATAGAGCCAACCCTAGCTATTATGGGACGTGAGTTGTGCCACCTATGATGGAATGACTTAATGAGAACGTAAGAGATTTTAGGAAAGATTGTAATATCTTGTATGTAATATCTGTACTGAGTAAGAAGTGAGTGAATAGGATTCCGACTGACCAAAAAAAAAAAAAAGAAAAAAAAAAGAATATGGTTCCATATTGATTGGGTAGGAGAAACTCTTACCCTGTTTTGGTTTCACAAACCTTTTAAACCATCCCATCTCGTCTCATCTCAATAATGGCAAAAATTGTTTGGTTCACTCCCTACAAGCCTGTATTATTCCTTAATATAGGTATGTGGGGATGTGGTGTTCAAATAGTTGGCCCGTGGGCCTAATTTCAAAAGTGCACTCTGGATTTTGGAGCTTTAGGGCTCAGGGGTAACAATATATATTTTAATTGGCAAGGGTTATTTTCTATTGAATTATGTCTGTGGATTTGAATCTTTCACAAGATTTGAACTTCCTAGATCATGAATTAATTCTTTTTTTATGGTCTCAAGTTGTGGCTGTGATGGAGGATTGTAAATGCTGTGTTTTTATGGAGCTGTCTACAGTATGTTTAAGTAAATGAGCTACAGTTATGTTTTTTTGGCCCTAGAGTTCTTAGGGTGGAAGGGTAGATATATCATTCATGGTTCAAATAGAGGTGGAAAAACTAGTATTGGCAGCTATGCCATTGAAGTTAAATGGCCATGTTGGAGGAATGTCTAAAGTTGGGGAAGAGTGAAGTTGAAGAGCTGGGGGTTGAATTTGACTTAGAATCTATGTGTACAAGGCGTCTAGTTTTTATTTGTACCTATTTCCCAATTAATATGACCACATTGCAACTTGAAAGAAACAAGAGCATTTAGAGGTACAAAAAAAGAGAACAAGTTACATCCCTATTTCCTCCCATTGCATATTAGTTTAGGTGGCTTTATTTAAGTTGATTCTCAATTCTTTTAATCTTATTTTAGAATCTCTTAAGCAATTGTTCTTCCCCAACAACTGCTTTTAAGTGCCACTTGCTCTTTATGGTTAAAAATAATACCTTTCATCACATTGCTAGAAAGGAGACGAGAATCTATTGGACCACCACTTAGGTTGCTTATTGATTTTCTTTATGTTTGATAGGATGGAGATGAGCTTACAGGTTTACACTGCTTTCGTCACCTACGAGATAATGTAGCAGCTTCAATAGAGTCCATAAACAGGTACATTTTTGCAAAATTGGTAACAATTGTTGAAGAAACATGCGCCCCCCCTCTTTGCATTTGTTTTGGATTTCCTCATTAACTCTTTGCTTTTCTCTGTTATTTCTTAGCGCGTGGGGGGTTTAATCATTCTCACTAGATGTAAGACAATGCTGCATTTTCTTGGAGGACTTCTATTATTATTATTCTTGAAGGACTTCTGTTGTTGTTATTGTTATTGGTATTTTCTTTTCTTTCCACATTTCTTTTGGGGGTTATGAGTTAAAAATGTCTCATGGTGTCCTTTCCTAGTGGGTGTGAGTAAATGGAGAGGGTTATAAATAAAATTAAAGATTTGCACTTTAGAATCTAGAGATTGTAGCATGACAAGTGTGCAGGTGATTATATGAAGTATGGTGAAAGTAAATTGGTGGTTTTACCCCAAGGGGTTGGCCCAAGTGGTGAAAGCCTTGGTCTTGTGATATCACTCCCTTAAAGGTCCAAGGTTCAATACCTCATGGGTGCAAACAATCGTTTGGAGTCACACCCCCTGGTGAAAGGTCAATGATTTAACCAGTTTCATATAGGAAAACTTCCTAGAGTGCAGTGCATGGGACCAGAGTTTACTCTGTAGGGGTGGGTTCGAAAGGCCTGCATTGGAGAGGTTCCCTGACATAAAAAAAATGGTGGGTTGCTCATTTACAGTTATCTTGGATTGATTAAAGAGGGGAAAGTAAAATAGTTTATTTGCCATAAAAGCATGTGTTAAAGTTTCTAAATATCATTTTTTATACGCTATATAATATGGGAGCCATGCCCTTGTAGTACATTTGTTTGGTATCTAGAAACTGTTTATTTCTATCAAACATCCAGTTGATGGACTTGCTCTGGCTATAAACTTTGGCCTTGTTTGGACTTTGAATCTTTGCCCATTTTTTTTTCTTCTTCTCACTTCTCTTGCAAAACATGGTTGGGTTGTTTTTTACTCCTTCAAAATTAATCTGCACCTTTGGTTTACTTGGGTATTAGAAATGACAACTAGGCCTATATTTTCTTAATCGTCTCCTTTCCTTTGTCGGCGTTAAACCGCAAACAATAATGGTCATAATTGATCCTCTATCCACTGTAGCATTCATCATCCTACTTGCTGCTGGAAAGAAAGTCATAGTGAAACTTAGGAACTAGAGTCGTCACCATTCACCTCACTGGCCACCTCATCTCACTTGTTTTAAACTCCCTTTCCAACTGATCTCTTATCCTCATCAATAAATGGGAATGATAGGCCATCCAATTTTATTCAGCATGTAAATTGTTCAGAATACAGGCTCTTGTAGAATTATATCATGTTCTCCCTTATCTTTGTAGATTCAAACACTATAGACCCTTTTTTTATAAGTAAAAATTTCATTAAACAGAGGCAAAAGCCGATTACAAGAAACACCGTGGCCTTTCAAGTAGGTGCATTGGACGTAAGGAAATCATGTAGATCCATGCAATTAAAATCAGCGGCAATGGACCAAGTACAAAGGGTTCTATAAAATAAAGCTATTAGTTCCTTATTGGATCTCTCTTTGTCATCGAAAGTCCGCCTGTTGCGCTCCAGCCAAAGGCATCACATGATATAGATGAGAATCATCTTTCATATAACTATGATTTGTCATTCACCCCTTATGGAGGTCCAACAAGCTATTGTTGCCACAACAGTCTCTGGCATAACTCAAGCAAACTCTGGTCTTTTGAAAATCTCATTCCAAATAACTCTGGCTATCTCTCAATGTAAAAGGAGATGGTTAACTGACTCTCCTCCATTACGACACATGCAGCACCAATCTGTGATGATAATTTTTCTTTTTCTCAAGTTGTCCGTAATCTTCTCTAGCGAAGCTGTCCAAACGAAGAAGGCCACTTTCGGAGGAGCTTTGTGGCGCCAAATTTTCCTCCACGGGAACTGAGTTTTAGGACCTTGATTGAGTACTTTATAGAAAGAGCGGACTGTGAAAATCCCTCTCCCTGTAGGGTCCATCATAAACCATCTTGATTCTGGAGATTTGGTCTTTGGGAGTAGATGAGCCTATAGAAATCCACAAATGAGATTAGCTCCCAATCTTGTACCGCCCGGTGAAAGTTGATGTTCCAAAGTAGACGTCCTTTATCTGAATCCATAGCTTTTGCCATAGTGATGTTTTTTGCACATGCAACTTGAAAAAGAGAAGGAAACAAGTCAGTCAGGGCTCTATCCCCACATCAGGCATCCTTCCAAAATATAATTCTAGATCCTACACCATAGAGTAGCCTTGTGTGTTGTTGAAACAAACCCTACCCACTTCTAATGTTTTTCCACACCCCTAGACCCTTAATAACTAAAGAATCCACTAAATCATTTATGTGATGAGAATTTGCCACCTAGGGAAAAAATTTAGTGTTTTTATCCCTCTTTGAACCACGAGATGCTTGAACTCTGCCTCTAACCCACTTCAAAGAAGTAGACCTTTCCAACTCCTTAGGAATGATATTTGTTTGGCAGATATATTATGTTAAATTTGGGCCAAATTGGATTATGACTGCTCATTGCAACATCTGGGTTGAGTTCAGCAACTGTGCTTACGTAGATATTAGTCTTTGGTTGAACTTAGGTTGAGATTTTATAAATGAAATGTGGGCTTGGTCTTGGACCTCAAAGTGGCCTAGGTCCTATTGCTTGTTGCTTTGCTATTCTTTGCTGCCCTTTTGGTAGCTAGAATTGATCAATTCTAATGATCTTGTCTTGTTTAGGTTTTTAAACATCTAATTATTACTTAAAAAAAAGGTCTCGGTTATGTGAGATTTGACTTAAAATTGATTTCCTTCTATTCATGTCCTTTCTTACTTGTCCCTCTTGTATCCCTAATTCTAAAACATATTTAAGCATATGTTCTTCTCATGCATGTAAAGCAATTTTTTTTTTTCCAAAAACCATGTTTAGGCATTTTCCCTTTGCCATTTCTTTTCCTCTAGCCTTTTTCTTATGTACTTTTGCTTGTCTTGTTTTCTAACAAAGAAGAATGTATAACAATAGGTAGTCTTTGACATTATAGGCTTTGTAGCTGATGAGCCAAATATGAATATCTATATTTGGTAGTCTTTGACATTATAGGCTTTGTAGCTAATGAGCCAAATACGAATGGCTATATTTGGTAGACTTTTTTTTATAAGGCCTATGGACTTCATTAAGCAACATTATTTATTCACTCCATGTCTTTTACCCAACCCCTTGTTTATGTGAGTGGGTTTTTATGTATGCAATTAAAAAAGGGTGTATAGTAATTTTCTTTTATGTTTGGTAGTTACAACTACAACATCATACTTCTGCATTAAGTTCATGTTTTACGGCAGTATGTTGCAATTGTTCCTTGACTATACTCGATTTTTTGGATTCACCAAGTTCTTTATTGTAACGTTAGATCTCTAGTGTGCATAGTGTACTTAAATTATTCGTCTTATTTTATTGGTCAAAGAACGCATATATACTTGTCAAAAGAATATCTCCTGATCATGATGGAGCTTGAGTAAAAGGTATTGATTCATTTTTAGGGGTTGGATCTAGGGCTAGTGTTAATTAACAAGAGCACATAGCTATGAACCATGGTTTCGGGAATTCCAATTTATCCTCGCTTACGACCGGCCAAAAAGTGAAGGGCCTTTCCACATTGGGGTAGGAAAATATGATAAGGGATAGCGGACCCAATTTATTTTGTTTTTAGCACTTGCCCAATTTTAGCAAATTGACTCTATATTGGTACTATCTTTGTTTCTTGTGATGCTTATGAATTTGTCGATGATGTTTTGTTGATGATGATCATCCTATCTAGCATCTTTCATCTGTTAAAGAGGCACAAGTCCTTAAAGATGGGATATATGAAAATGGTTCTTATTGAACGAAGATTTTTGAGCTCTCTGTTGAAGGTGGTTGATTGGTGCGTATTGTAGAGAGAGGTAGAGGTAGTGAAAGAGTTAGTTCTGGGAAACTCAGTTGTGAAATGGCTTGTGTAGTGGTTGGAGGAGTGTATTCAATCAAGTGGAAAATGAATTTTTCAAAACTATCCTTACCGCCATCGATGTGTTTATTGCACAATGATGTTCTAATGACTATGGAAGGTTCTTGACTATAGTTTAATACAGATTCGATGGAAGAAGACATGTCATCATAATTTCTAACGTAATGGAGGGGAAGGATTGGAGAAAAATGGCCATGGAGCTTCATGAGGTACATGACATTGTGGGAAAAATTGGGAGGAGTTGGAAGGGGCTGGAATTATTAAATAGAAAACTTCTGCAGAAGGCTTATTCAAGATGTACACAGAGGCTGCCTTGACCCCATGCCTTGTTTCTGCCATTGAAGAAGTCCTTTGCAAGCTAGAGAAAGCACCAAGAAGAAATGGGTAGTTGTCTTAGAGCTCTAAGAGAAGTAAGGACATTTCAAAGCAGCAAGGTGTTACAGTTAAAGAGACGTGTCCAACATGGTAGTCTAATGTGCTGCCAGCCGACAAAACTCATGCAACAAGGGAGGGGGTGCTATGCTCAATGTCACGGTGCAGAGCACATGACTTTGGATAGCCTAAAAAAGGAGATGATGTATTTGAGGGAGATGGTTAGTGGCTTTGTTCAAAGGGTAAGCAAGGATATAGGGTTGGGCTTGGTTTTTGAAGGTTTGGGGCTGGTAGGCTATGGATTGGGCTCGGGAGCAAATGAAAGAAGGAATCATGGGCCTTGGATCTCACAGGCTGAAAAAGGTAAGATGAAAGCCCATTTGGTTTCAGGCCATCCAACCCAGTCTTGGAGGGGGAAAAAAACCTTGTTCAATTGCTTCAAAGTTAGGTCTTCCTCTAAAATCACGAAATCAACATTGGAGCCAATGAATCATCGAATGAGGATGGCACAAAAAGGATTGACAAAGGAGGGCAATTTGGTGGATGACATCTGGACCTATACATAGTGGTGGCGATAACTAAGGAAGTTGTCGAGGTATAACTTGTAGATGAAATCAATCCCAATGATGATGAGAACTCACTTGTGTCTCCTCAGAATGGGTTGAACTTCCATTAGAAGAAGGCTTTCGGTTGGGTAAGGCTTCTAACAAAGATGGGGATTGTGATGTGCTCATAGCAGGGATCGAAACTTTCATGGGTGCAATGTTATGTATGATTTTTATGGGGGTTGAGAGGGAGCACTAGCAGGTTTTGAGTCTTAAGCTTGAGAAGGAAAATGGTCCATTATTACTTTAGGCGAGTCCCGTGGACGAGGAATTTTTGGAGGCACCTAGCCCTTTGAATTTCGTACACCCCAATGATACCCAGACTCTGAAATGGGTCCTCCACAAAGTAAAGGAGATTCAACGCTATGCTAGGATTGTATGTAGTGATTTCAAAGACCATTAGGAAACACATTATCCGAATCTTATTCAAAAGTGACTTCCCAGATTGTCTTTAGGACATTTTCCCATCCTTCTTGATTGTGGAGGTGTATAGGAAGGTCCAAGGTACTTCTTCAAACTCGAAAATTGATGGTTGAAATCAAAGGGCTTCATTGATAGAGTCAAACAATGGTGGACTTTTGATCAATTCCAAGGAAATCCAAGTTACATCTTAGCATGCTGATTGAAGGCATTGAAGAAAGACTTGAAGAGCTGGAATGAACCGGTATTTGGCAATGTGGAAGGCCAACAGAACTCATTCTTGGAGGAACTTAAGAGATTGGAGGATGTGGTGGAGGAAAGGGACCTAATAGAAGTGGAAAGGGTTCGTAAAACTCGAGTGTCTATGGAACTTTAGAGGGTTTCTCCTTTTGAAGAGATATCTTGGATACAAAAGTCAAGAGCTTTATGGTTGAAGGAGGAGATAAATGTACCAAGTTCTTCAATTGAGTGGCTAATTCGCATTGGAGGAACAACCTGAGATAACAGATCTCTAACCAACTTAAGATCACGGATCACAGATCACAATGTCAACTACTATGAAGATTTGCTTTTAGAAAAATTTTCTTGGCGACCAAACCTAGACGTACTTACTTTTGATGCTATCAACTCACAAGAAGTAGGATGGCTCAAAAGGCCTTTTGAAGAGATGGAGGTTTGAAAAGTTTTAAAAACTAAGGTGGGTGATAAAGCCCCAAGTTTGGATGGCTTTATGGCCTTTTTTTTAAGACATTTTGGGAAATGATCAAGGGTGATATCATGGGGGTTTTGAAGAATTCCATGAAATGGAAGGTTCGAAAAAAGCTTCAACATAACCTTCATTGTTCTTATTTCAAAAAAAATTATCTCCCCATTAGTTGGGTGAGTGGGATATACAAAGTCATATCAAAAGTCTTGGTGAATAGGTTAATCATGGTGGTGGAGAAGTTAATATGATTGCCCCAAAATGCCTTTGTAAAGGGGAGGCAAATAATTGATTTGTTGCTTATTGCTAATGAATGCTTGGATAATAGACTCAAGTTGGGGAGTCAGGGCTTCTTTGCAAACTAAATGGAAATTTATGATCAAGTCAATTGGAGCTTTTTACCATATATGCTCGAGAGATGTGATTTTGGGGTGAAACGGTGGTCATGGGTCAAACATTGCATCTCAATTGCAAGTTTCTCCATCCCTTTTACTTTTTGGTTTCATAATGGAAGCATTTAGCAAAATGATCTTAGGTGTTGTGGAGGGTGGTTTCTTATTTGGTGTCCTAGCTGGGGAGACAAATACTGATTCTCTCAATATATCTCATTTCTTATTCGCTCACAATACCTAATATTTTGTGAGGCCAACCATGACTGTATCGAGTCTTTAAGGGCTTTTTTTTCTATGCTTTAAAACTAATTCAAGATTGAAGGTGAACTTGACCAAATCAGATGTAGTTTTGGTGGGGCATGTTCATAATGTGGAAAGTATGGCTTTAATCCAAGGATCCAAGATGTCTCATTTGCCAATGAAATATCTGGGCCTCCCATTGTGCGTTCCATACAAATTGATATCAATTTTAGAATGATGGGCTAGAAAAAATGGAGTAGAAACTTGCTAGTTGGAAGGTGATGTACCGTTCCGAAGGTGGTAGTCACTTATTAAAAGTACCCTCTCCACTTTCTCCGTTCTTTTTTTTTTAATCAATATTTCCGCTTCCCTCCGAGGTGGCTCACCATATGGCGAAACTTCAGTGGGATTTTTTTTTTTTTGGGGGGGGGGGGAATGAATGATGTATTTAAATTTCCTATGGACAAGATTTGTACACCCCTTCTTGTGGAGGGTGGGACTTAGAATTGTATTATCATTTTCAATAAGGCCTTGCTTGGGAAATGGTTGTGGTGGAACCACCAAGAAAGAGATGCTTATGGAGGATTGCAGTTGATGCTAAATTTGTGAACACTTGGGGAGGTTGGATTTCTAATGAAATGCGTGGATCGTATGGTGTGGGAGTATATAAATTTATAATGAAGGGTTGGGAGGATTTCATTTGTAATTTTAGATTTGTGGTGGGGCATGGTACTATTGTCAGATTTTGGGTTGATGTTTGGTATGCAGACGTTTCTTTGAAGGAGGTTTATCCTTCTCTCTTCAGAATTGCATTGCATAAGGAAGCTTCTGTTGCTGATTATATGATTTCCATGAATGGCCTGCTGCGGTGGAATGTATCATTTATCAGACCAGTTCAAGACTGGGAAGTGAGACATTTCTGATTTTTACAGCACCTTGTATGCTTTGAATTCGGACTGTGGTGTGGAGGACAAACTGCCTGGGATGCATCCAGGTAACAAGAATTTCGCAGTTAGATCCTTATATGATGTTATGTTTTCTTATTCTTTTATTGTCTTCCCTTGGAAGCGCATTTGGAAAAGCAAGGTGCTTGTAAAAGTTGCTTTTTTTGGTTGGCTGGCTTCTCACGGGAAAATTCTGACCATAGAAAAGTTGAGGAAGCATGTTTATTCATAATGGATTGGTGCTTTATGTGTAAACGGAAGGGTGAATCGATGAACCTTCTTCTTCTCCATTGTGACGTGGCAAAGGCTCTATGGGATAAAATTATTAGAAGGGTGGACATTGCTTGGGTGATGCTTAAGAGAGTGGTGGATCTTTTTGGTGTTGGAGTGGAATACGGGAAAATTGCCAAATAACAGTTGTTTGGAAGATGGTGCCTTTGTCTTATGTGGTGTGTATGGAATGAGAGGAATGGAAGATGTTTTGAAAATAGAGAATGATCATTGGGGGGGATTAGAGACTTATTTTTACAATCTTTGTTACTTTGGTCTAAGGCTAAAGTATTTGAGGGGTATAGTTTTGATGACTAGTATGTTTCTTTTTTGTCTGTAGGTTGTAATTAGGTATCTCTCTTGTAAACTATTTGTGTACTTGGGCTATGTCTAATTATGATGATAAATAAATTTGATTAATATAAAAAATAAAATTCATTTGGTGAAATGGGCCATAGCCTGTTCCCCAATTTCATAAGGTTTGGATATCCAAAATTTGTACATTTTTAAAAAGGCTTTGTTGGGCAAATGCTATGGAGACATCACCAAGAATGGGGGAGCCTCATGGAGAACCGTCATAGATTCGAAGTACGGTAGAGCATGGGGTGATTGGTGCTGGAACAAGATGAGTGGACCACATGGGGTGGGGCTTTGGAAGCACATTAGAAGAGAATGGACTACATACTTAAGTCATACCTATTTTGAGATGGGTGATGGGTCTAGAATCAAATTATGGCTTGATGTATGGTGTGGCAAAGGGCACTAGAGGAAGCTTATCTAGAATTCTATGTTATAGCAATAATGAAGGAAGCCGTGATTGTAGGTGTTCTAGATCAATCCAATAACATTGCTCAATGGAATGCCGCATTTTTTAGAGCCACCCGAAATTGGGAAGTCGACACTTTCTCCCAATTATATAACCTAGTATACTCTATTCTTATGAGGGGGAGTTGAAGAATTTTTTTTTTTGACTCCCCTCAGTGATAGGAAAATTCACTGTCTGCTCCTACCAATCCATGAATACACAAAATGCAAATTTATCTTGTGAAAGAGTATTTTAAAAGACAAATGCCCCCATATAGGTAACCTTTTTTATATGGACCTCTTCCTTGTGGAAGATCCTCACAATAGACAACTTAAGGAAATGCCGAATCATAGTCTTGGATTGGTGTTGTTTGTGCAAAAAGAGTGGGAAGTGAGTTGCTAATCTACTAATACTTTGTGAGACTATTCCAATGTTGCGAAATGACATCTTTGCTAGGGTAGTTAGCTTCGGTGATGTCAAGAAGGATGATCAATTTCTTAGCTTCATGGAGAGTCCTTCAAGGCACTTCTTAGATTGCCACAATTTGGAAGATGGCTTCGATTTGCCTATGGTGGTGTCTTTCGAGGGAGAGGAACGAGAGAAATGAAGATCATGACCAGTTAACGGATGAGATTAGAACTTTCATTTTCAATACCCCGTGTCATTGGTTGATTGCAATTGATTTTAATGGCATGAACTTTCATGAATTTCTTGTACCAGTGGAACATCATGCCTAGGCATTTCTTTCGTATATTTCCCATGTATTTGGGTTCTTGCCTATCTTTATGATTGATACAAGTTTGTTGACCGATAAAGAAAAAAGTATCTTTGTTTATTGATTAGTCAAGAATTTGCCGACAAAAGGCATTGGTACCAAAAAATTGGGTTCATCCCTTAGAATTAAGGCCTTGTTTGTTTTGGGGGATGAAACTAAAAACCCAAAACACATCTTAAATTCATCATTACACTTTTTCAAATCTCCATACAAAATATAATAAAAAATTCAATTTTTTAAATTCTCATACCACTTTTTCAAATCCCCATACAAAATTAATATTAAAAAAATATCTTACTACAATATTTTATTATTTTTTTCATTTTTATCTCATCTCATCTTATCTCATCTCTGAAAACGAACGGTGCCTGTTCTAAGACCATGATTGTTCCTCTATGTTGTATTCTACAACTATTTTCCCGCTTTTCTAGGCTATGTTTGTTTCCACATAAATGAGGAAAATAAGAAATTTTCAATCAAAGTAGGCGGAACTGTGGCAGGCAGGAGGTTGCATAGGCAGAGTGATGGTGGGCAGTAAGGGGTAGTGTAGGCAGAGTAGTGGAGCTAGCAGGAGAGTGGTGGTGGGTGCCTTGCTCTATAGTGGTCGAAAAATCTGCTTGTTGGATTTGGAAATGTGGAAAGGGGAGAGAGTGGTTCAAAAAATGTTTATCCTCTCAAGAGGGTATTTTGATGCCCCGAAGGCTATTTTTCTTGTTAACCAACCTAACATTTTTCGTTGACTCCATTTCCACTCCTGACAAACATGAAAAGCTGAAAATGTTTTACTGAAAACCTTTTCAGCCAAAACAAGCAGACTTAATTGACTTTTCTTTACTTTTGTTGGTTATACAAAGAAGGCAGGTTTTGGAATTTGTCATCACCACATGGGCATTTTTAAATTATTAATTTGGTATGCTTGCAGCAGTTATTTGCTGATTCTGGTGTTACGACCCATGATGGTTTATATAATGGTGCAACCAATTTTTTTTTTTTTTTTTACAGACTAAATTTTGTTTTGTAGTGGTGTTACGTAAACTTATCTTCTGCATGCCATAATTTCATGAAATACCCATTTATCTATTTGTTGCATTTTTCATTGAACCGCTCCTTATAGTTTATAGTTATCATTAACTGGCTCTGTTTACTTATTTACTTATCAAAAAAAAAAAAACTGGCTCTGTCATTACCCGGTTTTGTGAACTTTAGGTTCAATGGAGTCGTACTGCTCAGCCAGTAGTAACTGATTACATTTATTTTTGTAGCATTCTTTCAGCAGAATTTATGCGCACTTCAATACATGACGCTGGAGATTCAGACGTTGTAATTTTGTCCCAAGTGAAAGCAAGGGCTTCCATTCCGACAAATGGAAAAGATGATGATGTAAGCTTAGTGAGTTCATTTTTTGCCTGCCCTTGAGATTGATTGCTCTGGTTTCTCTAATTGGCCTGTTTAAAAACACTTTTTTGTCCATCCTCTGGGCATTTTGTATGAAACGGAGGAAACATGTCTTGTGATTGCATGTCGGCCAACTTGATCTGTTGGTACCTGAAACAGTTATATTTTAGGACAGCAACCAGTTTGAAGGACGTTAATATTTTGTTCTGACATTCTGACTATTTCTCCCAGCTACAATATTTTTCTAGTCAACAGTTTTATTTTTGGCATATCTTTAATTGGTTTTATTCATCTTTTACATTCTCCTACGGCTTCTGCCCTTCCATTAATATTCCCCTTTCTGGGTAAATGTAAATTTGGTTCATGTAGTGTTATTGGCACAATTGCAGAATAAAATATAACCGGCTTTTGTGCGGACGTGAATATATTATTACTTTTACTGGTTTGGTTTAGCAGCCAAATCATGGCACTTCATGTCCTGGTTTTGACATGTATGGATTCGGATGTTCTAGATTTTTCTTTCACTGTTTCCTTATCTATATGATTGCTTTTGTATAAATTGTTGTCAATTTATTTTGCAAGTTAAAAGAAAAAATTTTGTACTCGTTTTCCTAATAAGTAATTTTATTTAGAATCTCATTATGTGACTTTCAGGATTAATTTTGGATGCACTCTGTTAACTGATAACTAAATTGACATTTCAGCAGGTTAAGTTGGATGAAGAAGAGACCACTAATTTTCAGGATCGTCTTCTTCCCATCATAATTGGATTGCTCAGAACTGTGAGTAATCGTCTGTAGTTGTCCTAAGATTGTGTCTAGACTGTTGACCATATTAATTATCTATTTTTTTTTTTTCTGTACATAGATCTTGTACCTTGTTTTTGATAATAAATTAAAAAATTTTCTTGAGCTGTGAATTTGGTACTATTTATGCTGTCCGACTCTTAAACATTCCTGTCGTAAGAGTCACTGCATTGTCAAGAAAGTAGAAAGTGTATGAGTGACCAATACTTTTCACGTAGCAGAGAAAATTCCACGACTCCTGTCATTTTAAGTTCATGCTTCCTAGATGCTGGCTATTATTAAGCCTACAAAAATTGTTTAATTTTCAACATGCCATATTCTTTAATAATAGTTTTTCTATTTGTATCCTTAATGATGTGATCACTGGTGTTGTTACTTTACCCATGGTCTTGAAGGATGTAAGTAATATGTAAGAGTTCACTTGTAAAATTAGAAAATGAGAATTTTGGATTTTTATTTTTGATATTTTGCATACAAGATGAAGAATGTAGATACAAAAGAGCTTTGAAATATTAAATGTATTTTAGAATTGCAAATGTTTGCAGACTCTTAATTGAATTTAATGTGTGGATAGAAGCTTTTTAGGTTATTCAAAGTTTCTGACTATGCTTGTGAAGATGATTGTATGCAAGTAAGCCTCAGTGATTTCCAGTTGAGTCTCTGGATATTACAAAATTAGCATTGTGTATCTTGTGTGTTGCTATTGAAGATTGCAAATCTCTCTATATATTTGATCTATGTGACTTAGGAGTCGACACTTAATTTTTGTATTTGTTTCAAATATGTTAGAGGAATATGGTAGAAAAATTATATAAAAAAGTGAAAACTATGAGTTTTTGGAAAAGAAGAAAGGTGAGGAGACAGAAATTTTGTTAGAAACAATAATGTATTCAGCGCAATCTTTGAAATTTTCTGCAATTATGACTTCTGTATTATGATAAATGAATGAGTTAAGCACTCTAGTAAAAAGTTTGGTTTGATGGATGGGCTCGCTTAAATTATATTGCAGAATTGTGTTGACATGCTAGGTTTGATGTATTCAGTTTCATTTTTATCCAAACACCATTTGCTGGTCTATGCTTCTGACATGTGGTTCTAGGTGCTTTAAATGTAATCTTTTTACTGTCAATGACGTTGATGGCATTGTTTACTCATCAAAAAGATGTTGACGGAATTGTTATGCTAATATTTATTCTGTTTTTCTGGTATTTTATTTAATTTATGTGTGGAAGTCAGACCTGGATTCAGTTAGGTTAAACATCTCATGATATGTGATCAATAACAGGCAAAGCTCCCTTCTGTGTTGAGGATCTACCGAGACACGCTTACTGCTGATATGAAAACTGCTATTAAGACTGCAGTTGCAGAGCTGCTTCCCATCCTCCTCCTCCGGCCGTTGGAGTCAGATTTCACCACTGGAGAACGAACAGCTGATTCTGATGGTGAGAAGTTTATTGCCACTCTTTTATACAGATACAATAGATCCTTTTGTGCTTGTGATCTTTTTGTTTTAGCCTTGATTGTGTGGTGACTCAGGTGGAGGTGCATCGCTTGCAAGCAAGTTGAGGAGCCTATCATCTGAAAGCTTTGTTCAACTTTTGAGTGCTATTTTCAAGATTGTACGGGTAATGTGTATTTGACTATACTTGGGTACTTTATATTCATTGAAGTTTAATTTTTGCTTGACTGAAACAAAATTAAAATGTTGAATGTTTCAGTTATAAAGGGCTTATTTCATAAGTTTTTGGTCTAGACCCAGACAGAAATCCAACCCACAATCTTGCTACTTCTAATTGTGTGTAATAATCTGGACTGAAAATACGTGAATGGTGAGATCCCACGTTTCCTTGGATGGAAAAGTTCTTACAGTATATATGAGGATTCTAAGGGTGCCAATTGTAATCTTGATTAGTCCTTTTAGAGTATATGTCCAAATGTCGCTTGAGCTTTCTTTGGTTCTTAACAATTTGTAATTCATTAACTGCATGTAGTGTTGAACAAAGAGGCACATGAAACAAATCAGGTAATAGCTTATATTTCGAAGATTTTTTTCCCTTCGAATAAAACTGGCTGATTCATTTGAAAATGTTCACTGCTCGTGCCTAATTTGGGAAATGATATGGAAACTGATTATCTGGAAACTGATTCCATTCAACTGTGCCTAATTTGGGAAACGATATGGGGCCATGCGAATGAAAGGGAGAGCTTTTGGAGAATGGTTATAAACATGAAATATGCTAGTGTGTGAGGTGTTTGGCATTCTCACGAGTTTAATGATAATTCTGAGCGTGGAAAAACATACGTTGGGGCTGAGGGGAGTTCTGTATTGGAAGATGGCCCCAATGGTAAAGTTTTAGTACATTTGGTGTGGAGCCCAACCTTTGAAGAGGGCCTTCCCTGTCTTGGTTCAACATAGCAAGGATAATGGATGGTTCAGTGGCTAACAATCTAGAGAATTCTTACTTACATAAAAAAAAAAAATCTAGAGAATTCAAATGGCTCTAATATATGGGAAATACTTTATTAGAGCAGCACATAATTGGGAGTTGGTCATGTTGGCCTCTTTCTATGCCAGATATATTTGTTTCGGGTGAGTGGAGGATGAGAAGACAAGATATGTTGGGCCGTAGCCAAGAAGGGGAGTTGGATGTAAAGTCATTGGGTTGTATACACTGGGTTGTATACACATGAATGGTCTGCTTTCAAATGGAAAAAAACATTTGGAGTGAAGCTCAAATGAGGACAGTGCTTGCGTGGAAGGCAGCCGTAGGGAAAGCCCTCACATTGGACTGCACAAGGAACAAAATATTGTAGTGATAAATCATTGTTACATGTGCATTAGGTGGGGAAACTGTGGACCTCTTATTATTACATGCTCTATGGAAAGCTGTTTTTAGGCTTTCTAGAATGAGGTGGGTCATGCCTTGACAGCCTTGACAGGTAGTGGACCTTTTCCTTTGTTGAAAAGTTGACAGGGCAGCCTTCACAGTATGATTTTATGGAACATGTTTGGTCCCAAAATGCTATTGTGTTGTATTTGGAAGAAGTGGAATGATTGATGTTTAGAGTTTTGTGAGAAGAATGGAAGAGCTAAATGGTGTTTTTTTTTTTTTGGGTCTTTTATATCTTTTTAGTACTGGATGGCAGTATCTATAAACTTGTCTTGGATTGGTTTTCTAAAAGAAATCAAACTAGGTGTTTCTAATGTATATTCTCAGTGTACTTTATTAATAAAGTTACATAAAAAGTTAAGTAGAAAGTTGATCTTTTTAAAGGAAAAGGCTATAGCCAAGATCCTTTAGACCAGATGGCATAAGGACTGGTCTCTAAATGAGAGAACCAAGTTCGAGTCTCCCCACCCCTTATATCCCCCCAAAAAAAAAGAAGGCTATACGAAAGCCTAAGGATATATCCCAACCAAAAATACACAAAAAGTTTCCCGAGTTTGGAAGGAGACTTGACTGAGAGAGAGAGAGTGCCCAACTCATCAGCAGCATAATAAGGCTTCATGGTTACCAGTGCTGAAATATAGCCTACGACAAACCCCATCATCTTAAGAGCCATATATATTCTGCATAGATAAAATTCTTTTGAAAATTCAAGAAATTCATTTAATGTTCTCAACATCCCATATTTCCTATTAATATTTAAGTGATGTAATATGATTTCTTTTCTTCTAGTGAATGCAGACACATTTAGTGCGGGCTGCTGAAGTGAAAAAGGCCATTGAGTGGATCATGTCCAACATTGATGGTCACTATGCTGCTGATTCAGTCGCTGCTGCAATTGCGCTTGGTGCTGCAACTGCAGAAACATCACAAGACAGTGAGGGTCAGCGTGGTTTGCTTTTACCATTTTCACCTCAGAGAGCTGCTAAGGTTCCTTCATTTCAGGGAAAATCAGAGGCCGTGAGTCCCTCAAATATGTCGAGAAATTTCAGGTGGACCCTTTTCTGTTGGTTGTTAAAAATTTTCTGATTACCTTTGCATTGGATTAAACATCATTTGAAAGTTATGGGAATGGGGTGCTTATGCTATGTGCTAATTTTGTTTTCAACCCGTTTCGGACCCGTACGGTACGGGTCCGAAACGGGTTGAAGGCTGCCGGGGGCACACCGGAGCTCGCCGTCGAAGGGGTGAGCTCGTCTGAGTCCGCCGGTCCCGATGGCGGGGGCGGTGTCGCCCACCGCCACCGGGGGCGGCGGGGCTGCTTTTAAGGAGGGGGGCAGCCCGTCTGCCCCCCAGGTTCTGTCAAAAATAATTGGGTTACTAAGTAGGGTGCATGTTGTGGTTGTCAGTTTGAGACTCATTGGGTATGCTTTTAACTTACCAATAATTGTATTGATGATGTGATGCAGTCATAGTAAGCTGCATTAATGTTTGAGTGTTTTCTGTTTCCTTCTCTGGCTTGAGAGAAATGAAGTACTTGTGTTCAGCTCATTGCGAGGTCATATATTAAATGACATGTAGAAAAGCAGTGTTCCTATGAGAAGGATTGCACTGCGGTGATAGTCTGGGAATCTAGTTATGAATTGTGATCCCCATTTCATAGAGCGAAGATATAAGATGCGTGGTTAAAGAGATACAGTTCGCATGAAAGTGATAACTATCTGTAGTTAAGTTTCTGTGTTTGCACTGGCAGCCATGTTAACACCAACCCCCCACCCCAAAAAAAAAAAAAAAACAAAAAAGAAAAGCCCCAAAAAATTAACAGAAAATAAAAATTGGAAAACGAAGCCCCAAAAATTTTAAAAATCTCTTGACCTTCCTCAAAAACTAAAAAAACCATTTCTACAAAAGTTTGGAAGTATCTCAAGTTTTATAGTCTAAAAATTTACATATATGTCTATAAATTCAATAGAAAAAGTTAACAAATTGGGTCCGTGGTACTTTTTGAAGTTTTTAAGATATGACTTTCTAAAACCCAAAGTTTTGGCCTCTTAAATACTTGTGCAAACTTTTTATTTTTATTTTTTATTTGGCAAAACTCAAAAATCTCACATTTTTTAAAGCTAAAAGGTGCGATTTTTTCAAACTTAAAACATGTGTTTCTTTTTTTATACTCTCCCCCAAGTTCCCTTCAATCAGTAGTTTTCTCCATGAAAAAAATAATATGTGAACAAAAATATGCTGTGATCTTTTGTTTTTATTCCTATCAAAATTGATAGCATATCTTATTTGCACATTTAATGGGTGTGAAATTGAATTGCTGTCTGTAACATATATTTTTTCACAAATGTAGACAGCAAAATATATATGATATGCATAATATGCGTATACATACAAATATATGTGCACACAAGAGCACTCATCATCATCATAATATTTCGTACCCCAAAAGCTGAGTTTTTCTGAATCCACCACTATGTGTTTGTTCTAGCTTTTATTTGAAAAGATTGCAACCCATTTCCCTTTTGGAAATTGCATTTAGATGCACTTCTCGTGATCATAAACTCACTCTTTTATGTTTTTTAAGTAACTAGTAATTGGGATATTATGGTATTTCCTGAAAACCATAAGGGTTGCCGCAGGTGGTAAAGGCCTTGGTCTTAGTCTTAAGGGTTTAGGGACCACGCCCTATTGGTGAAAAGCCAATGGTTTACCTGATTTGTGTGATGGGGGTGCATTACACAGATCCAACGTTTAACCAGATTAAAGACATCCTTTCTGTGTCAAACCATGAGGGCTGTCATGTCATTGCACTGGTCTCTACATGACTGATGGCTACCTTGTCATATTACAGTGCCCTTGTGGCAACTGTTGGGTGAGACCTTACAACAGAGGATTTGAACCTGGTTTCCAATTTTTCTTTTAAGACCTTATTTTCAACCTAAATGATTTTTATCCATCTTGGTGGCTCATTTATCAAGTGTTCAGTTTTCGAACTCTATACCATCCTCATATCAAAAGCTTTGCCTATTGAATATAACATTCTGATCAGACTTATCAAACAAAAAAATATATAACAGTCTGAACCAATCTAATCCCCAAACAGGGCTGATGTATTGCGGGAGAACACAGAAGCTGTTTTTGCAGCTTGTGATGCTGCTCATGGAAGATGGGCAAAGCTCCTTGGTGTCCGTGCTCTTCTTCATCCTAAGTTGAGATTACAGGAGTTTTTAAGCATATACAACATCACCCAGGAGTTTATAACCGCTACAGAGAAGGTATTGGTGTACATCTTAATAGTATAATATAATTGAAAGATAAAACTCCTCTGTTTATATTTATGACTCTGTTCTATGCTAACATAAACAGATTGGTGGAAGGTTGGGATATAGCATACGTGGAACACTGCAGTCTCAGGCCAAAGCCTTTGTTGAGTTCCAGCATGAATCTCGTGTTAGTTCTTGAACATGATTACTTGCATATAGTCTTTTTATCTCGACTATATGTGTACCATTGTTGGACTAAGTATTTCATTGCTATTGTAGATGGCAAAAATTAAGGCAGTGCTTGACCAGGAAACATGGGTGGAAGTCGATGTTCCTGATGAATTTCAGGCCATTGTCGCTTCATTTTTTGGTTCTGAAGAACTGGTTTCTGAGAACCCCCATCATGCTGAAAATAATGTGGAAACAAGCTCTAGTGAAGTGATCATAAACAATGATGGTTCACTCATTACAGATACCACAACTTATTCGGCTCATAATAACAATAGTAAAATGGAGCATGGAAAATCTACCTCTCATACTCTTATGTATAAAGGTGTTGGTTATCACATGGTAAACTGGTTAGTTTTCTTGTTTCTTTTCCTCTTTTATCTTCTTTACTTTTAACAGTAGTCCACATGTGGTTGATACTTGCAGTTTTATGCTTAGTCAGTTAGTAGCATCTATTTGTCTTTTATAGTGCTTTGACTTACTGTGTTGTTTTTGCACTTCTTTGTGTTGCATGATAACTCACTTTTAGGTGAAATTATTTGTTGATTTATAATAATAAGATCCTTGTCTTGTAACATTAATTTCACATAAAAACTTACTATCATTATCAGTGATTTTGTTTCTTTATTTTTTGGCCTTCCAGCGGCTTAATATTGCTGAAGATCTTGTCAGAGTATACTGATATGAACAACTATTTGCCAGCACTATCTTCAGAAATTGTTCATCGTGTTGTCGAAATTTTAAAATTTTTCAATACAAGAACATGTCAGCTTGTTCTTGGTGCTGGTGCCATGCAGGTACTAATTTTGATCTGTATATAGCTGATATAACTTCTTTTCTCTTTGAAATTGACATTTGAGAACTCTGCTGACATTTGTAGATATTTAAATATGTTCATCCTTATTGTCTTTTTTATAGTAAATAAATTATTGGATCTTCTTTCTAATATGTCTGATTCTTGGTTCTATTTTCTATGATGCTTTCAGTGTAACCCAATTTAGTTGGTGGTCATTGTTCTAGTTTTTAATTGGCTCGAAATGGTATGGCAGGTGTCTGGTCTGAAGTCTATCACTTCTAAACACTTGGCCTTGGCAAGTCAAGTAATCGGTTTTACATATGCTACTATCCCCGGTAGGTGATACTAAATTTAAATGCTTCTCCTTTTGTGAAGTTTCTGCCAGTTTTATGGAAATTTGATCCAAATGAATCGAGCATAAGAAACTCTTATAACAAATAGTTTCTATTCCAGAGCACAGTACAACTTGAACTCTACTCTGCGCTTCTAACCTTGATTTTGCCTGTATGCTTGTGTTTTCTTTTTCTTTTCTTTTTTGGGTGTTTTTTTTGGGGGGGGGGGGGGGGAGGGGTTGGCTTGAGGGCTCTTCTTCATAACTTCTTGTATCCGTTTGCAGTGTACACTCTTAGCTCCTCTGAATCATAAAAGCTAATATATATTTTATTCTTTTAAATTTCAAAACATGCAGTTCTATCTTCATGAACTTTTGATTGATGTCAATGGGACCCTTATGTTAGGATTAGTTAACCTTTTTCTATTAAGGCTGTGTTTGGATGTCAAGTTAAGCTGAACTGAGTCGAGTTAAATATAATATTATTAGAATATTATTTTTTAATATTATGAATGTTTTGGGATTTGAAAAAATTGAATTATTTATTATATTTTGTATGAGAATTTGGGAAAGTTTATGAGGATTTGAAAAAGTTGTAATGATGAGATGAAGTGAGTTGAGGAGGGCTTGGGTTCCAAACGGGAAATGTCCTAAATGTTGATCTTTTTCCGTTGAATTTTTTTTTTGACATTGTAGCCTCTCTCTCTCTATCTCAGCCTAGGTCCCACTGTCATATTTCTCTATTTCTACCTATCCATTCCACACAAAAAAAGAAGAATTAAAAAAATGGTTTGGACTTTTGCCATTTTTGAAATTGCTGACATAATTTCATTGCCTCAGATACATCCTAGTTCCTAAATTTGAATTTGTTTGCAAATTGATCGTTTAACAATTAGAAGTTTTGAATTGATGGCAATTTGGCCGTTCTATCTGAATCTCTTTACCCATTAGGCCTGTTAGTGCCCAAAACGATGATTATTTAGCTGCTTTTCAAAATTCCAAAGCTTTTGTCGGTTTTTCTCTCCAGCTCAGCTCCTCTCCCTCTCTTCCTCACTTGAAGCCTCACTTTCTTCTTCCTCTTTTAGAAACTCAAACACCACTTTAAAATTGTTTGAAATTAGTTTTCTGCTTAATCATCATCATTTTTTTATAGGTAAAATATTCATCAGCATAATTATAATGATGAATAAAATATATGGTAAATGAGATACAAACATAATGCGTCTAATAGCAGCTTGGAGGGCCATGTACTTCACATTCCTCGCTACAATAACATCAGCATTTCTTATAGTTAAAACTCCTGGGCCATCTAGTGTGGCTAACCGCATCGAAAAGTTGTATAGAGCCTTTTTGTGGGGTGGGTTGGGAGAGGTTTCAAAGACTCCATTAGTGAGCTGGAAAAATGTGTGTTGCCCGCTTGTTGATGGAGGATTAGGTGTTCATTGCTTTAGCAGTTTTAACAAGGTGCTGTTGGGGAAGTGGCTTTGGAGATTCCATGGGGAAGATGATGCATTGTGGAGGGGGGTGATTGCTAGAAAATATGGAAGTGGTTGGGGAGGTTGGTGCTACAAGGAATGTCGGGGATCATATGGGGTGAGTTTATGGTAGCACATTAGAAAAGGTTGGGGCTGTTTTTTGAAACATGTTAACTTCAAGGTTGGTGATGGGTCCAAGATCAGATTCTGGTTTGATGTTTGGTGTGGAGATATCGCCTTATTTAGAGCCTACCCGGTTGTCTTCAGATTGGCCACCAACCAGCGAGGTTCAGCTTCAGATTTCATGGGCAACTCTAATGGAGTGGTGCTGTGGGATGTGAGCTTTTCCAGATCTGTCCAAGACTGGGAAGTAGAGGAGGTGAGTGATTTTTTCAGATTTCTGTACTCAGTGGAGTCCAGAGGCCAGAGCAAGGATCAATTATGTTGGAGTCCTACAGCTACTAAAAAGTTTACCGTTCGATCCTACTACAAGGTGTTGTTAAACCAGCAACATATTTGCTTCCCTTGGAAGTGGATATGGAAGGCTCGGGTCCTGTCTAGGGTGGCTTCTTTTGTATGGACAGCAGCTCTAGGGAATATCCAGACCATAGATAACTTGAGGAAGCGTGGAATGATTGTTATGGATGGGTGTTTTATGTGCAGGAAAGAAGCAGAATCTGTGAACAACCTTCTCCTACATTGTGAGGTGGCAAAAGGGTTGTGGGATGGAGTGCTTGGACGAGCCGGTCTGAGTTGGGTTATGCCAAAAGCAGTGGTTGATGTATTAGCAAATTGGTCCAATCTTTTTTCTTCTCCTTAAGTGGCTGCAGCATGGAATATGATTCCCTTGTGTTATGTGGTGTCTTTGGTTGGAAAGAAATGAGAGGTGTTTTAATGATAGGGAACGTAATATAGATGAAATCTGGAAGTATTTTACCAGTACTTTGCTTAGTTGGTTTGCTACTATTGTTCTTAATGGTGGGGCAGTCAATGAGTTCTCTTCTCTTTCTTAGCTTTGGTTTGTAACTAGGTGTTTCTTTTGTATACTTCTTGTGTACATGGGCTACGCCTACTTCTTTATGATGAATAAAGTTTAACTTATCAAAAAAAAAAAAAACTCCTGGGCCATATCCTGTAACCCACTCAACTATGAGCATTTTGTTTCCCAGAAACCAAAGAGATAAAAAGCAAAAAGAAATCAATAATTCATAATTATAATCAACAGCTTATGACCTTCATGACTCATCTCTTGTATAACCGGATTGTACAGGAATCAATTAAAAGAAGTAACGAACTCGATTATGGTGAACTTGAAGACCAGATCGTGGAAAGTGGGCTCCATGTCCTTGTGGTGCCCACGATAAGAAGTCACAAAATATCAGCATTTTTGCTCCATCCAGAGATGAAATACAAAACTTACAAAACTTACAAAACTAATAGGATCCTAATACAACAGTGAAGAGTAGGTTTATTTATGATTGGTTGATTTACTGTGGTGATAATGATGGCGACGATGATGGTGAAGCAACAAGCTGATCATAAGGCTAAACCCAAAACATTGGGATGCGTCAAAACGTCAGCGTTTGACCAATAGTTAATGGATCTTGACAAAAGGATCACATATATAGCAATTCTTTTTGATAGGTAACATATATAGCAATTAAAAGCTTCAAGGTGTTAGTTGCAAGTTTCGAACCTTTGAGGGACCAAATTGGTGGCAACTTTAATGTTCAAGCGGGTAAAATGTTTTCTCTTTTTATTTAAGCAAGTAAATATGGTTTAGCCTATCCAATGAAATAAAATAGAAAGTGTTGACATGGAACTTTATGAGTCTATAGTGTTCTTATTTTCTCTTCATTTAAGCTAAATCCTACCAGGACACTGTAGCAGAGCTGACTTTCAATATTATTTTCATGTTCTATAGGTCCTTATATTCCGTGTAACTCCATATTCAACTGTTTATATTAACTTGTAAGTGGAGAAATATAATTCTTTTCACGGAGGGTTTCAGGGTGGGTATATATTTATATATATATATATATATGAAGTATGGATGGTTTTCTTGCCATATTTTTTAGGTGCTCTTTCTACTTATCAAAAAAATATCTTATAGGTGTTCTTTCTATGTTTTTTATGGCCATTTTGTGTTTTGCATATTATTTTCTTGTGTATTATTATATTAATGATTGAGCACAGAATCTTATTAGATCGAGAAAGCTTGGAAATGAACAGATGAGACATGAGACACAATCTTATTCTTGTGTATTATTTTGCACATGAGACAAAACCTTGTGCGTGCTCTCTGGTTGTTTGTAGATATGCCACCTTTGACTTTCATGTTTTGATTTCCATTTGGCTATTGTTGGTTTTAGGACCTTTTCCTTTGATAAACATGTTGACTGAAAATTTCATTGTTTGTACCAATGGTGTTTGGAAGAAAAATTTGACCAGTTAATGACTATTTTATTTGTGTCTGGACTAAGATATCAGGAGGATTCTTTTTCTGAAAGTACCAGAGACACGGAAAGCATTGTTGGTATCAGAGATTGACCGAGTTGCTCAGGATTACAAAGTTCACCGAGATGAAATACATACAAAACTTGTTCAGATAATGAGAGAAAGGTTATTGGTTCATCTGCGTGGCTTGCCTCAAATTGTTGAGAGCTGGAATAGACCTGAAGATTCGGACCCACAGCCTAGTCAATTTGCACGTGCCCTTACCAAGGTAACTTTCTCCGCTAGGATTTTTATATTTTTGACTTGGAACTTGAGGAGAACCAAATTTGGCTATATTATTATTATTATTATTATTTTGATAAGCAAGAAAATATTCTATTGATATTCAAATAGGCATTGCTGAAGTACATAAAAAGTATACATGTGATTACACCTGGTTAGGGACTAGAAGCGGGTACACGGAAATCATGAAAGCTGAGACTATTAAGGTCTATAACAATGGCCCACACAGATTTAGGTTTGGTTTGTTTTCATAAATGAGATGAGATGAGATGTGATGAAATAAAAGTTTAAAAAAGAATAAAATATTATTATAAAATATTTTATTAATATTAGTTTTGTTTTGAGATTTGAAAAAATTGTTTTGCGATTTAAAAAATTGAATTGTTTTGATTATTTTATATGAGAATTTGAAAAAGTATAATGAGTTTGAAATGAGATGAGATTAGATGAGATGGTTTTGGAAAACAAACAAGGCCTAAGTCTTTCAGAAAAAACCCCCTAGGCTTATTTTTGTTGCACAAATAAGATAAGATGAGATGAGATGAGATAAAAATTAAAAATTGAATAAAATATTGTTAAAATATTATTTTTTAATATTATTATTATTTTAAAATTTTAAAATTTGAAAAAGTAAAATTGTTTATTATTTTGTATAAGAGTTTGAGAAAGTTGTAATGATTATATGAGATGAGATGAAATAAAATGTGATGAGATGGTTTCATCTATGTAACCAAACCAAGCTTTAGGGTGTGTTTGGATGTCAGGTTAAGTTGAATTTAGTAGAATAAAATATTGTTAGAATATTAATTTTTGATATTATATGTATTGAGATTTGAAAAGATTGAATTGTTTATTATATTTTGTATGAGAATTTGGAAAAATATATGGAGATTTGGAAAAGTTACAATGATGAGATGAAGTGAGTTGATGAGAGTTTGGCAATCAAACTGGGTCTTAAACTCTTCCAAGAAGCCCTCTCAATCCTCAAAATTTTGGCCATTCCTTTCCCTTCAAATGCACCAAAATAGACAAATGAGAGCCATCTTCCACACAACTACAATTTGGGGTATTCCCTTGATCCCTCTCCTACTAGCTAGTAGGTCAACTACCCTCCCCGGCATAATCCATGCTAATATCATTTTGCTGAAAAAATAATTTCGTGAGGCCCGTGCAAACTCACAATGTAAAAGTAAATGATCCACTGTTTTGCCACTATTTTTGCACATGCAGCACCAATCAATAAGAATAAACCAACGTTTGCTTAGGTTGTCAATGGTCAGGATCTTCCCAAAGGATGCATTCCAAACAAAAAAAAGCAACCTTGAGATGTGCTTTGCTCCAAATGCTCTTCCAAGGAAAGTGATTACTAGCTTAAGTAGTGAGAACCTCATAAAAAGCGTACAGAAAATTTTCCTTTGCTAGAAGGAGACCAAAGCTTATCCACCCCTGTATCATCAGTTCCAATGGTGTATAACAAGTTAAAGAATTCAACAAAGACGCCAACCTCCCAATGACGTGCCTCCTTAATAAAACTGACAATTCTACAGCTGTGTTTTTCCTCAAATCTGTCACCAAAGCATCCTGTTCCCGTGCAATTAATGAAAATAGAGGAATAAGCATCCTTAAGAGCCTTGTCTCCAACGTAAACATTATGCCAAAAACTGATTCTATTACCATCCCCGTATTCAGCCGAGTGTGGCTAGAGAAGGACCCCCAACCTCGATGTGGCCCACTTTATATAACCGATGGATAACATATTTGTACTATAATAATTTCTTATGTGAAATGATCTGTTGCCATGTTCATTTGGTGTGAGGAAGCTGTTAATATGCTTTGTCATGGCCAACTTTGGCAGTAAAAGCTCATTTTAGAAGCCTTCAAGGGTGAAAGACGAAGAAAAAATATCAAGCTACATGTTATGCTTTGAACCTAGTCAGTGCATTCTAGTGCATATCGGAACTTATCTTCTTCATTTGTGGCATGGGGATCTCTTCAATAATTTGGAGTGTCTATGACTATGGTTGTTCTCCATATTTAAACAGTGGATCGAGATCCTTTCATGTTAAGATCTATCACTTCCAAATTCAAGAAAAAGAGTATTATTAATTTTTTGATAAGTAAGAAAAGAGTACTTAAATTACCCTCTAGGCTATCGGGATGTTCTTTAGAGATGGTGGTCAGCAAGATAGAGGGAGACAAGGAAGAAATCGCAAGTCCCATCCTGTAATGTATCATCTTTCCTAAGACAGCTTTTAGATTAACGTCGGACTGGGTGTTAAAAAAAGTGGAGGAAGTTAAAGTGTGTGTGGGGATATCATGTGCTAGGTTTGAGCTCAGTTTAACGTCTTATTGCGATATAGGGGTGTTCATCCGGGCCCCTTTTTTTTCCGGATATCCGGATACCCGGTTCCGGTTTTTAACCCATATTAAACTTGATCCGGAACCCATATTAAAAGCGGTTTGGACTCCAACCCGGATTCACCTGGATTGAAATCCGGGTTGGACCCGGATTCACCCTGTTTTTAAAAACCGGAAATCCGGTTTCCGGATTTTAAACTTTTTTTTTTAGTTTGTATTATTACTTTTTTGTTGAGAAATTTGTTGATAATAAAATAAAAGATTTTTTATAAATATTTTCAGAACAAATTTCTCAAAAAAAAGTAATAATACTGATTTTATAAATTAAAAAAAAAAAGGTTTGAAATCCGTAAACCGGATTTCCGGGTCCAACCCAGATTTCAACCCGGATTTCAACCCGGGTCCAACCCGGATGAATCCGGGTTGGAGTCCAAACCGCTTTTAGTCATTTGGTTCCGGGCCGGGTTGACCTGGATTCCCGGTCCGGAATCCGCTTGAACACCCCTATTGCAATAGATGCAAGGAGATCTACAACCCTAAAATCAGCAATGAAACGGGATAGGGAGTTGAAACGTTTAAAAAGTTATATTAATTACGATAACAAGGAGGGAAGTGTGGGAAGGGAGGGGTTGAAGGGGAGGGGGACATGGTCTTCTAATAATGCCTAAAATCCTTTCTTGGAATGTAAGAGGGATCAATGACGTGAATACATGTCTTCGCATTAGATCCCTTCTCTGCAGCTGGAAAATTGACATTGTTTGCCTTTAAGAGACTCAATTGAGTTGTATTGGTAGAAACATAATTTGTAGTTTGTGGGGTTGCTCCTTTGTAGGGTGGTGTTATTTAGCTTCATTGGGGCTTTCGGGTGGTGTGGTTGTGATGTGGGGTTAGAGAATGGAGGAATTGGTAGAGGATTGTATTGAGTACTTTTTAATGGTTGTAACTTTAAAGAATATTGAGGATGGGTGAAGGTTTGCAGGTGTGTATGGGTCCAATGTTGATAGAGAGAAGTTTTTTTTAGGAGGAATTGGTGGGTTTATATTATCAAAGGAAACTAGGTTTTTCTGTACTATGATGTGGCAATCTCTTAATAGGATATTTTTTTAAGATTATTTTGTATTTAAATTAAACTTGTACATATTTAGATAAGATAAGTTTTGTAACCCTAGAACTTTTGTTTATTTAATGAGAAGGAAAAACCTCAATTGAGATACTTAGGCCAAATTTGACATTGTATAAGAGCTAGGGATGTAGTTTAATGTCCTCTTTTGATCAAGTCAATTGGTAGTAAATGGGTATACTCCGTCAAGCTTCATTCTAATGGCTCATGGGAACGATACAAAATTAGATTGATTGCTTTGTGGAATCGCTTAGAGTTTGGTGTAGATTATGATGAGACCTTTGCTTCGGTTGCTAAGATGACTACTGTTCGCCTATTACTTGCTTTTGTTGCTTTTAAATCTTGGCAATTACGTCAGATGGATGTCAAAAATACTTTCTTGCATGGTGATCTAAAGGAAGATATCTAAATGAGACTCTGATTTGGTATGCCTATTTCATCCTCTATGGCTATTGTAAATTGAAAGTCTTTATATGGTCTTAGACAAATTCCTTGAGTTTGGTTTGAGAAATTTCGCAATACTTTGCTAGGGTTTTCTTTTGAGCAAAGTAAGTGTGAGGCTCCTTTATTTTTGCACAAGAGCAATGCTGGAGTAGTATTTTTGTTGGTATATATCAATGATATTATCATCTCTGGTTTAGATGAACCATTGATTAAAAAACTTCAGCAACATCTTTATAATGTGTTTCACATGAAAGATTTTGGGGATCTTACCCAGTGTTTCAAATAACGTACCGGTCGGCTGGCACAAATAAACTAATATTTCGTTTCGGCTGATTTTTCGGCCATACCGACTGGTACGGCCGAAAAATGTTTGGTATGGCTGATACCGGCCGTACAGGATTTCGGCCTTCCAGGTTTTATTTTTATTTTTAATTTTTTTAAAATTGTTTTACTATGTTTTAACCTTAATTTAGACTAAATTAATTACATATATATATTTATCTATATAATTTATTTATATTTTGACTATTATTTTGATATATAATTTATAATTGTATTTATATGTATAATTTATTTATGTATAAATTATTCCGAAACGGTACCGGTATCGAAATATTTCGTTTCAGTAACTTGACCGATACCGGTATCGGTACGGTATTCAAAACATTGATCTTACCTGCTTTCTAGGGTTGGAAGTTAGGTTTTAGTCACAGGGTTTATTTTTCAATCAACACAAGTTTATCTAAGAGTTAATTCAGTTAGGGAGATTGGAAGATATTACTCCAGTTGATACTTGTCATAATGTGAATGTTAAGTATAGAATAGACGAAGATGAACTTCTCCCAGATCCTACCTTATATTGTAAGTTGGTTGGTAGCTTTATTTATCTCACCATCACGTGCTTTGATATTTCCTTTGTTGTCCACAATGTTAGTAAGTTCATGGATTCTCTCCGATATCTTCATTTTGTAGCTATTCGTTGAATTATTCACTATCTACTTGAGATTTCTAATCATGGATTGTTTTTTTCCTAAGGGTCCTTCCCTTTACTTGACTGCCTATAGTGATACAGATTGGGCTGGTTGTCCTGACTCTCGACATTCTATTACTGGATGGTGTGTCTTCCTTAGAGATTCTCTTATCTTTTGAAAATGTAAGAAGCAAGATTGTGTATCTAAGTCGTCTAGAGAGGCTAAATATCGGGCAATGTCTGCTTCATGTTCATAAATTATGTGGTTGTGTGGTAATCTTTCAGAACTTGGGTTGGTGATAATACAAGTGCCATTCAAATTGTAGCCAACCCCGTTTTTCACGAACGTACGAAGTACATCGAGATTGATTGTCACTATATCTGAGATGCCTATGAGTTTAAAGCTATCATTTTTTTCTCATGTGCCCACTGAATAACAAGTAGTTGATATCTTCACCAAAGTCTTGACTTGACAATGGTATCAATACTTAGTTAGCAAATTGTTGCTAGTTGACTCACTAACATTGACTTGAAAGAGGGTATCAAAGAAAACTAGGATTTTCTTTAATATGATGTGGCAACCTCTTAGTAGGATATGTTTTCTAAGATTATCTTGTGTTTAAATTACACTTTTACATATTTAGATAAGATAAGTTTTGTAACTCTAGAACTTTTGTTTATTTTTCATGTTTTGATAAGTAATAACGAATTTTATTAATCAAAGAATGTGCAAATTGCCAAGTACAAGAACTTATGCCCTAGTTAAGTAGGAGCATTTGAGGTAAGGAAATCATGTAGGTCCATACTAGGAAAATCAACAGCAATGACCCATGTACAAAGTGTGACTTTTGTTTATTTAATGAGAAGGAAACACCTTAATTGAGGTACTTTGGCCAAATTTAACATGTATTCGTTATAGTATTTACCTTGGGTTGTGTTTTTGATGAATCCTAGATTGCTATCGTGGAATGTGAGGGGGATTAATGATGTTAATAAGCGATTTCACATCCGATCCCTTCTCCGTAGTTGGAAAGTCGATATTGTATGTATTCAAGAAACCAAATTGCCTTTTGTTGATAGAAGTATCATTCGTAGGCTATGGGGTTGTACATTTGTGGGATGAGTTTTTTAGCCTCCTTGGGGCCCTCAGGTGGAGTGTTGGTATTGTGGGATAGGAGAATGATGGAAGTAGTAGAGGTGTGCACGGGGTGCCATTCCATTGCCGCAATGTTCAAAAACATTGAGGATGGGTGGGAGTGGGCTTTGGCGGGAATGTATGAGCCTAATGATAGCAGAGAAAGGTCGTTGTGGGAGGAGTTGGCGGGGATGTATTCTTTATGGGATATACCTTGGGTGGTGTGTGGGGACTTTAACGTTGTTCAGTTCCCTAGCGAGAGGGAATGAGCCTCTTCTACAACAAGGGCGATGGAGAATTCCTCGGAGTTAATTTTTTATTTTTTTTTATCTATACGTGGTCTAATAGTAGAGGGGGATCACGGTTGGATGGATTTCTAATCTCCTCCTCATGGGAGACTCAGTTTCCAGAGTTATGCTAGAAGAGATTATCGTGGGTGTACTTAGATCATTTCCCAATTTTATTAGATTGTGGTGGCATCGATGGGGGTAAAAGTTATTTTAAATTCGAAAACATGTGGCTTCAAGTGGCTGATTTTGAGGAAAGGGTGCGGAATTGGTGGACGTCTTATTCTTTCCAAGGCTCTTCGAGTTTCATAGCGGTTAATAAATTTAAAGCATTAAAGCTAGATTTGAAGAGGTGGAATAGTGAGGTGTTTCGACATATGGATGAGCAAAAATGCCTTCCTTGAGAGGAGTTGAACTCTATTGAAGACGAGGGAGGAGGTAATGAAGCCTCTTCCTCGAGAAAAGCTGAGGTGGTGGCAGATTTAGAGCGGGAATTGCTTTTGGAAGAAATATCTTGGAGACAAAAATCTAGGGTGACATGGTTGAAGGAGGGTGATAAATGTACCAAGTTTTTCCACAAAATGGCTAACTCACATAGGCGCAACAATGCTATCGAGACACTCCAAATGGGTAATATAGTGTATCAAGACCAAGAGGAGATTCAACAACGTATTGTGAGTTATTATGAAAAGCTTCTAAAAGAGACGATGGAGTGGTAGCCAAAGTTGGATGGCTTGGCTTTTGAGCAACTAGATGATAGTGTTACAAGCTAGTTGGAGAGACCGTTTGAGGAAGCTAAGGTGGATAAAGTGGTACGCACAATGGGCAAAGACAAAGCTCCGAGACCCGATGGTTTCACTATGGCCTTCTTCCAAGAGTGTTGGGACGTAGTAAAGGACTTGATGCAGGTTTTTCATGAGTTCCACCACAGTAAAAAAATTGAGAGATCCCTTAAAGCCACCTTTATTGCTTTAATCCCCAAGTTGGCTGGTGCATTGGAGTTGAAAGATTTTCGTCCAATAAGTTTGGTCGGAGGGATGTGGAAAATAATATCAAAGGTGCTCGCAAGCCGTATGAAGATGGTGATGGATAGAATAATCCCCAAACCACAAAATGCATTTGTCCAAAGCTGCCAAATTTTGGATGCAGTGTTGATAGCAAATGAGTGCTTAGATAGCTGGTTGAGGGATGGTATTCCGGGAGTATTATGTAAGCTGGATATGGAAAAGACTTATGACCACGTCAATTGGAACTTCTTGCTTTATATGCTTAAACGATGTGGTTTTGGAGCAAGATGGTGTGGTTGGGTTAACTATTGTATTTTGACCACCCGCTTCTCCATGCTAGTGAGTGGCAAACTTTGTGGGTTTTTTCTAAGCTCGAAGAGTTTGAGACAAGGGGATTCTTTATCTCTATTTTTATTTGTCTTAATAATGGAGGCATTGAGCCGAATGATAAATGTTGCTGCCCGGGGTGGCGTTCTTGCTAGTTTTGCAATGGGAACTAATAGTAATGATTTATCCATAACCCACTTATTGTATGCAGAAGATACATTAATTTTTTGTGATGTGGACAACAATCAAATCCAAGCTTTACGGGCAGTACTGCTATGTTTTGAGGCGGTCTCGGGTCTTCAAGTAACTTTGGAAAAGTCGGAATTGGTTCCGGTACGGGAGGTGGCGGATATTAATCATCTGGCAGAGTTGTTGGGGTGTAAGGTGGCTGCCCTTCTAATAAGGTACCTTGGACGCTTCTTTTGAGGCAACATCTATATGGGATGGTGTAGTAGAGAAGGTGAGTAAACGGTTGGCGGGGTGGAAGTGGCTTTATCTATCAAAAGAGGGGGAAGGGGGGGGGGGGAGATTAACCCTTATTAAAAATATCGTATCCAACCTCCCTACCTACTATCTCTCACTTTTTCCTCTACTGGTGGGGGTGGCTAATCGAATGGAAAAACTCTTTAGAGAATTTTTGTGGCAGGCCATGGAGGAGGAACACAAATTTCACTTGGTGGGTTGGAGTGGGTGGTTTGGGGGTGCGTAATTTGATCACCTTTAATAAAGCACTTTTAGGGAAGTGGTTGTGGCGATTTCACTTGGAAGAGGATTCATTGTGGAGAAGGGTGGTGGTGGGGAAGTACGGTTGTGAATGGGGATGTTGGAGCACCAAGGAGGGGCGGGGGACATATGGAGTGAGCCTATGGAAATTTATCCGAAAGGGGTGGAAGGTATTTGCAACACATGGACTTTGAGGTTGGGGAGGGCACAAGAATTAGTTTTTGGCTTGATAAATAGTGTGGAGAGAGAGCCCTATCAGCCGTTTTTCCAAGAGTTTTCAGCATAGTAGAAAATCAACATGTTGCAATTTCCAATGTGTTGTGTCACAACAATGGCACAATATGTTGGAACTTGACTTTCTCCAGAAATATTCAGGATTGGGAAGTGGACAAGATAGCAGATTTTTATAGTTTTATCTACTCTTGGCGTTTAGGAGGAAACATGAGGGATAGAATGTTGTGGAATCACTTTGGAAACAAAAGATTTTCAGTAAAGTCTTTTTACAAGGTACTGCAGAACCACCAGCCGACTGTATTCCCTTGGAAGGCCATATGGAGAGCTCCGTCGCCACCTAAAGTTGCATTCTTCACTTGGACAACGGCTCTAGGGATCATTTTAACGGCGGACAACTTAAGAAGAAGAGGGGTGATTATTGCGGAATGGTGCTACTTGTGCAAGAAAAATGGAGAAACAATTGATCATATTTTTTTGCATTGTGAGGTGGCAAAGGAGCTGTGGGATGGGGAATACTAAGGAGGGCTGGTTTGTTTTGGGTTATGTGTAGTGGCCCTCATAGCATGCTGGAAAAGATACCACCAATGTGCGAAGATGGCTGCTATGTGGCAAATGATCCCCTTGCGTTTATTATGGTGCCTATGGATGGAAAGAAACGAGAGATGGTTTAATAACAAAGAGATGACTATGGGGGAAATCTGGAACTTTTTTGTATCTTCTTTAGTTCAATGGTTTGTTGCTATTGTATTAAAGGGAGGGAATGTTCATGAGTTTTTGAGTTCTTTTCAACTTGCTAGAGTGTAATTAGGTGTCTCTTGTGTATACCCCCTATGTACATGGGCTTTGCTTAATTGCATTCAATCAATAAAGATTCTTACTTACAAAAAGAAGTGTTTACCTGGGATTGTATATGGAGATTTTAACATTGTTCGGTTCTTTAGTGAGATGGCAGAGACATCTACGTCGACTGAAGCTATACAAGACCTCTCGGAGTTGATATCTGATTTGAATCTAGCAGATCTTCTTTTGGTATGGGGGCTATACTTGGCCCAACAGTTGAGGGTGGTCAAGGTTGGATAGATTTCTAGTTTCTTCTTCTTGGGAGACGCACTTTTCGGATCTTTGTCAGAAAAGGTTGCCACGTGTATGTTCTTATCATTTCCCAATTTTGCTTATTTTGGTGGCATTCATGGGGGTAGGCGTTCTTTTAAATTTGAGAATATGTGGCTGGGAGTTAAAGGGTTTGTGGAGAAGGTAAGGGCTTGGTGGGCCGATTATTCCTTTGATGGTACCCCTAGCATTATAGTGGTGGGCAAACTTAAAGCCCTTAAGTCCGATTTAAAGAAGTGGAATGAAGAAGTATTTACACACATGGAAGTGCAGAAAAATATTCTTTGGGATGAGTTGCATGCATTGAAGGGGAAGTTAATGAGTGATCTTTTTTAAGAAATAATGTGGTTGTGATCGAAATTAAGAGTTTTGTTGATGAAAGAAATATCTTGGAGGCAAAAATCGAGAGCACTTTGGTTGAAGGAGGGGGATAAATGCATTAAGTTCTTTCACATGATGGTTAATTCACACAAGTGATAAATGCTATTGAAGTTCTCCATTCTAGCTCAAATGTCTTAAATTCTCTCGAAGAGATCCAAGATCATATAGTACAGTAATATGAAGATCTCCTTCCTGAAAAACTAGAATGGAACCCCAAACTTGATGATTTATTTTTGATCAGCTGTATTAGGGTGTAGCAAGCTAGTTGGAGAGGCCGTTTGATGAAGAGGAGGTGCATCTAGTGGTGAGAGGTATGTGCAAAGATAAAGCCCTGGGCCTAGATGGTTTTTCTATAGTTTTCTTTCAAGAGTGTTGGGATATAATAAAGGAGAAAGTGATGCAGATTTTCCATGAATTTCATTTTAGTCATAAGTTTGAGAAGTCACTAAATGCTACTTTCATTGCTCTTATCTTGAAGATGGTTGGTGCCTATGAATTGAAAGACTTCCAGCCTATTAGTTTGGTAGGTGGGATCTATAAAATCATATCCAAGGTGTTAGCTAATCGTATGGGTTTTGTGATGGACAAATTCATTTCCAACCTCAAAATGCTTTCGTTTGGGGTCGGCAAATTTTGGATTCAGTTTTGATAGAAAATGAGTGTTTGGACAATTGGTTAAGAGAAGACATTTGGTGGTCCTTTTCAAGCTAGATATGGAAAAGGCTTATGATCATGTATGTTTTAACTTTCTTTTTTATATGCTTAGAAGATGTGTCTTTAGGGATAGGTGGTGTAAATGGGTTAAACATTGTGTTTTAACCACCCGGTTTTTGGTTTTAGTTAATGGAAAATCATGTGGATTTTTTTCAGACTTAGAGGGATTTGAGAAAACCCGCTATCCCCTTTTCCTTTTGTTATTGTAACGTTGAGCCGCATAGTGGAGGCTGCAGTAAGGAGGGGGGGGAGGATACCTTGCTGGTTTTTAGATGGCAACAATAGTAATGGTGTTGGTTCCATTTCTTACTTACTATTTGTGGATGATACGCTCATTTTTTGTGATGTTGTTAGGGTCAAAGTGTATGAAAATGGCCGATTTTCTTGGCCTTGAGGGTTTTGTATTATATATAAGCTTTCAAACAATTCTATACATGAAAACAAATCAGTATACACCTAACTCTAGCCCTATACATGGAAGCTATCATCTATCAAGATATGATGCTAAACTGTACAGAAAAGAAATAAGGAAAGAACAATTATGGGCAGCAAAGCTTTCCATTGACAGTTAAGTGTCCAGGTTCAAGCGCGAAGGGCTATTATTTTGTTGTGCTTTGAAGCTATTTCGGGACTCAAGGTGAACTTGGGAAAGTTGGAGTTAGTGCCGGTAGGGACGTGAGGAATATTGCCTCTCTAGCGGAGTGTTGGGCTGTAAAATTACCTCTCTTACTATGAAATATCTTGAGCTTCCCTTGGGGGTGTCATTCAAAAGAAAGATCATTTGGAATGGTGTGGTAGAGAAGATTGAGAAAAGATTATCTGGTTGGAAGCGGTTATATCTATCAAAACGGGGGTAGATTAACCCTTGTCAAAAGCACCATTTTCAATCTTCCCACTTACTATCTTTCTCTTCTCCCATTACCGATGGGTGTGGCAAATTGGATCAAAAAATTGTTTAGAGCTTTCTTGTGGGGTAGCATGGTGGAGGAAATCAAATTTCATCTTGTGAGTTGGCAAAGGGTGAGCTGTCCAATTGTGAATGGTGGTTTAGGGGTGCGAAATTTGTGAGTTTTTAATAAGGCATTATTAGAAAAGTGGTTGTGGAGGTATCAAGTAAAAGGGAACTCATAGTGGAGAGGTCATTGATCAAAAGTATGGTAGTGCGTTGGGGGGAATGGCATTCTATGGAGTGTTGGGGGTCTTATGGAGTAAGCCTATTGAAATTTCTTAGAAAGGGGTGGAGCACTTTTGAAAAACATCTTAAGTTTGAGGTAGGTGATGGAGCAAGAACCTGCTTTTGGTTCGATGTATGGAGTGGAGCGAGCCCTCTTTACACTGTTTTTCTGATCGCTTTAACTTGGCTGGAAATCAGCAAGCTGCAGTTTTAGAAGTGTTGTGTTTACTTATCAAAAAAAAAAAAAGTGTTGTGTTGTGCAAATGGGACTGTAATTTGGAAATTTCACTTTTACTAAAAATGCTCAGGATTGGGAACATGAAGAGCTAGCAGATTTTTATAACTACTTGTACTCAGCAAAGTTAGGAGGAAATGGGAGCGATCGTATGTTGTGGATTTACATGTGGAGAAAAAATTTACTGTTAAATCTCCTTACAAGGTTTTGACAGTCCAACATCCCACATTCTTTCCGTGGATTAGCATCTGGAAGGTTTCTATGCCGTATATAGTCGCATTTTTACTTGGACAGCTGTACTTGGGAAGATTTTAAAGGTTCATAATCTAAGGATCAACATAAGGAAGCGCGGTATGGTTGTTATGGATTGGTGCTACAAGTGCAATAGGAATGAAAAATCGATAGATCATTTACTTTTACATTGTGAGGTGGCTGGGGAGTTATGGGCTGATATCCTTTGTAGAGCCCAGCTGAGTTGGGTAATGCCTAAGAGTGTGGTGGATCTACTAGCAAGTTGGAATGGGTGTCACAATAGCTCTCAACTGGCAGCAGTGTGGCGGATGATTCGTTTGTGCTTAATGTGGTGTTTATGGGCGGAAAGGAATGATAGGTATTTTAACAACAAGGACCTTGCAGTGGGGGAAATCTGGAATTCACTTGTATTCTCTCTTTTACAATGGTTTTCTGCTATTGTACTAAAGGGTGGGAATGTTCATGAGTTTTTATCTTCTTTCTAGCTTACTAGAATCTAATTAAGTGTTTCACTTTGTATACTTCATGTGTACTTGGGCATTGTCCAGTTTCATTCTATTCAATAAAGATACTTAAAAAAAATTACCCTTGAGAATCTAGAGGATGTCAATCCAAGTAAAAGATGAAATTAAGAAGTCAGCCTTCACATTCAGCTATTTGGTAATATTTGGCCTTGTTTCTTTAAAAGATTTGTGATGACATTTCCTTGAGAGAAACTGCTATTAATGAGTAATTAAAATAATAGGTGAATCATCATTTAGTGCTTGTTGGATATATGCCTATGTATTCTTCCAGTGTGTTAGAGTTGCACCCCTTTACGCCAAAACTTACATTACTTAACCAAACAAAATGCTGGTTCAATCATATATGAAGTGCTCAAAAGTACAAAATGTTCAAAAATAGAATGTTGCATCCATAAAACCAAAATAAATGCAGAAGTTTTTAAATGTACTCTATCCTTTTTAATGCTAAGTTCCATGCTTTGAGCGATCCCACAACCTGACACTCCACCTCATTTTTATTTGAGGCGGCATCATTTGAGCCAAAACGTACAGGTCTGCTTGGGCTTTTGCCGAAGAAATAGAGATTTCTAGAAGCTTGTTTTGTGCATATATGCGTGATACTGAAGAGGAGGGAGAATCAGCCATTTTCGGCGTGTCCAGCCTCAATCGGACAAGGTCTTTTGATTCATAATTTTGTACCCATTCCCTAGGAATGGACTTGGTGGTCATTAATATCGTGAAAACTTGTTTCTGATGTGTGGGATGTCAGGCACATGAATTGAAATTTGCGAGCCCATATTTAACTTTGAACCTAAAGGGTGCTATTTTCTTAAATTGGATCTTGGGCCTTGGCGAAAACTGATTTGTTGATCAGGAAGTAATTAACACAAAATATTGATTTGGGTGACTTTTTCTGACTAGTGTTTGCTTGCCCAGTTAGATTTCTCCTGTGAAACAAAGTACCAATTATCTGAGGTTGATTTAAGTTGGTTGGCTTCTGTATATATCCTAGTCTTTTTCTTTCATTTTTTTTTTCACGGGCGGAGTTATCTTGATACTTTATTTAGCTTGATCTAATTTTAATGAATTGACTAGACCTGACTAGCTCTTCCTGTCACCCCCAGGAAGTTGGATTTCTTCAACGTGTTTTATCTCGGACTTTACACGAGGTAGATGTTCAAGTAATTTTCAGGTGAGGTTCATTATCATGTTAGTTTTTAGAGCAATGATATGGGGCCCCTCGGTTGGGGCCCATTTGCTCCCCCATAGGCATAATTTATTTTATACTTTTTCACTGTTCTTTTTTTTTCTCTAAAAAATGATAAAAGAGGATATGCGAACAAAGCATATTTGGTTTATTTTATTTTATTTTTATTTTTTTCTAATAAAATAAGCCCGTGGGGGCGTAAAGGGGCCCCAACTGCAGGGCCCCAAAGAATTACTGTAGTTTTTATTAAAAACTTCTTATGATGCACATAACTGCAATACAATCTGCTATGTGAACTTTACTTTTTTTCCTCCCTACTCTTTTGACATGTAAGGAAAAAACAAGTCATTTTACCTATAATAAAAAAAGAAAAAAGAAAAGGAAAATAGATGACTTTTTATTCTTTTGAGAGAATTATGCACAAATTCAATAAACTTCCTGCTACTGAACTACTTATTTTGTGTGCTATTTTAGGCAAGTGGTCATTATCTTTCATTCACAAATTTCAGAAGCATTTTCACGCTTAGAGATCCACAGTCCACAAGCAAAGAATAGGTATGGCCTTTTAACTTCTTCATGAGCATCAAATACTATTCTGTTTAAATTTCAATGGGATCTGGCTTTATCTCTAGACCATTATTTCTATTTTTTCAACTGTGTAACAAGATAGCATTTTCTGTCTAACCAGACTGTATCTAGATGTTAAACACATTCTTGGGTGTATTCGGTCATTGCCTTCCGATGATTTGAGCAATTCTGGTACTCCAAACTGGGGGAAACTTGATGAATTTTTGGTGGAAAGATTTGGGTCCGAAGCTGGCCAATAGATGTTATTACGAGTAGCAAATTGATTGCTTTTCTGGTGAAGGCTACCAGATTTCAATGGATCGTTTGTGGTTGTCAGAATCAATTTTCAGCTTACACATTTGCCTTGTACAATTACATTAATGAGGTAATAAGGCATTTATACTCTTTAAATGTCAAACAATATATCTGTTGCATGTATTTAATTTTTCATTTACACAAAGTGTGTAATAGAAAAGGGATAACACAAAAAGAGGGAAAAAAAAAATCATGGCTAAGATACGAACTCTTTCAAGTTCATATGGATCTATGGATGTTTATGCTCCCCAATTTATTAATGGGCTCCAGTATCATAAACTTAAGAGAGGTTTATACTTCTGTTTGGTATTTTGTTTTCTATTTTTGGATTTTCGGATATGAATTCTAGCACACATGATAGATTGTAGTCACAAACATTAACACTGTCTATGACTGCCCTTTAGAATTTGTCTGATAGATGAAGTTCATATTTTTTTTTGTTAGATTGAATTTGTTTTGCTACCTATTATAATCTGGTTGTTCCAAATTGTCTGGACAGGTCCTTTTTCTATTTAATCTCAATACATTAAGCACTGACGTATATCATCAATATTGCCCTGTTATAGTTATATTAATCATTAATTTATGACACAGAGCTGTAAATTTCTAACACTACCAGAACATAGAAAATTAGACAGCACTCTGTAAAATACAGTGGACATAGAAAAGGCCTATGATAATGATGCATCAAATTCCGAAATGTTGTCAAGTGACATTCCAATCTTAGATTCAGATTACAGTTTATTATGATATCTTATGTTAGGGCTTGAAGCATGTAGTCTTGTCCTTCTAACAAATTTGTTTAGTTGTAATAACTATTTATGTCTTGAAGTAATATTTGCCTCTAAAAGTAGATGGCTTCTAACCAAGTGATGTGGGTTATTATAGCTATATTTGCATTGGAGGATTGTGACATTCACATTTCTTGTCACTAGATCTTTTCCTTTTTCCTTTTGGTTTGAAGCAACCTTCACTTTAGTTCAATGTTTCTGTTTTTGTATGTTGCCAGGTCTTGGTTTTATGTTTTCTAAGGTTTTCATTGTTAGCGTTATCTATAATGTGAATACCTGTAAGCATTGTTAAAGGTTTTTGGGTATAGTCTTAGATTGGGAGCAGGTTTTTTAGGCAAAATGTTGCTATACATTTAAGTACTTCCGTGCACCTGGTCAGAAATTTTAGTGCTCTTAGTTCTGAAGGTTTTCTCATCACTTTTTTTGGTTACATACTGTATACGTCCTCCGTCGATGGGTACATTGTGTCCTTTGAACCACAAAAGGAACAAGTAGGAAAGTCACTTGTGCTTGTGTCTATATGCTTTGGATAATTGATCTTTTTATATCTGTGCTACATAACCACTTAACTATTCTTGTCCCACATCATATTGAAGTCGGCTTGCTGATTGGAACCTTTTTCTCCAGGTTTCAATTGCTTTAAGGTAGATTTATAAATTACTTTATCCCATCCACATGTTGCGGCAGGAAGGGTCTTCTAATCAGAAGTTTTGTAATGCTCACACTTCGTATACAGTTTGTAATGATAATTGTTTTGGTTTTTTCTTTTTTTCCCAAGTTTTTGTTCCCCTTGCTGTAGTTATTATGGGGTTAAATGGAACATAATTGATTTGTTGGTTTAGTGAACAAGCAACTAAGATTGTTCCGGGGGCTGAGTTATATATCGCTGTAACTTTACGTGCTTAACTTACGTATATTTTTTGAATCGTTGATTGGAAATTTTCCTTTTCCGTTGTTTTGATCCAAACTGTTACTATCCGACTCGTCTACAGGCAATGATGTTCATTCACTCTGTTGAAAATTGAACTGGTAAGGTTGTTGATCAACTTTTTTTGGGACTGAAATGGGCTAAACTAGCTTGATTCCCGCTCTCAAGTAAGTCAAGGGGGAGAGAAAATAGAGGCTTTTTGGGACTCTTCTTTATGTTACTTGTCGGTTGATCTTGAAATTTTGATCACGCTCTTTTAAACTCCACAATAGGACTCCATGCTGCTCAAGGTAATGATGCCTTCTCTTATATTTAGCTGCTTTCTTAAGAAAAAGAGAAGAAACCCGCTTCTGCACTACATACAATATTCCATTCCAGCCCGAGCCAATTCCTCCCCTTATTATAATTTATTGACCCTATGGATTCCCAGAACCAAAAAAAGCCTATCAATCAACTTAGAGCTAGGTAGGCTTCAATCAATAGAGCGGACAGACTTCGTCTCAGTGGAAGAAGAATGGCCCCTGCAATTGGTAAACCAAAAGACAAAATGGACACACCCACAATTTAGCAGTCGCCTTAAACTTATGTACAAATCAAGTTGATATGGTTTAATATGATATGATAGATTCATTTTACAATAAAAATAGTTCTATAATTTAACGTATCACAAAAATGTCACTGTTTATTTTTTTGAAATTTCTGTGACTAAAATATTTCCTAGCCTCCTAGGTGCTTTATTGGTTTGCTCGTCTCCCACTATTGCCATCGTAGTAGACGTTCCAGGTCTTACCATCTTCATATTTATCCAAGATAAAATGGAAACAATATATTTTGATCGGGTGAGTCTAGTCATAGTTTATAGAAGCGGTCTGAATAGCCTCGATCTCGAGAATGGTGGAGCTACTAATTTCGTTGAGCTCACAGTTTGGATCCTCAAAATTTGAAAATTTTAGATTTCAACCGACAAACATCTCTCTCTCTCTCTCTCTCTCTCTATATATATATATATATATATATATACACATAAATAAATACATACCGGAATAACCTCCCATCTCTGTCCAAGGGGGTGGTGGCACTTCGGCTCCACCCACCCTCCCCCTATCCGACTTAGTTTGGATCTGTCCAATGGTTTTTTTTTTCCATTCTTTTGTTTGTTATCTATCTAGAGCATCGAGATGCACCGATCTTCTCTTCCACTAGATTTTGCAGCCGCCACTGCTTTGGATAGCAGAAGAAAATCAACTAAAAGAGTAGTGGTACTTGCATTTTATGCGTGGCTTATACCGTACGTCAACCTCGTGTTTCCACACCCTGGGGAGTCTAGTGTTAACACGCGTGAGGTCATATTATCTCCAAGAGTGGCACATTGCCTATACGCGCCTTTACAACCAATAACAGTACCGGCTATTTGACCCATCTTTTATATGCTATTTTTCTAAGTTCTTATTTTTTCTTAACAATGGTTGAAATAAAATGGTAGTGAAAGTCTTTTTTAGCCAATCTAGACCAGTAAATTGCAATATACAACAATTCACTGCGACTTCCAATCTTAGTTATACAGTCTGTTTATTAGATTATGTCAAAATTGATTTGAACGGCTCCCGTTTGTGGAAAATGGGTGGGAGCCAAGTCATTAGCTCGAGATCCTTCTTTGTTTTATTTTTATTTTTATTTTTTGTGTTGTAATTGATGGTTTGGGATGATTGTTAGAGCTCTCATCCTAATGAGTCTTGTATCTTGTAACTGTTTATTATATTTATGATGTCCTTGTTTAAAAGAAAGTACATAATATGAACTGGCTTGTACTTGACAACAAAGATGTTGGTATGGTAAGGCTATAATCTTCTGTGGCATTACTTTTTGTTTTGTTGAGCCTTCTATGGCATTACTTATTATTTGCACACCACACATCAATATATGATTTGTCTTGTTTATCCTTTTTAAATACAAATTTATATATCAATATGTGTGTTTTTAAATAGAATAACAAATCACATGTTGGTGTATGGTGCAGGGAATAATTAATAGAACTTCTCTACTTATTTGTGGCTTATTAATAGAGGAAAACTTATTTTATTTTTGAACTTTGCAATGAAACTGACCCTTTAAATTCGGAAAACTAAAACGAATCTCAGCCTAATTTTATGCACGGAAGCATATTCAACATCAGGTCTAATTTAAATAAAAATGTTATCTGATAAAGTATCAATAACTCGATGTTATTTCTATAGTTTTAAGTTTGGATGGCATTTATCTTGTTTCTAATTTAGATTAGGAAAACTACCCAAACTCTCTTCAAAGTTAAAATTATCACCTCCCAAACTATCAATTCCTACAATAACCACTAGACCACCAAAAACTTTAATATACCCCTTTTTTTTCTCATCAAAGACAATTACAAAGATTTTTGAAGAAGACAATATAAACTATTAAGTTTTAAAATTAGTTTTTAACTTGTTATTTAATTATAAAAGATATTTTCAAAAAAATGATCTATTTTCTTTTTCCTGACTTTTATTTGGAAAAATTATTCGTGTTTCTTCAATGTTTTTTATTTTTCTTACGAAATTATAAGTTTGAGGGATAGTTATCAAAATTGATCTATGTTGAAATTATGACTATTGTTGTCAAAATTGATAGTTATCATCTGCTAGTTGAGGAATTTTTGTATTTTCTCCTTTTAGATTTGTTCCCTATACTCTGTTTTTGGGTACTTTTTTACCCCTTTATTTTTTTACCAGTGTATCTTAAACTCAAATTTGTAGATATCTTTTTTATCTCATATTTTGGCACTCATATCGATATCTTGTGGGTTTCAACATATGTTCATACTCTAAATTATCAGCCCTAATATACAATATGTATTGTAGAAGCTCTTTTCTTTCCCTTTTTATCCCCTTGAGAATATGCATTATATTATGATTTCAAGAAATCCTTCAAACAAGATGAGGGAACAAAACTCATTTTTACACATTCCAATAAGAGTTGGATACCTTCCATTGAAAGGTGCTATGCTGCCATTGGCAAGGACCCAAGTTGTACTCTTAGAGCATAGGGGTGTAGGATCTAGCACCATCTCTGCCCTGTCGAGATCAATATAGACCAACTCGACAGAGGGAACTGGTGCTTCTACTATGGTTACCTAGTAATTAGACTACGGAGGGAATTGGTGATTGGATTGAAGGGTAGGTGGCCATAGATCGTGTCGTCGGAGACCATTACCCCTATCACTGATATCCCAAGCTTACCAGAAAATGAAGGAGTGCACTCACAGGGCAATCATATGGAGATGGGTAAGGACGATAGTGTTGGCCTGACCATGGTATCCAGTCTTGCTCTCATTTCTTTTGCTATTAAGGATCTAAGAAATGAGGAGCTCTTTGGGGGTAGTCAAATGGATCAACCTTGCAGTTGGTTCCCTGCGATGGAGTGCTCAATGATGTGAGAACAACTGAACTAACCCCACTATGCATGCTCCCACCTAGCCCAAACTCAGAGAGGTTTATATCAGAGTGATTATTCAAGAAGATCGAGGGGATACAAGTATGCATTAAGATTTCTTGTGTAGGCTTTAAAGAGTAGTTAAGGGTCCTTCTCGTAGCCATTGAATATGGTCAGTTGAATTTAGCCAGAAATAGAGGTAAGGAACTTAAAAGGCTCACATGTATCAATAATCCGAAAGTGGGGAGTGACGGAAGGAATAGATTGAAAGTGAATGATGCTCTTTTTGCTAATGAAACCTAAGATCCTTTCTTGGAACTTGCAAGTGCTTAATTATAACAATAAGCGCCTTCACATTAAATCATTAGTACAAATGTAGAAGATTGATGTTGTGTGTTCAAGAAACAAAATTGCGTGTTATTGATAGAAGATCATTTGTAGTTTATAGTGGCATTCTTTTATGAGCTGATCTTATTTTGCTTTTTTGGGAGTTTCATGCGGTGTTCTTTTAAGGTTGGATAAGATAGTGGTGGAGGTGGTTGGGGAGTGTATTGAAAATTTCTCGACCGCTGGTTTATTTAAAAATGTTGAAGATGGGTGAGAGTGGGCTTATGTAGGCACCTATAGGCCAAATATGGATAGAGATAGGAGATGGCTATAGGAGGAATTCATGGGCTTATACTATTTATGGGGTGTGCCGTGGTATATGGGTGGAGACTTTAATATTACTCGCTTTCCTAGTGAGCGATTGGGCACTTATCACAATTATTTGGCATGGAGGGGTTTTTGGAGTTCATATTTGATTTGGATCTCATGGATGTCCCTCTTGTCGGGGGTGAGTTCATGTGGTCCAATAATTGGGTCTGGTTGATACTAAATACGTTTCTAGTCTCTATTTCGTGGGAGGCCCACTTTCCAAAACTTTTCCAGAACCTCAAGTTTGTTCGGATCACTTTCCTATTCTTTTAGATTATGGAGGCATTCATGAGGATGACATTATTTCAAAATTTAAAATATGTGGCTAGCTATGGCTTTGTAAAGAGATCGTGGTGGTCTTCTTACTAGCTCACAAGAGTCCTATTTTTATTCTTGCAGATAAACTTAAAGATTTGAAGCAAAACTTAAAAAAGTGAAATCTAAAATTTTTTGAAAATGTCGACAATCAGAAGATTTCCTTTATGGAGGAGTTGCAGGCTTTAGAGCAAAGGAAATTAATGGGAAATACCTCGGAGGAGGTTTATTAAGGAAAAGTTCAATTAAAATTGAACTAGAGAGGATGTTGTAAAGGGATGAGACCTTGTGGCGACAACAATTCAGGGTCCTTTGGCAAAAAGAAGATGACAAAAGTATGAAAATTCTCCTGAAAGTGGCTAACTCTCATCGACGTAATAATGCTATTGAGTTACTTCATTCAAGTAATAAAGTGCATTCTACCCCCTCTAAGATCGAGAACCATTTAGTGCAGTATTATGAGAACATCCTCATGTGGTTAATTGGAGGTCAAACATTGATGGTTTGTTGTTTGAGTCTATTAATCTGCAAAGTGCAAGGTGGTTGGAAAGAGTATTTGAAGAAGATGAGATTTATAAGTTATTGGTGGTATGGCCAAAGATAAAGTACTGGATCTTGATGGCTTTTCAATGGGATTTTTTCACGCTTGTTGGGATATTGTGAAATGTGATATTATGTGGGTGTTCCTTAAAGTCTACTCCTTCGAAAAGTTTGATAAATGCCTCAACGCGTTCATTGCTCTCATACCTAAAAAATATTGGTCAATGGAAGTTAAGGATTTCTTAAGTCTTGTAAGTAAGGTATACAAGATTATTTCGAAAATTTTTGCTAATTGGTTAAAGTGGGTCATAGAACAAATTATTGCTAAGCCTAAAAAAGTGTTCGTTTGAGGGAGGAAAATTCTTGATATGGTTGTTATAGCCAATGAGTGCTTAGATAGTAGGTTGAGGAAAGGAGTTCCAAGTATTCTGTGCAAGCTTGCCGTGGCGAAGACATATGAATATGTGAACTGAGAATTTCTTTTATACTTGTTCGGGAGGTGTGGCTTTGGAAATAGGTAGATCTCATGGATTCAGTACTGTGTTACTACCACTCACTTCTCATTACTAGTTAATGGGATATCTACTGTTTTTTTTTTCAATCTCATGGTTTGAGGAAAGAGGTTTTATTGTCTTCTTTTCTTTTTATTTTTTGTTATCACTATGAAAGCACTTGGTTGGATGGTAAAGGTTGTTGTTGGGGAGGTTTCTTATCTAGTTTTCGTCAAGAAATGATTTTAACAACTCTCTATTAATTTCACATCTCCTTTTTACTAATGGTACTCTTCTCTTTAGTAAGGTCGGTCATGGCCAGATTCAAGCCTCAAGGGCACCTTTTTTATGCTTTGAAGTTGTGTCAGGTGTTAAGGTGAACATTGGTAAGTCCGAGATGGCTCCAATGGGGCTTGTGCCTAGAACCACTAGTTTGGCGAGTTTCTTGGATTGTAAAATTTATTCTTTGCCTATGAAATATTTGGGACCTCCACTAGGGGCAACATTTAAAACTAGAGTTATTTGTGAAGAGGTTATAAAGAGAAAGTTGAGAAAAGGTTGGTTGGCTGAAAATGGATGTATTTATCGAAAGGGATAGACTCACATTAATTATGAGTATTTTTGATAGACTCACATTAACTATGAGTATTTTATCTAACCTTCACACATATTTTGTATATCTATTTCATTTGCCTGCAGGATGGCTAATAGGATTGAGAAACTATTTATGACTTTCTTGTGGGGTGGAGTGTGGAAAGAAACAAATTTCCATCTTCTTGAGTGTGAGATCCATATCTTTTGTGCTTTTAATTAATTATTTTTATTGCTATTGGCTCTTTTATTTCAATTTATTATAATTATTTTTATTGGGTTTTGTTGTTTTATTTCATTGTTGCTAAATTGTTGTGCATTTTTTTTATTTAATGTGCCTTTTATTTTTTTTTTCTTTTTACTAGTTGAGTCCTTAGTGTTTGGTGGGTTTGGGTGCAGTGTTTGGGTGAGATTTATTTGTTTGGGCCAAGGGGGGGGGGGGGGGGGGTGTGACAGGTCTTCCCCATGTGAGTGAGACGAGCCCAACCCCTTTAGCTTAAATGGCACCATTTAAGGGCGCAGCTTGAGTGAAACCTAGGGTTTCATCCTGTCCCTTTGTCCACCATTGCTTTCTCTTTTTCCTTTGTCTTCTTTTCTTTTCTTCTTTTTCTTTTCTTCCTTCTCCCGAGCTCGCGATCACCCCACATCGCCACCCTCATCCGCCAGCCTCTCCGTGCCACGAGTCCTCGTCTTCGTGTGCCTCCACCACCACTCTTCTCTCCCCTTCCACGAGCCTGCATCCCAATTTTCCCCCCTCACATTCTACTCTTGCAACCGAGTGTACCCAACCATGGTAGCTCGCTGTTGCGCATAGTATGTCACAGAGTACCATGTGGTGACTCCTTGCTCAACTTACACTGACCCCTTGCACCAATTGTGATGCCATCTATGATGGCCAAACCACCCAACTCAGCCTATAAAATGGTCGAGCTCCACTCTCCTCAAATCACCCTTCAACCGATCGTCCTCCTCTCTAAGCAAGCTTATAGTCATTTTTCCACCATTTGATTGCCGCCCCGAAGCTTTTAAGGCCATTTCACAGTGCACCACCATACTTAGGCACCCAACCACTTCTTCTTAGCCACACTGCTCTCCCCAAGCCACCAAATACATTCTTTACTAGTATGGCTAATAAATGGTGTTAGTTGTATAAATATGTTTTGAACTCTTGGTTGTTGCTTGGTTGTTTATTTGCTGAGATTTCAAAATCTCACTATGATACTCTTACGTACAGTTTTGTTTTATCGAATCGTAGACTTGGATGCAGAGAGAGAATATGAGCCAGAAGTATCGACTCTACCAAAGGACTAATTTGTTGGAGCTTATGTTGTTTTACTTGTCGTGGTATTTATTCCCCCCTTATTTTATGTACATTTATTCATCTTGTCGGATGACTGTATAACCTCTTTGAGGACTTACGTTTTTGTTGTATTATTTTTTAAAAATTTTTGGTACTTAGTTTGACTGCCATTTACACTTCTGCTGCAATTATTATTGATGCACACTTATTGCATATTGCACACATTAAGCACTTGGTGATGGGGTGCATGATCTGTGTAGTCATCATTTCAGTGTCACTTTCACCAAATCACACGTGGAGAGGTTGAGGGTGCTAGAAGGGGTATTAGAGCAGTTTGGCTCTGAATAAAACCACACGTTTCCTAGGTGCAATACTAGAAAATTTGTTATGTTTTATTTGAAATTTGCTTGTTTGAGTTGAAGATCGGGGTTAAGTGTTACGTTTTGGCAGGTAGATAGTATGACCTAGAATGCCACATGGTGAGTCTGAGGACGAATTACCACGAGGTGACAAAAATTATGCCTTGGCCAGAATGTTAAACCAAATGATGGAGTTCCTCTAGCCACAATAAAGGAAGGACCAAAGCGAGCGCTTCTATGAGTGCTTCTTAGCCCATAAGACCCTGTCTTCTTCAGTGAGGAGGATCCACTTTAAATTGGGGGATGGATTAAAGATCTAGAGTGGATATTCAAGATCTACAGATGTACTGAGGCTTAGATGTTGCTCTACATGTGTTATATGTTGCAAGGCGAGGTGGCTGCTTGGTAGGAAACCAAGCAGGGGCTTTTAGAAATAGAGTTGGGACCGTTCGCAGTTGTGTCTGGGTAGTGCTTCAAGAGAGAGTTCGATGACCGTTTTTTCGCAAGTACTGTGAGGCATTAAAAGGCTCAAGAATTTAACAACCTGGTGCATGGAGACAAGACTATTGAGTAGTATACCTAAAAATTATGGACTCAAGAGGTTAACTACATATCTTATTGCCACTAAAAAGATGCGAACCGAGCAAGCATCAATTGTCTGAGCCAAGTAGTCAGCTTTCAACTCCATGGAGGGGGTTATTATTAGCTTGTAGGAAGCAAAGTGAAGACAAGACCTACAATCATATCTACAATCCAAGCATAAAAGGATATAGTGAGTAAGACATATGCCTTTTTAGTTCAAATAGTGCCTACACTATCTTTGAAAAAGTCTATAGAGGATATCCCTATTGTGGAGGAGTTCCCTGACGTGTTCATGGATGATATGCACAATTTTCCCCTGTTCGTGATTTAGATTTCACCAGTGCACAATGCTCCTTATAGTATGGCACTTGCTAAGTTGAAAGAGTTGAAAACTCAGTGACAATAGCTGGTAGATAAGGGGCTCCTTCAACCCTGTTCTTCGTCTTGGGGAGCGCTTGGCTGTTCTTCATGAAAAATGATGGTACCTTTAGAATATGTATTGATTATCGGGAGCTCAATAGGATGATCATTAAGAACAAGTATCCACTACCTCAGATTGATGATTTGTTTGACCAGCTTCGGGTGCAACTACTTTCTCATAGATTGGTTTGAGGTCACGGTATTATCAATTGAGAATAAGAAATAAGGATGTACCTAAAACTGCTTTTAGGCCGAGGTTTGGGCATTATGAGTTCAAAGTGATGCCTTTAGACTAGCTAATGCTCCTGCAACATTCATGGACATGATGAATAGGGCGACCCTATTTGGATTAATTTGTGGTGGTTTTCATTGAAGACATCTTAGTTTATTCTCGGGATTTGGAGGAGCATGTTTGTCACCTTTGGTTGATTTTGGAGAAATTAAGAGAGCATCAATTGTATACAAAGCTCAGCAAGTTTGAGCTCTAGTTAGCAGAAGTCAAATTTCTTGGACACATAATTTCCTAGGATGGTGTAGCAATAGATCCCAACAAATTGGAAGTTGTTTTGGCATGACCGTATCCTTCATCGATGCATGACATTCCGAGTTTATTGGGACTCGATAGATACTACCAAAGATTTGTGGAAGGTCTAGACCCATCACTGCCTTGACAAAGGAGAATGCTGAGCTTTTTTGGACTAACAAGTGTGAGAGAAGCTTCCCAGAGTGAAAAAGTGATTGACTACAGCACCTATCTTGGCTCTTCTCGAGCCGCACAAGCTATTTGTGGTTTTCAACGATGCTTCCAAGTTTGGTTTGGGATATGATCTAATCCAGGAGGGGCGAGTGGTAGGTTATGTGTCCCACAAATTAAATGATCATGAAAGGAATTATCACCTAGGATCATAAAAGGAATTATCACATACATGACTTGGAGTTGGCAGCTATGATTTTTGCTCTTAGTATTTGACAACATTATCCGTATGGAGAGGCGTGTGAGGTCTATATTGACTATAAGGCCTTAAAGCATCTATTCTCGCAAAAAAAAATCTCAATATGAGATAGAGATGGGGGTTGGAGTTAATCAATGATTATCCGTGTGCGATTAAGTATTGTCTTGGAAGGGGAACTAGTTTACTGATGCATTGAATCAGATGTCTCATTAGGTGGATGAGTATAAGTCGTCATGGTTAGACTCTCTCCTTTATAGGATGAAAATATTTCTGGTGAATAGTTCGTAACAAGAAGAGGTGTTAGTTTCGATGCATGATGCCCTGGTTGTTGGTTTCGAGGAATTGGTTGCTAGATATTCGGTAGAGGGTCAGAAAGTCAAGAGGACCTGCGCAATACAGTTTGAGTAAGGATGGTATTCTTCAGTTCTAGAATCGTAGGGTGGTTCCTTCGAATTTAGAGTTTAAGGAGAGAATTCTAGCTAAGGTTCATGCGGCCCTTTATTCAGTTCACCCCAGAAGCACAAAGATATACCGAGACTTGAAGAGAAGCTTACGGTGGGAAGGGATAAAGAAGGACATTACTATGTTTGTTTTGAGATGTACCACTTGCCGTCAAGTTAAAAGCTAAATATAAGAGGCCTGCTAGTAATCTTCAACCCTTATCTATCCTAGAGTGGAAATGGAACAACATTGCTATGGATTTTGTGGTGGGTTTGTCGAGGACTCGTAGCGGAAATAACTCGTCATGGGTGATTTTTGAATCGTTGACCAAGAGTGCCCATTTCCTACCTATCACTAACACTAACACTTTGGAAAGTTGACGCTGTGTATGTCAAAAAGATAGTGTGCTTGCATGGAATACCTGAAATCATTGTGTTAGGACTCGCAGTTCAAATCCCATTTATGGAAGAGCTTGTAGGCTGTCACAAGCACTAGATTAAAGTTTAGAAGTGCATATTACTCTCAAACTAATGACCAATCAAAATGTGTCACACAGACTCTTGAAGATATTTTGCGAGCTTGTACCTTAGAATTCAATGATAATTTGGAGAATCACTTGCCGTTTATAGAATTTGCATACAACAACAGCTTCCAAGCATCCATTCAGATGGCCTCTTATGAAGATTTTTATGGGAGAAAATGCAGATTGCCATTTTTTTGGGATGAAGTGGGTGAAGGGAAGCTACTTGGGCCAGAAGTTGTTTAAGAGACGAATGATTAGATTCGAATGATAAGAGATAAGATGGTGGTAGCTCAGATTCATCAATAAAAGTTATATAAATACGAGAAGAAGAGACTTGTCTTTCAAGGAAGGTGATTATATGTACCACAAAATCTCCCCCATGAAAGGCATTAGGCATTAGGCGTTTTGGGAAGAAAGAGAAGCTTAGCCTAAAGTATGTCACTTTTCAGATTCTAGAGATGGTTGGGCCTGCCCTTTATAGAATTACCTTGTCGAATTATTTTGGAGAAGTTCATGATGTATTTCATATGTCATCGATGAAGAAGAGTTTCAGACAATAGGAGCCATGATTCGTCAACCCAAAAGGCATCCAACTTCAGCCTGAACTCACTTATGAAGTTGCACCGATTTAGATTGTGGACTGGAAAGAGCAAAGGTTGAGATTTAAGATGATACCTTTAGTTAAGATGTCATAGGGAGATCCATTGGCTCAAGATTTCTCTTGAGAGAAAAAGGCAAACATGAGAGAGTTTTACCCTTATATGTTTGGATATTATTTATTGTATATCTTTCTCAAGCTTATTTTGAGCTTTATGTTGTATCTTATCTTGAAATCAGTGGATGAGCTTGCCAATTTCATTTCTTTTAAAGGAGGAGGATGTGAGATCCCTATTTTTTGTGTTTTTTAATTATTTATTATTTATTGTTATTGGCTCTTTTATTTCAATTTATTATTATCATTATTATTTTTGGGTTTTATTATTTTATTTTATTAGGGCTAAGTTATTATGTATTTTATTTTTTTTCCTAGTTGGGACTTTAGTGTTTGGTGGGTATGTACGTATTATTTGGGTGAGATTTATTTATTTGGGTCAAGGGTGTGTGTGTGATGGGCCCAACCCATGTGAATCAAGGGTGCAGAGTACTTTAAGCTTAAACTGCGCCTTTTAAGGCCACAACTTGAGTGAAACTTAGGATTTCATCTTTTTCCTTATGCATCATTCCTTTTTGTTCTTCCTTCTTCTTTTCTTCTTTTTCTCTTCTTTTTCCTTCTCATGAGCTCATGACCACCCTGTATCTCCACCCTCATCTGCCAACCTCTCTGTGCCACACATCCTCTTCTGCATGCTCCTCCACTACCAACCTACACCACCTCTCTTCTCCACCTACCCGCGAGCCTACATCCCAGTTTGTTCCCCTCTTCTTTTTCTCTGCAATCGAGTGTACCCAGCCATGGCAGCTCACCGCCACGTGTGGCTTGTCGCGGAGTGCCACACAGTTTCTCCTCCCTCACCTCGCACTAATCCCTTACACCAATCTCAGTGCCATCTACAATGGCGGAACCACCCAACTCGGCCTATAAATAGTCCGAGTTCCATTCTCCTCAAATCACTCTTCAATCAATCATCCTCCCTCTTTAAGCAAGCTTTACGCATTTTCCCACAATTTGTTCATCATCCTGAAATTTTTAAGGCCATTTTGCAGTGAGCTGTCGTGCATGCCACCGTGCTCAGCCACCCAACTACCACCTAACTTTCTAAGTCACCAAATACGTTCTCCTGTTGTCCCTAACTCCTAAGCCACCAACCCATGGGTTTGAGCCCTGAATCGGCCTCTGCCCTTCTACTATGCCACCACTTTTGTTATCACCTTGGTGAGCTGATCTATCTATTTATCTTCTTATTTAAATTTTGTTGTTCTTTAAATAATTTCTAACTCCTTGGTGTCTGTTCGCATAGTAATATGTGCTCTTGACCGATTGCGAGACATGTAGACCAAAGCACAATATTTCGAAAATTGCCTGGCCGCATTGTAAGTATCCTCCAATGCGAACCTTAAAATTAGAATAATATTTTTAACACTAATTCTATTTGTAGTCTGGTTGGGTTCAAATAGGCCTTGGGGCCCAATGAAACGTTGTGACTGAACTGTAGTTGTGGTTGGTTTGGACCTTGGGCCAAAAATGAAATATGGGAATATGCGTGTAGTTGGATTGTGAAATTGTGCAACTGTGTTTGTTGTGATGATGTTTAATGTGTGTAATGCCATGTCATCCAATATATTGCCTGTTATGCTTATGCGTATTTATTTTATTACCTTAATTACTTTACTATTTATTGTGCTTTGTATGCCATGTTGTATAAAGTGATAGTTGGATTTGTATGTGCTAGCAATAACTTGTGGGTGTGTACGTTTCATGACCCTAAATCTAGATGAAATATTATTTTAGTGGAGCTCCTCTAGTCACTCAAGAGCGTAATAAACTGAGTGGCGTCCTATGTGTTGTCACCAAGTGATAGTTGAGTCCATCATACGGTAACGCTCTTGACATAACCTGTGCCTCCTCGTTGGTGAGGGTTAAAGGATGCCTGGTCACAGTTTACTTTGGGCACGAAACTGTGCATTACTTATTATATTATCACATGCACAGTCGTTACCTATACTATAGTAAAGGGAACCAGACTGTACGGATGGTCCCAAAGGGAGACCATGGTGTTCACATTAATAAATGATTGCGTTTGGGCCAAATGGACTTTTTGGCATGCGTGTTTAAGATGTGTCTTTTTTAGAAAAAAATGGGTGGGATTGTTCTCTGCATTCTTTACTGGTATGACTGCAAAATGGTGTTGGTTATATAAATATTTTTTAAACTCTTGATTATTGCTTGGTTGATTATTTGCCAAGATTTCAAAATCTCTCACTGTGGTACTCTTACCAATGGTTCCATTTTATAGAACCGTAGACTTTGACATAGAGGGAGAATATAAGCTAGAGGAACTAGCTCCATCGGATGAGTGATTTGCTGGAGCTTATGTTATTTTACTTGTCGTGGGATTTATTTTCCTTTATTTTATGTATTTTTATTTATCTTGTCAGATGATTATATAACCTCCTACATGACTTATGTTTTTGTTTTATTAGAAAAATGGTTGTGGAGGTATCACTTGAAGGGGAATGTACTTTGGAAGGAAGTTATTGATCTCTAACACAAAAGTGCTTGTGGGGTTGGTGTTCTAATGAAGTAGGGTATGGCATGGGCTTATGGAAATTTATTAGGAGGGGTTGGCAGAGTTTTGAAACTCAAACCAGCTTTTTGGCTGGTGATGGTTTTAGAATCAAGTTTTGATAAGATATTTGGTGTGGTAATAGTGCTCTTGATAGGATTTTTCTAGGTCTCTATCGCATTGAAGTCAACGAGGATGCTTTTATGGTGGATTTGATTGCATTTTCTCATGATTCTCACCAATGGAATGTCCTATTTAATAGGGATATTCATGATTTAGAATTGAATATTGTCTCATAATCCTTCAACTTTATATACTCCATGGGAGGTATAATGTCACAAGGGATAGGATGCATTGGAGACATTCAACACTATTCTCAAGTGGTAGCGGCATAGAAGATGATTCCGTTGTATATTATGTGATATATCTAATTGGAAAGGAATGCATGCTATTTTAAAGATAGGGAACGTACAATAGCATAGCTTCAAAACTTTTCTGGTTTTGCACTATTGTGGTTCATGAAAATAATGTTCATGATTTTCTGGTGTTAATTTCTGGATTTTAGAATGTATTTAGATGTTCCCTTATGTACTACTTGTGTATATAGACTTTTTTCCATTTCATTTATGTCAAAAACACGTAAAAAAAAAAGAAGAAGAAAAGAGATGAACATATACCCATTTCCATTCATGACAACATGGATGTGAAATTTGAAGTTTCTCGTTTGGACACAAATTGTCAAGCTAGAACAAAGAAATGCATTTTTAATCGTATGCCGAAAGATAATTTCGAAGCCACAAATGCTTATTGGCAAATCGATATTTGTTCACACTTTTTTGGCGACCAATAATTATATGCCGCTAATAATGATTTATTTTTAGTCTCTCTTACTGTTTGAGAAATTCTAGCTCCAACTTGAATTCCTTTCCAATAAGAAGTGATAGCTTTGAGACCTCGACGACAGGAAACTGGCCTTGGCTGTCGAGATGTGTCTTTCTAACTGGCTTTCCATTCAATTTTGTTCCCTTCAATCTCTTACCGTTCTCCAGCCCTACGAAAGTCACTTTATCTATGATCCACTTTTGGCGCAAAGCAAATCCTCCATTCACAACCTCTGAACTGACTGATACCTTGTTGCCCACTATTCCACCAAAAAATCTCACTAAACTCCATATCCCTCCTTTTCCTCCCATCCCCACCTCCTCTCCATCATCCAAGAAAACTTCTCCAGTAGTAATTCCAGTACTGCTGACCACCACCAACAGCTGGAATGGAGTCTTTCGAGCTATGCGCGTTGTCAAGGCCACTCCTTGCATGGCCAAAATATTACCTTCCCGAACATGAACGTTAATATGATCAGACGGTGCATCGAGCCTGATATATCTTCCTGAATGAACACTCAAAGAATGTGAGTAGTTGAAGAGGTCAAACCAATTTCCAGCAGGGAAGTATGCATCAACTGAAGTTGCTTCTGATTTCAATGCTGGTGAGACCATTACGCCTTTACCAATCAGAAACTGAGTACTGATTTCATACGTGTTGATATCTTGAGGAAACGAGAAGAAAAGGGGGCGTGCAATGGGGGTTCCTCGTTGGTGTGCTTCATACATTAATGTGTAAAAGTAGGGTAGAAGCCGGTAGTGGAGCCCAAGCACCTTCCTGGCTGTTGCAGCAACAGACTCCCAAAGATAGAGTTCTTGACGAATGGTATTCTTCGCTGAGTGATCTCTTGCAAAGGGATAAAAGGCTCCTAGCTGCATTTGGAAAAAATAGTGATGTTAGTGCTAGTGTTTATAATCGCTACTCTTTCTTAAAATAATGGAACTCCCACTATCATTCTTTTCCCCAAAGCATTTGCGAAGACATTGGACATTTGACAGTAAAATGACTTCTAATAGACAGATATACTTGCATGGGATAAAACCACAGATATGAATAGAAAATCTGGAAGCATCATTTTTATAATATTGACAAATAAATTAGAAAGTAAAAAAAAAATAAAGTAGGGGGAAAAAAAAGTTTCAAAAATCAGAAAGGTGTACAATCCTTCATGTGCTGAAGATTGATTATTGTTCGTGTATCATCCAACATATAAACGAGGTAATAGGCATCAAAATTTGGATATTGTAGACAAGGAAGATAAACCTTTATTTGACTTGTTACATTCTATCGGCAGTTCAAAAAATAATGAACCCTTTCGATCTTCTTTGGTAAAATCAAAACAACAATGGTCTAAAATACTTGCATTGACCTTGCAGTGCTAAGAAATGTATAATACTAGCACCAAAAGCTGAGAAAAAACCAAAACAAGATGGTAAATTATCTATTCACTCTTGCTATCACTTTTTACCTGAATCCAGCGCCTGCAGAGTTCTTCAGTTGTATTTCTAGAGAAACCACAGATATCTGCACCAACCATTGGAATTCCAAAAAGCCCAGAGTTCAAAATTGATGGAATTGTGTATGCCAAATCGTTCCACGTGGCAGCATTGTCTCCAGTCCAGTGTGCTGTATACTTGCCAGAGCTAACAAAACTCGACCTAGAAAGTATAAAGGGCCTTTTCCCAGTCACATTGATCAAGGCTGCATTAGTGGTTTTGCACTCTAAGAGTCCATACAGATTATGGACGTTATACTCCGTAACATTACCAAAGTGTAAGGATGTTGCAGGTACAGTGTTATTATTAATGGGCCGCCGAACTCCAGCATTGTTAATTTTGTAGGGAGGATCATCAAGAGTAGAATTTGGAGTGCGAAGAGAAGTTATAAAGCTGGAAATCTCATTCATGTCAAGCCAAAGACCATCAACAGGAAGAATATCTCGGAAATTTTTTATCTCACCACCCCAAAATTCTTCACTGGTTGGATTTAAAAAGTCAGGGAAGTAGACTGGGCCAGGCCAAACTTCACCCAAGTACGGGACACCATCACGTTTTATGAAGACATCGGCCTGCACTCCTCTAATGTAGGTACCATAAGTCTTATTCACACTGATACCTGTAAAATAATATATTTTACATCATTAAGAGAGAGAAGAGGGAAGGGATTTCAGCTGAGAAAAACAACGTGTTGACTAAGTGTACCAGGATCTATGATAAGCACATATTTCTGACCATTTTGATGAAGAGTATCAACAAACTTCTTCATTTTATCTACCGGAAAGTTAATGGGATCAAGGGTAAAATCCTTGTACGCATCCATGTAATCAATATCTGTCCACATAACTTCTAGAGGTATATGAGCTTTTGCATAGCCAGCAACCACACTTTCAAGATCGGAAACATTCTTGTAACCCCATCGACACTGATGAAATCCTTCACATATGCATAACAATCATCAAGAGGGTCAGAATTTATTATAAAGTTGTTTCATGATAAAAACATACATGATTGACATGCTTAGTTTGGTCAGATTGAGAAAATCCCTATAATGGGTATGATACAAAGTAGTGTGTTTTTTTTTAAGGACTATATAGAACATAATATTGAATATTTTCTTTTGATAAATCAGAAGTAACTTTATTAATGTGAATATAAAAAGCCATGGTTTAAGTACACAGGGTGTATACAAACGAAAATGCCTAAATACATTCTAGGTGCTTTGAACTAAGGAAAGAAAGTCATGCACATTGCCATAATAATATTGAATATTAGAAAAGGACAAGTGTATATATAGGGATTTCAATCATAGCATGAACATCAACGTTTACAGAAATTTGACATTTTGCACATATTGATACCTAATATCACCTTACACCCCTCTCAACTTTGTCATGTCTATGCCTTGCACCCTCAGGGCAGTAGCTCGTATACTATCACTGAGTTTATACTGAATGTTACACTAACTCATGAAAAAATGACATAAACCTAATATTGTATCCGCATGTCAAACACGCCTTTAAAAGTTATAATTTTATGTTCGTGAAAAATTTCATATGTTTAAAGGATTCTGCACTGAATAATATGCTCGCTTTTGAGAACAAGCTAGAACAACCTATCTTATGATCCATACTAATTGGAAACTAGAACAATTATATGTTCCATTCAAATGCTTCACAAAATAAAATCTCAGAAATGAAAATAAGGCTATTTTTATAGTCCTCGTCAAAATTGATATCTTCTACGAAAAAATGCATGCTCCTTTCACATGCTTTGAAAACAATGATTTTACCTTTTTTTTTTATAAGTAACAATTATTTTGCAATTGTGTTTAATCCAAACGGCCAAAGCCTTTTTTCTCAGTAAACTAGAGAAGCTAACATGAAAACCCAATGCTTCATCATAAGTTTTAAGAGCAAAAACACAACTTGGCTATAGAATCATAATATTGTTCTTCCTAACTCATTTCCAACCAAAGGGTTCAAATAGCAGAGGAAGTATTGAAAGTAATAGCCTAATAGGTGATGACAATAGAGATGAGCTCCAGGGGAACTAGAGATTCAAAAGACACTGTTTTGGGTAGGGCTAACATATATACATACATACATATATATATATATACACATTCATTATTGCGTTTATGTCAATTGCAGGACGATTGAAAAAGGATGAAATGAAAGGCATTACCAAAAGCCTATGGGATTAGCTTGTCAAGAAGATTCCTCGTTGTGGCATTCATAAAAAAATGGAGATTGATATCTCGGGATTGTTTACCATATGGCTTTTAAAGAGTGAGACTAAGCAATTGGAGCAACTTTGAGCAGGTTTAACACAAATCAGTTAAAATCCATGCATCAATATGGAAGAATTCTTGGCACCAAGTTAAAGAATTTCAACAGGTAAAAACCAGAGAAAAGACATTTGTCAAACTTACCAAAAGACCAATACGGCATGGGTGTAGGCCGGCCGATGAGCTCCGTGTACTGCTCCATCACCATCATCGGAGACGGCCCCGAAAAAATGTACAGGTCAATAATCCCACCAATCACCTTGTACGTGATCCGATCACCACTGTACTCCACATCCATGCCATTGCTGTTAAGCAGCAGGACTCCATGAGTTGTCCCAGCCGCCACTTTGCCATCTTCGGACGGCGACCTGACGTCCATGTAGAACGGGTGAGAACCGTATAGATTGAGGTCGAGATTGGCGCTGCCAATGTCGGCATTCCACAGAGTGAGCGTCTGCGTCCCGTTGGAGGCCTGAAGCTTGAAGGACCTCTTGGTGTTCTCGCCCAGGCCATAGAGAGAGGACCTTGCTTTGGGGAGCGAGGAAGAGAGCTGAATGTACTGGTCCTTGAAAACGAGGAACGTGGAAGAGTCTGAAGTCGAGGAGGCGTCGAAGATGGCGTCGCCGGATGATCTCCGAACGACGGAGAAGCCGAACGGAGTGGTATTATAGAGAGTGAAGATGAGATCGGAGGTTGGGTCGGAGAGGACGAAGTGGGTTTTCGGCGGTGAAGACCTCTTCGGAGGGTGGTTTTCTGGGAGTAGTCGGGGTACAAAGTGGGTTTCGCGGGGGACGATGGATTGAGGGATCTCCCACCTATGGTGGTCGGAGTCGGTTATTTTAATTCGGATCCGATCTTCGGTCTCAAAACTGCGGGCCAGATCAATGAATAATACTAACAATCACTTACAACTTAGGAAATAAAACTTTTTCTTTATTGTAAGTGAAAATGGAAGACAATGACAGTTACAATAGAGATTCTATCAAATTAATCTCATAAATTAACTTAATTTTAAATAATATATTAAATTTATTTTATAATAAAAATTATTTTATAATATAATGAATCACATAAAAATATATTAATTTGTAAAATTTATTAAAAAAATGTAGTTAAAGTATTTTTTTATATATAATTTTGATGATGAGTTTTACAGTATTTTTATAAATTATTTAAAAATAAAACAAATTTTGATAGTATTTTTTGATAGTATTTTTATAAATTTTGATGATAATATTTTTTATTTATTTATTTATTTTACACGGAAGGAAAGATTCCAGTTTGATTCTTTTAATGGGAAACTAGAATGTTGGCAATTGGTCAAAGGACGTTGGCTCAATGGCTATACTTATTATAGCAATTCTGGGGCAGCCCAGTAGCCCTGCAGTCCGTCATAATTATAGTGCATTGTAATTGTATTGTAACTGTGAAGGGTTGCCCGGACTCCTGGGCTACTCTCAACATTTTTCCATTGGAAAAGAGTTGTGTAGGGGGCTGCCCACCACTCTGACAATTTCCTCAAAATTACAGTACAATCTCATTACACTTGTATCGTACTAGTTAGTCTGATAGTCAACCTATCATTTGCATTGATAGGTGTGCTTTTAAATTTTTTTTTTTAAAATGCTAAAATATGTATTGATTTTATTTTATTTTTTCTAAATATTAAAAAATATTTCTTAAATTAATTAATTATTTATTAAAAAAACAATCAATTGGTTATTAATAGACCATCAGTCTCCATAATATGACCCTTATACAAATAGTAAATTTTAAATTTAAATATTTTAAAATTTCTCTTTCAATCAAATTTTATCGCGAAAATATTTTACTAAATGTTTTATACACATTGCTTTATAAATAAAATTTTCTTTTATAAAAATATTTTTAACTTAAAAAATAATTATATATATTTATGAAAACATTTCCTTTGCATCAAATAAACGTGATAGGGGGCTTTACTCCATTGGCGATTCCAAAAAGTTTAATTTTCCTCCATGAAAAGACAACGATTTAGGAAATCAAAGAAGTCATTCATACATACATACACACCTGGCGACGAAATTGAGATTCTTAATGTCTGGCCCAAAGACGGAGGAGGTGTTGATGAGGTCAAGGTGAGCATTCAAGGACTTGACCGAGGGATCAACGGTCACCGACCGAACCGTGTAGCCATACCCAAGTGGTGCTTCCTTTTCCTTTTCTGCGCTGAGCGGTGAGAGGAAGAAGATGGTGCTGCATAAGAGGTAGAAAAGCTGGGTGTGGTTTTGAAGAGGAAGAAGCTGAGGATAAGACATGATACGTTTTCTTATATCGTTGTTCCCCATCATTACCGTCTTTGTTGAGGAAATTAAAGTGACTGTGTCTGTCTTTATATACAAGTTGGAATCATGGGTCGTTTTCTACATATCTATTATACAATATCAAATCCATCAATGATGGCATTTTTAATTTATTAAAAAAAAAAATAACAACAACATCAATAATAATATTATAAACTAAACAAGAAAATCATTATTGCAAGAAATTTTATAAGAGAAAATATTTAAAATTCTTATTACTCAATAACTGATTTTTTTTTTCTTCCTTTCTCTCTTCTCTTTCTTTTATTTATTTTCTTTCATTCTTTCTTTTGTGCATACAAATTGATCAATTGATTCTCGTATTTATATGCCTTAATTACTGTATAAAATTACTGCACAAATATGTAAAATTCGTTTGGGATGGGGGATGAGTCACATGGGCATGTTGAAGGGGGTTATTCATTTGCCCCCTCCTACATTATTGATTACAACACTCCCCCTTGAATGACCACCCATAAAAAATCTGTCTCGTTAAAACCTTACCAAAAAGGAACCCAATGGGAAGAAAAACTAATGGCGAAGGAAAAAAATACAGTATTCTTATGTACCACCAAGTATTTTTAAATTGTCTTATTAAAATCTTGTAAAGAAAAACCCACAGCGAAGGAAAAAGAGTACAATTAGCACAAGTCTTCAAGGCATTTACTCCCCTTGAAAAGTGCATAACAGTAGATTTTTAAATCTTCGCATTTCAATGTTCTGCATAAATTTATTGAATTTCGCAGTTAGTAATGCCTTCGTGAATAAATCTGCCAGATTATCACTTGATCGTATCTACTTGACATCAATTTCACATTTCTCCTAGAGTTCGTGAGTATAAAAGAATTTTAGTGAAATATATTTGATTCTATCACCTTTGATATATTATCCTCTTATTTGAGTGATACAACAATATTATTTTTATATAAAATTGTTGGGCTATCATTAATAATGGGAAGACTACACTATTCTTGGATATAATATGGCAGATAGTGTTTGCTTAATGAATTGTAATAATCTCTGAGTGATTTGAATTGTAATAATCACTGAGTGATTTGAAAATATGACAGATAGTGTTTGCTTAATAGATCTCTATAATATGGCAGTATCTCCATAAGTAGATACATATTCAGTTTGAGATCTAACTCTGTGTGGATCTAAAAGATCATATACATCTGTATACCCAATCAATTGTAAACTTGATCCACGTTGATAAAATAATTTCATATCAACCATACCAAAAAAGTAACGAAAGATATGTTTAATATCATTCCAATGTCTTCGAGTTGGTGCATAACTATATCTTGCAAGCAAATTAATTGAGAATGTAATATTAGGCTGAATGTAATTTGCAAGATACATCAAAGTTCCAATTGTACTAAGATATGGTACTTCAGGATCAAGAATTTCTTCATCGTCTTCACAAGGTTGGAATGGATCATTCTTCACATTAAGTGATCGAACAACCATTGGAGTACTCAAGGGATAGAGTTTGTCCATATAAAAGTGTTTTAGGACTTTCTCTGTATGCATGGACTGATAAATAAAAATTTTATTTGCCAAATACTTAAGCTGCAGGCCGAGACGAGTTTTGTTTTGCCAAAATCTTTCATTTCAAATTCATTTTTTAAATATATAGCGGTTTTTGTGAACTTTTAAGGAGTTTTCACAATATTTAAATCATCAACATAAATCGCAATAATGGTAAATCCGAATTCTGATTTTTTTTAATAAAAACACATGTGTATATAGGATTATTCTCAAATCCTTCTTTCAATAAATATTCGCTTAGGTAATTATACCACATGCGTCTAAATTGTTTTAACCTATATAAAAAATTTTGAAATTTGATAGAGTACATACTTCTAAATGTACTTGTAGATGCTTCAGGCATTTTATATCTTTCAGGAATTCTCATATATATGTCATGATCTAAGAATCCATATAAATATGCAGTGACCACATCCATCAACCACAATATCTAATCCTTTTGTAACAACCAAACTAATCAAATATTTGAATGTGATTGCTTCCATAATGGTAAAATATGTTTTATCATAATTAATCATGGGTCTCATCAGGAAACTTTGTGCAACAAGTCGCATTTTATTCCGCACAATTTCATTTTTTTCATTACATTTTCGTACAAATACTCACTTATATCCAACAAGCATTACATTCTTTGGTGTTTAGACAACAGATCCAAATATCTCTTGCTTTGCTAGCGAATTTAATTCAGTTTCAATAGCTGTTTTCTATTTTAGCCAATCATTTTTTCGTCGACATTCTACGAAATTTTTTGACTCATTTTTTTCATTACTTCTGATAATGTCAATGGCCATCTTATATGAAAATATGTTGTCAACAATAGTTTTATTTATATCCAGAATTTTTCCAGTACTCATGAAATATATTGAGATCACATTATTTTCAGGTACCTATTCCTCTTCAGGAAAAAACATTTCATGAAACATCTCTTTAGGAGATCCATTTTCAGGAGATTTTGGAATAGAAGATTTAACCTGTTCAGGAGTATCAACTATACTTGTAGTCTGTATTGTGAGTATGGATTCTTTAGGAATACCAAATTCATTTTGTATCATTTTCTTTCGAAAAATTTTCTATTTTACACCAATAGGTCTTCCACGCTTCAGGCGAGTCTTAGACTTATCTATTGCTGTTTTGACAATTTGTCTTTCAGGGACTATAATCCTTACTGGAGCATTAATAACAGGAATATATGATTTTACTACACTTTTATAATGTCAATAAATACATCCGATAATTGATTTGAAACACTTTGCAAATGAATAATCTTCTGAATTTCTAATTTACATTCATTTGTAGGAAGATAAAATTGAGACAGAGTTTTATTATTCAAAGTAATTTCTTGTCATGCTTTAGGCATCGACTTTTCGTTGCCAATAATGAAAAGTAGTTTCGTCAAAGTGACAATCCTCAAAATATGTTTTGAATATATTCCTTATAAGAAGCTCAAGGTATCTCATAATAGATAGAAAATCAAAACCAACATATATTCCAAGTTTACATTAAGGGCCAATTTTTGTACATTGTGGAGGTGCAATTGGAACATATACAGCACATCCAAAAATATGAAGATGAAAAATATTTGATTGTTGACCAAATACAAGTTGTAATAGAGAATATTTATGATATGCAGATGGTCTAATTTGAATTAATGATGCTATATGAAATATAGCATGTTCCCAAGCAAAAATAGGTAGTTTTGATTTCATAAGAAAAGTCTAGTGATTAACTGAAATCTTTTGATAAAAAATTCAACTATTCGTTTTAAGTATGTGTATGAGTAACATGATGTTCAACATCTATACCTATTGACATACAATAGTTATCAAAAATTTGAGACAAAAATTTGTCTATATTATTCAATCGAATAGTTTTAATTGAATACTCAAGAAATTGTGCTCGTAGTTTGATTATCTGAACAAGAAGTCTAGGAAATGAAACATTTATAGTGGAAATCAAACAAACATGTGACCATCAACTTGATGCATCAATCAAAATCATAAAGTATCTAAATGGTCCACTTGATGGATGAATAGACCCACATATATTCTCTTGAATTCTTTGTAAAAAGAATGGGGATTCAACAACGACTTTTGAGAGAAATGGTCTAATAATTAAATTACTTTCGGAACATGCAGAGCACGGATATTCATTGGGTAAAAAAAATCTTTTGATTCTTTAAAGGATGCTCATGCGAATTATCAATAATTCGTCTTATCATTATTGATCCCGGATGTCCAAGGCGATCATGCCATATCATAAATACTTTGGAGTCAATGCACTTCTGGTGTATTACTACATATGATTCACTTGTTTTCATTATTATATAATACAATTTAGAAGATAGAGCAGTCAATTTTTTTAATATGAGATTCTAGTTTGATATTATTTTAGTAATGAAGAGATGCTCTTTACTGTCTTCATTAGTAGTTTCAATTTGATAATCATTACGACGTATATTTTTAAAACTCAATAAATTTTTTCTAGATTGTGAAGAAAATAAAGTATCATCAGTACAAAATTTGATATCATTAGGTAACACAATATAAGTTTTTCTAGATCCCTCGATTAGAATTGATAAATCTGATATAGTATGGACATAGATTTTACTTAGTGTTAGATTTTGAAAATATTTTTTATCTTTGAGAATTGTGTGAGTTGTAGTACTGTCAGCCAAACATATATTTTTATCATTCAACTTAGATATAAAAACTTCATCCGTGTGATCCATGATTCTACAAAATATACAAAATTTTCATTACAATATTAAAAAGTTCTAAAAAGTAAAAAAAATACATTAATTGGGAGGAACACTTCCATTTTCAATCAAGTGATCAATTCTATCGTCAAGATTTTCAAAAAAATCAGAAATATCAAAATGAGTGATATCATTCTCATCTATATATAATAAATTATTTGATAGTTCTACTAAATTTATTTCAAACTTTTTACTCTTTTCTTTTATAGATGTTTGATATAAATCAGCTAAGTGTCTGGTCGTACGACAGGTACGTGACCAATATCTAGTCATACCATATTTATAGCACACTTCTTCACCTCACTTTGAAGAATTATTTTGGGGGCTTTTACCCCTATTTGAGTTGTACCACTTCTGGTAATACGATATATTTTTATTATTATCCATTTTAATGTTATCGCTTCTAAGACCAATATTTTTATAGTTTCTCCTACCACATCCATGCCACCGATTTTCTCGAAAGAGTACACCATTTGCTTCTGGAAATGTTGTAAATTTAATACCATTCACTTCAGAAAATGATGTTGGACCAATAGAATATGACTGGTAATTTTTTAATAAAAACTCATTATTTTACTCAACTACTAGAAGATAAAATATAAATTCAGAATATTTCTTAAACTTCCGGTTTCGATACTACTGCTACAGGAACACATTCGAGGCATGAAAAGTAGTATATGTTTTTTCTAACATATCATCATTGGTGATTTTTTTACTGCATAATTTTAATACTGAACTGATTTTAAAAAGTGCGGAGTTATATTTACTAACACTTTTAAAATCTTGCAATCTCAGATGTAACCATTCATAACGAGTTTTTGGGAGGATAACAGTCTTCTTATATTCATATCTCTTCCTTAAATTATTCTACAAAATAAATGGATCTTTTACTGTAAGATACTCAGTTTCTAATTTTTCTTGAAGACGGTGACGAAAGAAAATCATTGTTTTATCACGGTCCTACAGGGGCGTTTAATTTCCTTCTTTTATTATTTCTCTCAGGTTCAATGCATATAGATGGATTTCAATATTAAGAATTCAGGATGAATAATTTTTCCTAGAAATGTCAAGAACAACGAATTCCAACTTTGTAAGATATGTCATTTTCTATATATATAAATAGTGAAATATATATATAAGAAATATATTTATAAATTTATGGGAGTAAACGCAGATTTTATCAAGTAATAATCAGCAATATAATATTTCATATTCATCTCAAAAACTGCAAATAATATATTAAAAACTTATTTGAAATATAAGATCACTAGTTTCAGAATTGGTAAAATCGTCATACTGATAACGTGTTATAAACTAAAGAAGCAAAAATATTTATTGCAAGAGATTTTATAAGAGAAAATATTTAAAACTCTTATTATTCAAGAATTGAATTTTCTCTCTTCCTTTCTCTCTTCTCTTTCTTTCTTTTTTTTTCTTTCATTCTTTCTTTTGTGCATACAAACTAATTGATCGATGCTCGTATTTATGAACCTTAATTAATTGTACAAAATTATTGTGCAAATATGCAAAAGTCGTTGGTGGAGAGGATGAGTAACATGGGCATGTTGGAGGGGGGTCATTCATTCCCATTATTGATTACAACAAATAATATATTTTTGCTTCTTTTGGTGAGTTCATAGTCCAAAAAAAAAATCTAGTAATCTTCCAATATTTGTGTGTATGGAGAGAGATCTGACTACTTGTCAAAGATAATATTAAAGTTGCACTATTGAGATAAATTGAAATAAGTTGAATTATTTATTAAAAGTAATGAGTTGAGATGATAGAAATATTATAAAGTCACCTAATACGAGTTTAAATATATATTGATATTAAGATGGGTTTAAATATATTAATGAAAAGTTAAAAAATAATGTAAATCTTGTGTGTAAAGAGGTATTGAGTTTAGATAAGTTGTGAATCGGAGGTGTAATTTTGTAAATAAATCTTAAATTAAATAATGTTTAATAATTTAAAAACTGTGTATTTAAATATTTAAATGTTGAGCTGGACTTAAATTTTAACTCAACTCAAATGAGTTTGACTGCTTCTAAATTTCAAAGGTAGCCTAAGTATGTGTATTTATGTATATGAGAAATGATAGATGCAGTCGTGAACTTATCAACGACGCGCAATCGCTTTGAAAAAAAGTTAATCTGTATGGGACTTACATGAAAAAAGTTAATTTTTTTAACTATGGACCCCACTTTTTTTCAAAACGATTGCATGTCGCTTGCAACTTTACGACTGTATGTAACATTATTCTTAGAAAATTTTTATACTAGGGCAATGAGGGTGTGGTAGGGCCGCAAATGAATCGAATGGAGTCTTAAATGAAAAAAAAAAAAAAAACTTACTTCTTTTTCTTTTTATTTAAATACGAGTCAAATTTGAATTTATTCTCAAATTATAATTTCATGTTCATGATTAATTCATTTAAAAAAATTAAGTTTGCATTTATTCACAAACTTATTGTACATCTACGGCATCATATAGGGGTATGGAGTTTCTTTCATTTCTTAAATGACCTAAAAGCAATGCTTTACTTCCAAAAAAAAAAAACTATGAAAGTGTTTTTCTAGGCATTTCTTTTTTGTTTCTAAGCATTTTTCTTGACATTTTTAAAGCTTAAAGAAACTCCCATCATTTTTTATCTCTTAAAAATACATTAAAACTTCAAATCGACTGAAAAATGTGAAATATATATATATATATATATCTTCTTCTTTTTTTATAAACGGAAATTCATTCCATAACCATGAACGTCATTACAAAGCCATTTAATCAAACCGAAGAGAATGATCAACAAAGCTTGGGACATTATCCCACCACATCTTAATCTCACTCACATTCCAAGCAAATCTAGCTAAATTATGTGCCACTCCATTACCTATGCAGTTAACATGCTCAATGGAAATTACCCGAAAACATGACATCAACATCTTTATTTCCTGAATTAAAATTCCATTAGGATAGTAAGAGGCATAATCTGAGTTTAGCACTTGAACCATAATTAAGCAATCCGACTCCACCACAAGTCTTGAAATGCCAAGAGGAATGCACAGTTGTAATCCACGGAGGATGGAAAAAAGCTCAATAGTCGCAGGTTCATCCACAGCATTTTCAGCAACAATAGTTGCCATAATCACAGCCTCACAGCTGTCTCTAAGTACCATTCCAATTCTAGCCTTGTGTAAGTCTGAAAAAACAGCCCCATCAACATGCAATTTCAAAAAACCCTCCGGAGGAGGCTTCCATTTAAAAACCTGATGAGTATCATGATCATTTGCGCAACATAAATCATTAAAAGAATAAAACAAAGACACAGCATTATCAACCACCATTCTAGGACTCATTAATTCATTAGCCATAAAACATTTTAGTTCTTCTATTCCATAAGCCCCAGCATATCACAAAAAAGAGGCTAAGATCAGCTTCAGTTCCAGCTTGCATAATCCCCTTTACAATCTCTATAAAACACTTATCCCTCTGAATTAACTTGACTACTGCAGGAAAACGATTCCAGCATTCCCGAATTAAGGGGCAAGATAATAAAGCATGAACACTATCTTCATTTTCCTCTTGACAAAAACAGCGAATCCCATTAACTTGAATTTTCTTTGCTCTAAGATTCATATAAGTGGGCAAAATATCCTTGCACACTCTCCAAGCAAAAATCTTTAATTTTCTGGGCTTTCTTATCTTCCATAATTGCTTTCACATTCTTTTTTCAAGTATCCAATTTGAGCACTCCTTGGAATTTCCGGAACTCATCTCTCGTATCATCCGGTCTGCACTTTTAACACTATAGTTTCCATTAGGCTCAAGAGACCAAATCAATTTATCTAAGTTTCAGTAAGATGCAAAATTTTTGCCCCAAGATTAACTGTGTTTTATGTTCAGTGTTTAAGATATAAAATTCTGATTTTTCATCTGATTATTATTTTTAGATTATTTTGCTTTAATAATTACTTTGAGAATTCATGTTTAAATGTTGTTATTTTGTTGTAATTTCATATGGCCGTAACAGATTTTATATTCTTAGAATAAGAGACATTATCTTTCAATAAGATAGATATATAATCGCAGATTCATGTTAAAAATAAAAAATTTCATGACTTCGTCCCTGATACAAACAAAGGGTGTAATAAAATGAACATCATCCCAACAATTAAATAAGGAATAATACGAACAAATCTCATATTGCTTAGAAAAAGGGCTATAATATTCTTAACTTAAAGCATATTAGCAATGGGCTTACAATGCAAAATTTCAACTTATAAAACTCTTTTTTTATATTTTCAAAAAATAATATTTACAGTCATAGAATATATAAGTATTGTACAATTTCTTTAAAAAAATTAATAAATATAATTTTTATTAAAAATTATTTTTTAACAATGTATTCTACTCTAGTTTTTTAATACGATTGCAAGACTTATACACTTTACAACTGTATATACTATTACTTAACAAAACTCTTTCTTTAAAAACGATTACGCTCAAATCAAGCATGAAATAAAATATTTCTTGGAAAAAATCGTTTTTTTTTTCCTTTTATTTTGAGCGTGCAATGAATAGTCCAAAGAACAAGAGATAACTGAGAGAAAGAGATAAAGAGATTGGAAAGAGCTGACCTTTCCATCATTGTTTATGATTGAAAATTTGAGTTAAATACTAAAAATTAATATTTTTTATTGTGATGCATTCTCAAAATCTTTTAAAATTTATTACCGGTATTGGGAGACGTACATAGCCCTTCCCTCCTCCCTCCCTCCCCAATTTTGATTATTTTTAACAGATATTTTTAATTTAAATGTGTATAAAATATAAATCTATTTTTACATTTTTATTATTCTGCTTGATGTGTATATTTCAAAATAAGAGTGGAAGGTAGGGGTGTAAATGGTTCGGTCCGGTCCGGTCTGGTCCGAGAAATTTGTAGACCGGTTCCATTCGGTCCAAAACTTCTCTCACCCTGGATTGAACCAAACATGAGTTTGGTCTATACCAGTCCGGTCCAATTCGGTTTAGGGGCGGTCCGGTCCGATCCGGTTTAGGGGTGTCCTATATGATTTAATGGACTAAATTTAATCTAAAATTCTACAATGATCAAATATTTTTTTTGGTCTAAATTTAACTACTATAAATTATAATATGTTAATATTATAAGAGTATATATTATATATTAATATGTTAGTATATATTATATATTAAGTATGTTAGTAAATTATAACTAATAACACTATTACATTAGTGTATATATATTTATATGTTGGTAAATAGTGATAAATTAGTAATAATATATTAAATAATAATAATACACTTATGTTATTACTAATATTCTATATAGATATATAATAATTTATATTTTTATACTACAATTAGTCAACCAATAAATTATAATATATTAATATTATAAGAGTATATATATTATATATTATATGTTAATATATTAATATATTAATTTATATTAATATTAATATTATAATTTATATACTATTTTTATATATACATATATAAATATATATATATTTATATATGTGGGATTCGGTCCGGTCTGGTCCAATTCGGTCCAGGGGGAGAAATCCTCTGAATCGAGAATTCGGTCCGGTTCAGTCTACCGGTCCGATTCGGTCTTTTTACAACCCTAGTGGAAGGGATATTCCCCTCCCAACCTATTGGGTTGGGCTTGAGTGAGACATTAAAGCCTATCTTGGCCAGTATCCTCTCTTTCTACAGTCTAGAAATCACCAAAAGAATCCAGATCATGAATTGTATTAGTAGGAAGGGAATGCACAAGCGGGAACACAAGTTGAGGGGGACAAATAGGATGATCTGACCCTGACCCTGACACTCTCCTGCAACACCTAGTACCAAAATATCTACACCAGAAGTGACTGCATCAATCACCTACTATTGAGATGCCACCCAAGGAATCACACTACTTTAATAATGCTACCTCAGACGTCATAATATATTAGGAAAATGAGTGGGAGTAGCCAATATCCATTGCATCCATTTCACATGAACAGTGTCGTGCACTGTTCAAAACACTGTTCATGTGAGATGGATGCAATGGATGTTGGCTATTCCCTAGTATCACTCATGCATTAAAGATGTTTATTAGGGCAATTGTAAGCATGATGCAAACTACTAACATGGGGTACAGGATATCCCCTGAAACCTCATATAAAATTCATGCTTCAAGTATAAAAACCTTTTTGTACTCTCTAATTCTCCTATCATTTTCCAAGAAGGAAATATCCTGACCTGGATTGCTGGAGCTTAGTCTAGGTGTATGAATCATGATATTAACAAAAAAAAAAAAATTGGTCCCTATTAAAATTGCATTTGGTCCTTAAAAATTAGGTTAAACAATTGTTTATATGATTTGTTTTAAAATTAGATTGCACACTATACTTTTTAATAACTATTTTTATAAATCCCCTATGGTTGTAACGTTAATCAATTCCAGGACAAAACAAAGAACCCTAGATACTTCAAGTCCTTTCTCCAAAAAGTAAGGAGGTGACCTTACTTCTTGTAAGGATATTGTCTCTCATTTGAGAGTCCTGAGTAGAACATCATGGCAGTAGAAGAGGAAGTAGCGCGATCTTGGGAGAAATTGGACCTGTCTTCAAAAGAGAACAAAGTCTTCCATGTTTCACAATCTGTAGAACCAAGCTCATGAGGAAGAAATTGCATTGTGGGTCAGGTTCTATCTGTCAAGAACACGAATAAAGAAGCATTCAGGAAAGCTATAACACAAATTTGGAAGCTTTCAAGCTAGGTAAAGTTTAAAGATCTTAGGGAGCAGCAATTCCTAATTGAATTCCAGAAAATCTCTGATAAAAACAAGGTACTTAATGGATGACCTTGGTTTTTTGATAGAAACTTATTTACTATAAAAGAAGTAGATAAAACTGAGATTTTTTTTGGTTTTGAAGGCCCGGTTTACTTACAGGGATGAAACCAAAAACACAAAACACATTTCAAATTTATTATTATACTTTTTCAAACTCTAATACACAATTTAATAAAAAAATTTAACTTTTTCAATTTCGAAAACACCTTTTTCAAATCCCAAAACAAAATTAATATTCAAAAAATATATTACAATAATATTTTGTTCTTTTTTTAACTAATTCATTTTCAATTTGAACCCTTTTGGGTCCAATTTTATAACATGTCATTTCTGCTATGAATGAGAAATTAGTAAATCAGTTTGGTAGAGTCAATATGACAAGTTATTAAGGTAGAAGCCGATAAGGATGGTATAGCTTGGGGCTCACGAACAAACTAACACTGAAACAAATAAAGCCACATATCAGAAGTCAAAATCTGATACAAAGGATGACTATGTAGTTACTGAGATAAGAAATAATGCAAGTATCCTTTCAACACAAAAAGAGAATTTTCAAGAAATAATTATTCCTGAGAAAGACAGAAAAACATAATAGGGCATTAAGTCAAGGTCAAATGGAATTGGAACCTAGTCTACTAATTCCACAACCTAATCCAGCAAAGTTTGATTCTAAGGCTAAAGCCCCCACATGGAAAAGAATGGCTAGGGATGCACAGGCAATTAGCCTTGAAGACCCAGCACCTCAAATTACTTGTAATAATAAAATAGAAGGACCACAAAATCAGTGCCAATCAACCAAAGCTGGAAAGAGATAGAAAAGTGGCAATGGTCAAGAAATAAGCAAGGAAGATTTTGAGTTGGTGGAGTCCGCTTTGCAGCTCCACCAACAGTCATGATGGGCCTTAGTTGGATTTGTAGAGGGCTTGGCAACCCTATAACAGTTCATGAACTTCACCAATGGGTGAAGTCTAAGTGGTCAAGGGTGGTTTTCCTTATACAAATCAAATGTGGTAGAACTAAAGTAGAAGATGTTAGAAATTCTCTAGGTTATGATTCATGTTTTGTGGTAGAAAGCAGAGGTTATAGTGGGGGATTGGCTTTATTTTGGAGTAGTTCAGATGATATCTCCTTAGAATCATATTCACAAACCATATCTCTGTGTCCTACAAAAAGGAAGGCCTTAATAAATTTTTATTGCTTACCAAGTTCTATGGACATCCTCTAACCTCACAAAGGGAAAGTACCTAGACTTGTTGAAGTTGTTGAAACCTAACACTTCAAGGCCTTGGATCTGCTTTGAAGATTTTAATGAGGTTCTTCAACAAAATGAAAAGTAAGAAGCTACTTTGAGACCTCACCAACAAATAGAAGAATTTAGAGAGACAATGGAATCATGTGGATTAAGTGATCTAGGATATGAGGGGCTTAAATATACTTGGAATAATGGTCGAGAGGGTACCTAGTTCACCAAAGAAAGGTTGGATCGAATTTTTGGCAATCTAGCTTGGCTAATAAATTTTTCTGAAACCAAGAATTTGGTATTGCCTACTCATACTTCAGACCATTATGCTTTAATATTTAATATGAAAAGTAGACAGAATAGAAATTGGGATCCCAGAGAAGGAAGAAATAAAGTCTTCAGATATGAGGCATGCTAGGATCAATTGGAACAGTGTAGTGACATCACAAAAGCAGCCTGGACTCAAGTTAATCACCGATTCACCAGCAATCCATCCTAGCAAGGCTTCAGAAAAACAAGGAAGCTTTAATTTATTGGAAAAAGCACATTCTGGGAGAAAACAGAAGGCTGATTTAGGAACAAATGAACAATTTAGCAACCCTGAAAGATGAAAATGGAGGTAAACTATCTGCTAAAATAAAAGAACTAAAAAGAAGTATAGAGAACCAAATGGAAGCCAACCATCTAAGATGGAACAAAGAGCTAAGTAGGCTTGGTTAAAATGTGATGATAGAAATACACAATTTTTTTTTATAGAGCAGCTACTCAAAGAAAAAGAACAAATTCCATTGAGAAATTGGTAAGGGAAGATGACACTGAGATTAGTAACAAAATTGAAATAGTAGAGACATTTAGATCTTACTACCAAAATTTATTTACAACATCCAAACCTGACCAAATCAATGCATGCCTTCAACATGTAGACAAAAAGGTGGATGATGAAATGAACAGCATCCTATCAAGCTAGTTCACTGCTTCAGAAGTCAAAGATGTTTTATTTTAAATGAATCCATTAGGGCCTCCTGGCCCTGATGGTTTCTCAGCAGTATTTTACCAAAATTACTAGAACATAGTAGGAGAGGATGGCACTTACAGTGTTTTGGACATTTTGAATCATGCAGCTGACATCACCTCAATTAACCAGACATTCATTGTGCTGATCCCCAAGGTAAAGAAGGCACAACGGGTAACAGATTTTAGACTAATTTCTTTATGTAATGTCATTTACAAAATTGTCTCTAAAGTTTTAGCAAATCGCCTCAAAATAATATTTCCTAAAATAATCTCCAATACACCAAGTGTATTTGTACTAGGAAGAAATATCCTAGATAATGTCATAATGGCATTTGAGGCAATGCATTCTATGAGAAATAAAAGATCAAGGCAACATGGTTACATGTCATTGAAGCTAAATATGAACAAGACATATGATATGATGGAATGGAATTTTATGAAAGCAGCCATGGAAAAACTAGAATTCAACCTTGATTGGATTAATTTGATTATGAAGACTGTCTCAACAGTATCCTACTCTTTACTTATTAATGAGACCCTACAAATATAGTTTCAACCTTCAAGAGGCTTAAAACAGGAGGAGACCAAATAGATTCATAGATTTCAATTTGGTAGAAGCAATGTAAGAGTTAACCATTTATTTTTTGCAGATGATATTATACTATATTTTTGTGCTAATGCTCTAGAGTAGGCTAATATACTTCATATACTTAAGATCTATGAAAGGGGTTTAGGGCAGCAGCTCAATAGAGAGAAAGCTCCAATTTTCTTTAGCACTAATACAAAATCTATGACCAGAAATTATATCCTTAGAATGGCTGGCCGAAGAGCAAAACATCAAGCATTTAATCAAATCCTGGATAGGGTAAGGAGTAGGGTATGTAATTGGAAAAACAAGCTTCTCACACAAGCGACAAGAAATTACTTCTTAAATCCATCATCCAACCTTTCCCAACTTATTGCATGGGTGTGTTCAAATTACCCAAGCTTCTTTTACAGTAAATCAACAAAATAAAAGAAGGTTTTGGTAGGAAAATCAGCAACAAGAAAGAAGACTCAGTGGGTTTCTTGGATTCAAATGGGAAAAGCAAAAAGTGCTGTTGGAATGAGGTTTAGAGACTTTGAAAGTTTTAACAATGCTTCACTAGCCAAGCAAGCTTGGAGAACCATTACACAACCACAAGTATTGGCATCTTAGGTTCTTAAAGCTAAGTATTTTTCAAAAACCGATTTATGGAATGCAAAAGTTGGAGTTAATTCATCATTTATTTGGAGAAGTATTAGCTCAGTTCGACATCTAGTTGAACAAGTATCCTTTTGGAGAATTGGAAATGGACAAAAAACCTCAATTTTGAATGACAAATAGCTTCCTACTCCATCATCACACAAGATTCAATCTAGAGTACAAGGCTTGTCTCGAGATGCCAAGGTTTCTGAGCTAACCAATCTAACAGGACAACAGTGGAACTATTAGCTAGTGGAGGACATATTTAATGAGGAAGAAGCTCAAACTATCCTTTAGATTCCTTTAAGTATTACTAGTGCTAAATGAACTTTGACAAGTCTGAGATAGCTCTGATTGGTGATGTTTGCAATATAACAGTATTGGCTGGTACCCTCGAATGCAAGACTTCTTCGCTCCCTATGACTTATTTGAGACTTCACATGGGATCAACCTCAAGGGCGAATAGGATATGGGACATAGTGATTGAAAGAGCGGAGCGAATATTAGCAGGCTGGAAGAGGATATATTTGTATAAAGGGGGACGTGTCACCCTTATCAAGAGTACCATCTTCAACCTACCCACTTATTTCCTTTCACTCTTTCCTATACCGGTTAGAGTGGCTAATCGTCTTGAAAAGTTATAACGTGACTTCCTTTGGGATGGCTTGGGGGAGGAGTTTAAGTATCATCTGATAAAGTTGGCGACGATTTGCCGTCCTATTATTAATGGTGGCTTGGGTATTCAAAACTTGAGGAAGTTCAATCGAGCTTTGCTTGGCAAGTGGTTATGGAGTTACCATAAGGAACCAGAGGCCCTTTGGAGAATGGTGGTTGATCACAAATATGGGGCCACATGGGGGGTGGAGCTCAAATGAAGTGAGGGAGGCAGGTGGCGTGGGGGTGTGGAAAAGCATTAGAAGTGGGTGGGGGGCCTTTCATCGGCACACTAAGTTTCAAGTGGGCACCGGTTCTAGAATTAACTTCTGGAAAGATGTATGGTGTGGAAATAGGTCACTGGGCAATTTGTTCCCTTCTTTGCTTCAAATGGCTAGTGACAAAGATATCACTGTAACGGAGGTGGTGGGTTCAGATGGGGGGCATTTGACTTAGAACATTAATTTCAACCGAGCAGCTTAAGATTGGGAACTAAGCCTCTTCGCGGACTTTTATAGCCTCATTTACTCCCAAAGACCAAACCTCCAGAACGACGATAGCCTGTGGTGGACCCCTGATGGGAAAGAAAGATTCATAGTTCGTTCTTTCTACAAAGTTCTCACTCAAGGAATCAAGATTCAGTTTCCATGGATAAAGATTTGGCGTCATAAAGCACCCTCGAAAGCGTCATTCTTTGTTTACACTGCATCATTAGGCAAGATCCTTACTACGGACAATCCAAGGAAAAGGAGGGTCATTCTAGTTGATTGGTGTTGCATGTGTCATAGGGATGGCGAATCACTGAACCACCTCCTTTTACACTGTGAGATAGCCAGGGCTCTCTGGAATGAGGTGTTCACTAGATTGAACTTAGCATAGGTCATGTCGGAGACAGTGATGGCAGCAATGGCAGATTGGCCTCTTATACGAGGCATGAGACAGATCCAAGCTGTTTGAAAGATGATCCACATTTGTATCATGTGGTGTCTTTGACAAGAGCGAAACGAGCGCACATTTGAAGACAATGAAAGATTTCAGGAGGAGCTGAAAGCTTTTTTTCTTAGTACCCTTTGTAACTGGACCATTATTGTGGATTTCAATGGCATGGTTCTTCATGATTTTCTTGTTTTTGGCTTGCCTAGTTGAGTGTCTTTGTAATTGATCATTTGTCGTGTAATTGGCGTTCTCGCCTATTCTTTTTTAATAAAACTCTACTTATCAAAAAAAAGTATTACTGATGCTAAAGATACACTGGTTTGGTTAGGCACTAATGATTGGAATTTTTCTGTCAAAAGCGCCTACCATATGTAAATGGAACTAAAATATGAGATCAAGGGTCAGTCTTCCTTGACTATAAGCAAAAAGGTGGATTGGACTAAATGTTGGAAGCTTAACATTCCCAAAGTAGTTAAAACATTTATATAAAGAGCTTGTCTCAACTCATTACCCACGAGAGTCAATCTTTACAATAAGAAAATTTGTGATACTACTAAATGTCCCATATGCTTGATAAAGGATGAAACAGTCACACATATATTATAGTCTTGTCCTTCAGCCATGGATGCTTGGAGTAATGGACCAACTAGACTTCAAAAAAGCTCTTTACAGCCACTAAGCTTTAGTGATTCCTTTGAGACTCTCTTGTCAAGTTGTGAGTAAAAAATAGTGGAACAATTTACTACCAGGTGTATATGGAAGAGAAGGAATAATTTCATATTCCAAAATTCATTTACTCACCCCAAGCAATTAGCTATTTTGGCATAGATTTTTCTTGAAGAATTTAAAGAGGCCCAACAAAAATCAAGAGCAGATGTAAGAGGTGCTCATGGAGAAAGAACTGAATGGCAGCCTCCACCTCAAGGGGTTATCAAAATTAATTGGGATACAGGGCTTAGTAAAGCAAGTGAAATGGTTGGTTATAGAATGGTAGCTCCAGACCAAGATTGTAGAGTTTTGGCTGCAAAACAAACTGCTCAACTTAGCTTAATTGACCCTCTACTAGCAAAAGCTAAAGGGGCTTTATTGGCAGCTGAAATGGCATTACAGCTGAATCTTCAGTCAATCATATTAGAAGAAGACTCACTGGTAATCACTACAGTTTTGGAAAAGCCATTCGCAAGATGGGATAGAATAGGACTGGTCCTACATGATACAAACAAGATCTTATCATCTCTGACCTCTTGGAAGGTTTCATATGTCAAGAGGACAGGCAATACATTTGTGCATGACTTAGCTAAAGCAGCATTGATGCTTCCAACGAATGTAGTTGATCTAAAAATGAGACAAGGTGACTCAACTCTTGTACATCTTTCTGAAGTTTAATGAAATTATAAACATTTTCAAAAAAGAAACGTTAATCAATTTAATATACTCATTAAACAACAACTACTGAACTAGATAGGCTATGTTGTTTGATGAAATACACGATGAGATAGATTTAATCAATCTAATAATCATAGATAGTAAAATTTCAACTCAAAAAAACAAAGGTAGTAATGACGGTAAAACATGTAATCCACAATCTATTATGAATGGTTAAATTTTGTCTAACTCTATGATGTTGTGCATATAAAATGTTGTGAAATTTAGCCCTCGTTTGGATTTGGAAAATATATTATCTCATCTCATCTTATCTAATCTCATCATTATAACTTTTCTAAATTTTCATACAAAATATAATAGACAATTCAACATTTTTAAATTCTTAAACAATAATAATATTAAAAAATCATATTCTAACAATATTTTATTCAATCTTAATATTTCATCTAAAACCCTCTTGTCTTATCTCTGAATCCAAACCGGACTGTTTGGTTTGATTTTACAAAGATTTCAAATCATCTCATTCTATCTCATATCATCTCAACATCTAAACATGATTTATATACAAATAATTTTCAATTTCAAAATTTCAAACTTTCACACAAAACACAAAAAGCAATTTAACTTTTCCAAACTTCCTAACAAAATTTAAAAAATAATTCAAGTTTTCAAATCTCAAAACAAAAAATATATTATAACCTTCTTTTAATTTTATAATTCTTTTATTCAACTTTTTTCTCTCCTTCTTCAAAACTCCATAAATATCTTAATTCAAACCATTTTAATACTATTCATAAATTATCTCATTACTATTTATAGATTTATCTTCTTGTTTTACTTATTTAACCAAACGAGACTTAGTCAATTTTATTAGTTGATAATTTTCACAATTTGAAATATCGTTGAGTTTCCTTTTGATGGTCGATTGAATTGAAAGTTTAACCACCAGAATACTTCGTGGATACAAGTTTATTTAAAATATATTGGTTTAGTATAAGAATTTCATTTGTTTAATATTTATATTTTGGTCTTTCATACTAAAAAAATTTGATTACCTTTATATCAAGTGCATGTTAAAACTGCGGTAAGAAATATAACTTATAATTTAAATAATAAATTTTATTATTACAAATTATTTATTGTTTGATAACCATATGTTTAAAACACTTTTAATCATATTACATTTTTTTAGAAACAAATTAAATATACCTTCTAAGATAGAAATAACAATTATTTGAACTTACAAAAATTATGATTATGTTTCTTAAAGTTTACAAGTTGTAATTTTCTAAAAATTGTATGAGTATTTTCACTCATTGATAATTATTTTAAAATTTAATTTATGTTACGCATTATCTAGAAAAGTACTTTTAGGATGATTTTCCTCAAATATATTTTTTAGCTTATTCGAGATTAAAAGTAAATTGATGTTTAAAAGTAAATTGATGTGCTTTTCCTCAACTTAATTTTTTTATTAAGGAGTTTTTAAACTTATTTAAATATTTTTTAAGACTCTTATTGCAATCGCAAACAGGTCGTAATATTTAATAGTTAGGTTAGGCTTTATCTAGAAACAAAAGTATTCTCATATATTATTAAATATCCCATTCCCAAGCATCATTCAAACATTACACTTTTTCAATTTCAAATCTTTAACTTTTTCACATAACTATTAAGTAATTATAACTTTTTCAAAATCTCAAACTAACACAAAATATGTTACAACTTTATCAAATTTTAAAATAAAAATTATATTCAAATGATTTTTTAACTTTATAAGATTTCTATTCAACTTTTCCTCTCTTCATATCCAAAACCTAATAAAATCTTTTAATTTCAATACTATTGATAGATATTCTAAAATATTCTAAAATATGGTTTGGATAGTGTGAAGAAATGAGATGGGTTTAGATAAAAATTAAAAGTTAAAATAAATATTTTTAGAATATTTTTTAATATTATTATTATTTAAAATTTGAAAATTTTGAATTATTTATTATATTTTGTGTCGAAATTTAAAAACATTATAATGAGAAAATGAAATGGGATGAAATACTTTCACTTTCTAAATGAGTTTAATCTTTATCATAAACATTACCATTCTTAACCACACTTTGATGTGGCATATTTAAAATATTTTTTTAGCAAACATGGTCGATTAGAAACCGATAATATCCATAACAAATATAATTAAAAATGATAACAAAAAAATGTAATTGGAAATAATCAATTATAAAAAGAAATTACTAATATTTAAACCCATACTAAATTCATATCTACTTCTCTACCCGTTTAAGCGTGTGCGTGTGGAAGTGGACAAAAGGTCCGAGAACTACATCGTTTTTTACGAATTTTTCACGCAATGTTGTAAAACTGGGAGTTTTCTTTCTACAAGATTTTAACGCAACGTACAAAATAGGATGCTTTTGACAGGATTTCACATATTGCGTGAAAATCCCGTAAATAAAATCTGGTGTCCAATTTATTTCTCTAAATAATAATAACTTCACAAGAAAGTTGGATTAAAAAATTTGGAAAGAGTAATACTATAGTTTTTAATATATTCATAAAAATAAATTAATAAATTAACGTATTTTAATGTGATATATAACATTTATTTTATAATATAATAATTTTATAATTTGACCTACTGTATTAAACTATACTAACTTGTAACTTTATTATTTTTTTAGAAAAGAACATACATATTTTCAGTATTTAAGGAATGGTAAAATTATGGGGTTAAATCTTTAATGTACTTTTTTTTTATATGTGGTAATAAAAGAAAAGACAAAACTGTAGATCATCTAATGATCATAGATGATATTTATTTCATCATTATTTTTGTCATTATTAAACGAGTAATTATACATACAATATATTTTACAAGAATAATGTTAGATACAAAGTCTCAAATAGTCAATTAAGCTTCATATAAGATTTTTATAAAAAAGTGGGTGATAAATAATAGTGTTTTTATATTTTTTTTTTAAGGTGAGATCTACTTTTTTTATGGATATGTATAAATCATTTCTCATAATGAAAAATTCTATTTCACCAGCCCAAATACTACACACAACACTTTTTCTCCTCTTACTATATGAATTGTATACAGATAATGAATAAAAGAATTCAAATAGTTTAAGAAGGATGAAAAAAACTTTAAAATTCTTTTAAAAAAATATGATTTGTGGTGTGTGGAGATAAATAGTAGCAAAGTTCTTTCACAATATATGGTATAAAATAAGAATATTTTGAATAAATTATGGTACATTTATAAAATAGTTTATAAAAATATCATTCCTTTTAAAATATTGTTATGTAAAATATTATGAAAAGTGATGTTATATTTATCATTTTTGTTATCATATATATCAGTGTATACGATATACTCATTTGATATAATTAAAAAAGATAAAAACTAAAATAAAAAGTAGTATTTTTTTCAGAAGTATATATAAGAGTAATTCTACATATAGTTATGAAATTGCAAGCAGCGTACAATCACTTTAAAAAAAATGAGGTCCACTGTTAAAAAAGTTAATTTTTTCTCACGTAGGTCTCCTATATATATATTTTTTTAAAGCGACTGCATACCTTTTGTAAGTTCACGATTGCATCTATCATTTCTCTTTAAAGTATTTGTCCCCCTTCCCACTCATAAAGCAACCCATGATGTCTCATGTGTATATGTTTTCTATCAACTTATAAGAAGAAATAAAGAATCCAGATACTTATAAAAATAAAAAAAGAAAATAAAGAATCCAGATAATCATCAAACTCTTTCATTGATATGATTATGTTCAAAATCAAACATGGAACAAAATCTTTCTTGAAAATTTTTTCTCTCCATTCACTAGCATGTGTCCAAATAACTGAGAGAGATTGAAGGTTACTCATCTATCAAGTATTTTGTAAAGAATGTATTTCACATTATCAAAACTGATCATAAGATTGACCGATAAGAAATAGATAGGTGACACTAGATGTCCTGAGCACACTTCAAAGCCTAAGTTAGTGTATACTTAAAGTGAGATAGATCCCTACATTACCTTATGAAAGTTACTTATAAAGAATAATGGATTGACGATAACCACTGTCAGTTATCATTTTGAATTTGTACCTCTCTAATCACTAGATTGAAGTGGAAGATGACTCTTTATCTTTCAGGAGATATCTCTCTTAAGACAAATCTTATTTGAAATGATTATTCTAATATAGGTGATAGTTGAAAAGGCCAATATTTATCTCTAGCCCTTTGAATTGGAATCCTTCCTTGATAGGAGATGTGGGCTTCCTCGGAAGCCCACATGTCCTAAGACCTTAAGCCTCTTAAGGTTTAAACTTGCTAGTTACGTGTTAGGCCATCTATAGGCACAAAGATCCCTTTCAATTGTCCCGCTAATTTTCTTTGTGTCAACACATAGGAAATTAAATTCATATACTCTTTGTTGTAGCCGTTCAACTGTTCACTGGGCGTAAGTACTTTTACCTCGTTGAACATGATAAGCTTCCCTAACATCATTTTCTTTTATTATCTAGTTGGTTTGAGTCTTTGGACGCTAGCGATTGTATTTGCATTATGATGTAGGGCCTTTACTCGTGTTACCCTGCTGGGCCTCGAATCACAATGCCTCGCTAGATTTGTGTATGTATTACCCTGCTGGGCCTCGGGTCACATTACCCCGCTGGGCTTTGATTTTTTGTCCGTAGTCACATCACCCTGTTGAGCTTAGGTTTTTTTCCCGCAGCCACAGGTTTGCTACCATAGGGATGCCAGTACACACTTCTGCCACGTACCTAACGCCATCCATGACTGTTCTCAAGCATTCAATTTCGTATGGGAAGGGACACAACTATCACAACCTAAATCCGTTTAGACTTCCGAGAGTGCATTTCAATTTCCCAAGGTCATTCTAATGATTTTCATCCATTGGAGTTCTGCTTCCCTTACTCGAGGTGCTTACTCCTCCTCTTTAGTCGTTTCCTTTCTTCATTTTGTTGTTAGCTTATGCGTTGCTTCATCTTGCCACTTCCGTGTCAACTTCTTGAGCCATTCTCATTCCTCCTCCTTTCGCAAACCATGTATGGTTGTGGTTTCTCACATTCCTCTCATTCTTCCTATCGACCTTCTACTTTCCACACGATGAGGGCCTCCCCTCACACTGAGGTCGAGTTGTTAGTTCGTCGGGATCCTCCTTCTTACAAGGGACATTCTTGGTGTTCAGTTTTGAGAGAGCATGATATAGCCAAACTAAGAACTTCATTTTCCATCCCTAACTCAGTAAATCTTTCCATCCTGGAAGGTGGGTGTATTGATAGGGAAGGTTATGCTGGTAGCATGTCGCTAATAGTGTGCACCCTCAAGCATGGTCTACGCCTGGCATTTATCTGCCCCGTCTGTGATGTTCTTGCTTTTTTGTAATTAGCCTTTGCACAGTTACATCCACATGCCTAGCTTGCAATGATGTGTTCTTGGGTTGTTTTCCACAAGGTTTTGGTGCCTTTGGGTAATGAATATCCCAATTTGCCAGCGAGAAAACTTGTGTCTTTCTTTGAAGTAACCATTCTACCCGGCAACGTTTGCAGTTTCTAATGCTGGGGGCAACACTTGGCATCCTTTGAGCCGTGTTATTCTAATGTCAAACAATGGCATAATAAGTTTCCTTTCATGTCTGGAAGTGGTTGGGAGTTTCCAACCGATGAAGAGTCTGTAAAGGATTATCTAGTCCAGGCCAATTGAGGTTTGGTTCCTGACGACTGGGTCTGCTGCTGGACCTGATGGAGTGAGAACACAATCGTGTGGACATTGTCTACAATTGGGCAAAAAACCATAACCATGATGGATTATGGATAAAAGACCTTTTATCCCCCTCTAGTATCAATAGATTTCCAATAGTTCCTAGTCAGGTGCATGTTCGAGGTCAGAAGTTGAAAGTCATGAGTTTGTCTAATAAAAAGCATGCATTAGACTTTGAGGAGCCTTCCAAAAAATGTGCCCTTGTTGAGGAATCCGTGGGGGCAATGAAGCCCAATAGGTAATTCCTCCCATTTCCTCTACAAATCCCGAAACTCTTCCTATAATTACCCTGCCATCATCTTCTAGCAGGGGGATTTCTTCTGTTTCTCTTGGTCTCCGAGACATTGATAATTTAACGGGCCAGGCCTTTTCCAACCTGTCTATGACTCTTGACTTTGAGCTCTTGCCAAAAGATGGTGATGCTGGTGGCGAGCCTTCTTTTGAGTTCCTCTATTTATCTTCAGGAATGACACTTGTTGATGGCAACCTTTTCAAAAGTAAAACTGAAGGTTTTGCCATCGACGTCTTTGAATCGGAGGCCATGGACTTTGTTATCCCTACAACTGTTGAAAAGGTGTTTGTTACAGATGTTAAAAGACTCCCCAATCAGATCAAGACATTGTCTCCATTCCCTCTTCCCCCCATTCCTCCTATGGAGGAAATGCTATTTTTGCTACCCCTTTCGGGAAGAACGCTTTTCGAAGGGCCAAGGAGACAGAAGTTGGCAAAGGCCCTCAAGGTGGCATGGCTGATGAGTTGTAGTAGTTGAGTTGGGTGTTCCAGCTTTGTGGTACGCTTAGGGCCCATTTTCCTGCAAGGCCTTTTCTAGAAGAAGGTGTTGTGGATTTTAAGGAGGTTAGGCCTCATTGTGCCATTTCCCTCTCTAGGGTAGCATTGGAGATGGCTACACACATTCACAGGATCTTTACTTAGGTATGGGACCGTGTTTTTGTCTTTACATGCGCAAAGTTATCCTATTGTTATGATTTGTTATGATTTATGGCTGCGCATTGAACCCTGCTATTTCATTTTTGAAAAGTGTTGATGATCAGTCAGTTTAGATTATGGGTGATAAAGCCAGTTTAGAAAAAGATGTGAAGGACTACCGTCTGGTGTTTGAAAGGGAAAAGTTTTCTAGCTACATGGATTAAGTAGACGAGGACATCCGTTCTTTGGAGGCTAATTTAGATGCTCTTTGGGTTTGAAAAATTGCGCGGTGAGTTGAATCACGTTCAATCCCTACATGCTCGAGAAATCTTCATGTTGTAGTTGGCTGAACGGGGATCACATGGCTACCAACTCTGAAATGGCTTGCTTAAAGGAGTCTGGCAATTTATCAACAAGGTCAAGAGGTTACTGAGTGCAGACGCCAAGAGGTATCAAATGCCTTATCCTCTTTTGTCCATGAAAGGGAAAAACTGGCAACCGAGCTATCTCGAGTGAAAAATGTTATTTCAGATGAGTGTAAGTAAAAAGACGCATAGATCGCCAACCTCTAGAGTGAATTGAGAACATCCTAGGCCAGGTTTTTCGGTTACCAAAAGTAGCGGGATGATGTCGACACCCGCCAGGATCAAAACTTAAAACTGGTAGCCAAATTATCAAAGGAGGTGGCTAGTCTGAGGGTGAAGAAGGTGGGGCTCAAGTCCTAATTGACCGCTGCTAATAATGAGATAGTCTGTTTGCATCCCCAATATACTACTACTGAAGGGATTCGCAACAAAGCTTTTGGATATGGGTATGGGCCCAGATTGAGGTGGTTGCGGCCATACTTGTTGGCCAACCCTCACATCGATTTAAGGAAGTTAGACCTAAAGGAGCTTATCCCTAATTCCGCCACCACTCAAATGGTAGACACCATGGGGTATGGTGTGATGCCAGACACTTTTCCTCCTCCTGCTGCTAGTTGAATATGATTTTGTTTTTAAGAAGAGTCAAAGTCACATGTTCAATAGTGACCCCTATCCAATTTTATTAATAATAACCCTCACTTATGATAGAGAAAAATCGTGGTTACAAGCCAAGCATCCGAGAGTTTACAAGAAAGAAAATAAAACAAAACCTCCCTAACATAAACCAACAAACAAGCCAAAAACAACAAACTAAACCACAACTCTAAACAAGCCTAAGGTATTTGTTTTTTATGGTCAGTTTATTCAACTCCCGAGAATCGATACACATCCGAAGTGTACCATCCTTCTTCTTTATAGATAAAATTGGGGCTTCCCATGGTAATGAGCTGAGTCGAATAAAAACCTTCTCCAATAATTCTTCTATCGGGACCTTAAGATCTTTCAACTCATTCGGGGTCATACGATAAGAAGCGTTGTGTACTGGGGCTATAGTTGGCTCAAGGTTGATCTCGAACTCTATTTCTTAATTAGGGGGAAATCCAGGCAAATTCTTAGTAAATACTCCCAAAAATTCTTGATCACTATAATTCCTTGGACTCCCTTAGGTTTTTTCGCTACATCAGTCACCATCACAAGGTAAGTAGTATCCCCGACTACTAAGCTTTTACTTACTTGTCCAGCCATTACCACTAATGGGTCTAGCCTAACGATCTCTCTCATATAGGGTTGTAAATGAACCAATCTAATTGACACTCTACTCGGTACTTGCTCAGTTAAACTTGAATCAAACTCGTCTCATAAAAAAAAAAAATTGTTCGTAAAAGTATATACCTGCTCAATTAGTAAATGACACATACTCGATAAAACTCAACTCGACTTGAGTAAGGCTAATTAAGTCTCGCTTGTTTATACTTAAGTCGACTCATTCGCTCAACTCAATTAAAATTTATTCTTATACTGATAAATATATATACTTATATATGTTATATATATGTATTACTAATAATATAAGCATAGCACTTATAATAAAATATAATGTGTAATTTAATTACTTATGTCTATATAATGAATATATTTCGTAGTTATATTTTATAATTTTTATAATAATTAGTCTATAAAATTTAGTAATTCATATGTGCTATCATATTATGTGTATTTATTAATAATATATATAAGGATATAACATATTGTTATTATGATTAAATCAACTAGTTAGATATTAATTATTAATTTTTTATTAGATTTTTATTTTTTACTTATTTAATTTTAAATTTTATTGAGAAATCTTTAAAAAAAAATCGAGCTCGTCCAACTCAAGTTTGTTCCAACTTGAGTTTGTCCTAACTTGAGTTCGTTAGTAGGACAAACTCGAGCTAGAGCTCAGGTTAGAAATTTAGCTTATTGAGTTGAGTTCAAACAAATAATAAATAAAAATCTCGACCCCGACCTCAGCCTCGTGCTCAAATATTTTGAGTTGAACCAAGCTCAACAAGCTAAAACTCGGCTCGATTACTGCCCTACTCTCATATAACAAAGATCTTCTTTAATAAGCAAGTCAAACACTACTTCTTGCCTTATACAATCAATGTTGGCGTAATTTCTCAATAGCCAATCCATTCTCAATATTAAGTCAAATTCTATTAAGTGGAAGACTATTAGGACTGCGATCAAAACCACATTTAAAATTTTCAACGGACAATCCTTAACCGTTCTCGTGCATCCAATCACGTTTTCATCAGAAATAGCTACCAACACTTTCTAAGACATTGGCTCTACCTTGAGCTCGCATCTTCGCCGCAATTCCTAGAAATAAAAGATCTCGATGCTCCGAATTAAATGGAGCATCAATCACAAATTGCTTCAACTCAACGTTACCTAACAAGGAAGCTATGATTACTCAAAGGTTCACATACACATGCTAACTATGGATAATGACAAAGTTGGAAATGTTACTAGTAATCACCCCCGCATTTATCGTCTCGTTAGCTTCCAATTCCACGTCTCCTGGTAACATATTATAAAATTTATAGTATAAAGAAAGTATATATATATATATATAATTATAGTATAAAAATCAAGTGGACCGATTGGACTAGACCGAAAATGACCAATTTAGTCATGTCCTATGGAGTATTTGGTCCAATTTAGGCTGAAAAAATTCCTCGACCGAATAGGTCTAGTCCAATCCGGTCCATAAAACTCTCATAGAACCGATCGGGCTTAACTGAACTCTCCCTACACGTAGATGAGTATTTTGTGATATCATATACCTTCCAAAATAGCTTTTCCCGTATGAATAGCTTCCACTGGGCATATTTTGATCGCGAACAATTTGAGAAAAAAGAAATCAGTGTGATAGATTAATGTTATTTGTGCAAAATACATGATGAATTAGTGGATTGTTTATTATAACATTATAAGGTTACAAGAGTGCTATGGGATGAGATATTTGGGAGAGTTGTAGTTTAGGTAATGTCATTGAGGGTAGTGAACTTACTAGCTTGTTGAAAAGGCATTCAAGGTTATTCTAAAGTGGCGGTGGCATGAAAGATGAATTCGTTGTACATTATGTGATGTAACTAGTTGCAAAGGAATGCACGGTGTTTTAAAAATAGGAAATTTACAACGGCAGAGCTTCAAAACTTTTTTTTACACTATTACTCTAGTTTTCCACTATTATGCTTCTTGGGAATAATGTTCAAGATTTTCTGGTTTTAATTTTTCGATTTTAGAATATATTTAGGTGTTCTCTTATATACTTATTGTGAACATAAATTTTGTCCATTTCATTCATATCAATAAAATTTACCTCTTACTTACAAATTTAAGAAAAATAAAAGGATGAACATATAACCTCACCCGCGTTTTCATGCTTGACAAGAAGGATGGAAATCTTGAAGTTTCTCAACGTTTGGACACAAATTGTCAAGCTAGAACAAAGAAACGCATTTTTAACTTGAGGTAATTATTTTTAATCCCATGCCAAAGATAATTTCGAAGCCACAAATGCGCTTATTGGCAAATCGATATTTGCTCACACTTTTTAGGCGATCAATAATTATATGCCGCTAATATGGATTTATTTTTAGTCTCTCTCGCTGTTTGAGAAATTCTAGCTCCAACTTGAATTCCTTTCCAATAAGAAGTGATAGCTTTGAGACCTCGACCACAAGAAACTGGCCTTGGCTGTCGAGATGTGTCTTTCTAACTGGCTTTCCATTCAATTTTGTTCCCTTCAATCTCTTACCGTTCTCCAACCCTACGAAAGTCACTTTATCTATGATCCACTTTTGGCTCAAAGCATATCCTCCATTCACAACCTCTGAACAGACTGATACCTTGTTGCCCACTATTCCACCAAAAAATCTCACTAAACTCCATATCCCTCCTTTTCCTCCCATCACCACCTCCTCTCCATCATCCAAGAAAACTTCTCCAGTAGCAATTCCAGTACTGCTGACCACCACCAACAGCTCGAATGGAGTCTTTCGAGCTACGTGCGTTGTCAAGGCCGCTCCTTGCATGGCCAAAATATTACCTTCCCCAACATGAACATTAATATGATCAGGCGGTGCATTGAGCCTGATATATCTTCCTGAATGAACGCTCAAAGAATGCGAGTAGTTGAAGAGGTCAAACCAATTTCCAGCAGGGAAGTATGCATCAACTGAAGTTGCTTCTGATTTCAATGCCGGTGAGACCATTACACCTTTACCAATCAGAAACTGAGTACTGATTTCATACGTGTTGATATCTTGAGGAAACGAGAAGAAAAGGGGGCGTGCAATGGGGGTTCCTTGTTGGTGTGCTTCAAACATTAATGTGTAAAAGTAGGGTAGAAGCCGATAGCGGAGCCCAAGCACCTTCCTGGCTGTTGCAGCAACAGACTCCCAAAGATAGAGTTCTTGACGAATGGTATACTTCGCTGAGTGATCTCTTGCAAAGGGATAAAAGGCTCCTAGCTGCATTTGGAAAAAATAGTGATGTTAGTGCTAATGTTTATAATCGCTACTCTTTCTTAAAATAATGGAACTCCCACTATCACTATTTTCCCCAAAGCATTTGCGAAGACATTGGACATTTGACAGTAAAATGACTTCTAATAGACAGACATACTTGAATGGGATAAAACCACATATATGAATAGAAAATCTGGAAGCATCACTTTTATAATATTGAGAAATAAATTAGAAAGTAAAAAAATAAAGTAGGGGGAAAAAAGGTTTCAAAAATCAGAAAGGTGTACAATCCTTCATGTGCTGAAGATTGATTATTGTTCGAATACCATTCAACGTATAAACGAGGTAATAGGCATCAAAATTTGGATATTGTGGACATGGAAGATAAACCTTTATTTGACTTGCTACATTCTATCGGCAACTTAAAAAATAATGAACCCTTTCGATCTTCTTTGGTAAAATCAAAACAACAATGGTCTAAAATACTTGCATTGACCTTGCAAGTGCTAAGAAATGTATAATACTAGCACCAAAAGCTGAGAAGAAACCAAAACAAGATGGTAAATTATCTATTCACTCTTGCTATCACTTTTTACCTGAATCCAGCGCCTGCAGAGTTCTTCAGTTGTATTTCTAGAGAAACCACAGATATCTGCACCAACCATTGGAATTCCAAAAAGCCCAGAGTTCAAAATTGATGGAATTGTGTATGCCAAATCGTTCCACGTGGCAGCATTGTCTCCAGTCCAGTGTGCTGTATACTTGCCAGAGCTAACAAAACTCGACCTAGAAAGTATAAAGGGCCTTTTCCCGGTCACATTGATCAAGGCTGCATTAGTGATTTTGCACTCTAAGAGTCCATACAGGTTATGGACGTTATACTCCATAACATTACCAAAGTGTAAGGATGTTGCAGGTACAGTGTTATTATTAATGGGCCGCCGAACTCCAGCATTGTTAATTTTGTAGGGAGGATCATCAAGAGTAGAATTTGGAGTGGGAAGAGAAGTTATAAAGTTGGAAATCTCATTCATGTCAAGCCAAAGACCATCAACAGGAAGAATATCTCGGAAATTTTTTATCTCACCACCCCAAAATTCTTCACTGGTTGGATTTAAAAAGTCAGGGAAATAGGCTGGGCCAGGCCAAACTTCACCCAAGTATGGGACACCATCACGTTTAATGAAGACATCAGCTTGCACTCCTCTAATGTAGGTACCATAAGTCTTATTCACACTGATACCTGTAAAGTAATATATTTTACATCAATAAGAGAGAGAAGAGGGAAGGGATTTCAGCTGAGAAAAACTACGTGTTGACTATAGCGTACCAGGATCTATGATAAGCACATATTTCTGACCATTTTGATGAAGAGTATCAACAAACTTTTTCATTTTATCTACCGGAAAGTTAATGGGATCAAAAGTAAAATCCTTGTACGCATCCATGTAATCAATATCTGTCCACATAACTTCAAGAGGTATATGAGTTCTTGCATAGCCAGCAACCACACTTTCAAGATCAGAAACATTCTTGTAACCATATCGACACTGATGAAATCCTTCACATATGGATAACAATCATCGAGAGGGTCAGGATTTATTATAAAGTTGTCTCGTGATAAAAACATACATAATTGACATGCTTAGTTTGGTCAGATTGAGAAAATCCCTACAATGGGTATGATACAGAGTAGTGTGTTTTTTTTTTTTTTTTGAGGACTACATAGAACAGAATATTGAATATTAGTAACGGACAAGTGTATACATAGGGATTTCAATCATAGCATAAACATAAACGTTTACAGCAATATGACATTTTGCACATATTGATACCTAATATCACCTTACACCCCTCTCTACTTTGTCATGTCTATGCCTTGCACCCTCAGGGCAGTAGCTCGTATACTATCACTGAGTTTATACTGAATGTTACACTAACTCACGAAAAAATGACATAAACCTAGTATTGTATCCTCATGTCAAACACGCCTTTAAAAGTTATATTTTTATGTTCATGAAACAGTTCATATGTTTAAAGGATTCTGCACGGAATAATATGCACGCTTTTGAGAACAAGCTAGAACAACCTATCTTATGATCCATACTAATTAGAAACTAGAACAATTATATGTTCCATTCAAATGCTTCACAAAACAAAATCTCAGAAACGAAAATAAGGCTATCTTTATAGTCCTCGTCAAAATTGATATCTTCTACGAAAAAATGCATGCTCCTTTCACATGCTTTGAAAACAATGATTTTACTTTTTTGTTTTTGATAAGTAACAATGATTTTACAATTGCGTTTAATCCAATTGGCCAAAGCCTTTTTTCTCAATAAACTAGGGAAGCTAACATGAAAACCCAATGCTTCATCATAAGTTTTAAGAGCAAAAACACAACTTGGCTATAGAATCATATTATCGTTCTTCCTAACTCATTTCCAACCAAAGGGTTCAGATAGCAGAAGAAAATTGAAAATAATAGGTGATGACAAAAGAGATGAGCTCCAGGGGAACTAGAGATTCAAAAGACATAACATGTATACATACTATATATATATTCACTACTGCGTTTATGTCAATTGCAGGACGATTGAAAAAAGATAAACGAAAGGCATTACCAGAAGCCTATGGGATTAGCTTGTCAAGAAGATTCCTCGTTGTGGCATTCATAAAAAGAATGGAGATTGATTTCTCGGGATTGGTTACCATATGGCTTTTAAAGAGTGAGACTAAGCAATTTGAGCAACTTTGAGCAGGTTTAACACAAATCTGTTAAAATCCATGCATCAATATGGAAGAATTCTTGGCACCAAGTTAAAGAATTTCAACAGGTAAAAACCAGAGAAAAGACATTTGTCAAACTCACCAAAAGACCAATACGGCATGGGTGTAGGCCGGCCGATGAGCTCCGTGTACTGCTCCATCACCATCACCGGAGACGGCCCGGAAAAAATGTACAAGTCAATAATCCCACCGATCACCTTGTACGTGATCCGATCACCACTGTATTCCACATCCATGCCATTGCTGTTAAGAAGCAGAACTCCATGAGTTGTCCCAGCCGCCACTCTGCCATCTTCGGACGGCGACCTGACGTCCATGTAGAACGGATGGGAACCGTAAAGATTGAGGTCAAGATTGGCGCTGGCAATGTCGGCGTTCCACAGAGTGAGCGTCTGCGTCCCGTTGAAGGCCTGAAGCTTGAAGGAGCTCTTGGTGTGCTCGCCCAGGCCATAGAGAGAGGACCTTGCTTTGGGGAGCGAGGAAGAGAGCTGAATGTACTGGTCCTTGAAAACTAGGAGCGTGGAAGAGTCTGAAGTCGGGGAGGCGTCGAAGATGGCGTCGCCGCATGATCTCCGAACGACGGAGAAGCCGAACGGGGTGGTATTATAGAGAGTGAAGATGAGGTCGGAGGATGGGTCGGAGAGGACGAAGTGGGTTTTCGGCGGTGACGACCTCTTCGGATTGTGGTTTTCGGGAAGTTGTCGGCGTAGAAAGTGGGTTTCACGGGGGATGATGGATTGAGGGATCTCCCACCTATGGCGGTCGGAGTCGGTTATTTTAATTCGGATCCGATCTCCGGTCTCAAAGCTGCGGGCAAGATCAATTAATAAGGAAAAATTTATACAACCTTTTATTATTCACATAATTTTCACGCACTATATTTTTTTTTATTAAATATTTAATATATAAATAAAAAATAAAAAATTAATTTAAGTTTAAAAAATAAATAAATTCAAAATAAATATTAAAAAAATTAAAACATAGAACTTCTTAATTAATAATACTCACAATCACTTGCAATTTAGAAAATAAATATATTGCTTTATTGTAAAGAAAAATGCTAAATTTATTTAATAAATATTTATAAAAAAATTTATTTTTCTACAATTCATTTGCTGATATATTGAAAATAATAAAATTTAAAATTTAAAATTTGAATTTGAAAAAAATAATAATAATAAAATAAATTTTGTAAATAAAAAAATAAATAAAATTTTAACTCCATGAAGCATTACTATATTGAAAAAATAGGTATGTAATAAAAAATCAATAAACTGAACTAGATCGGTTCAAATCAATATTATATCCGATTTTTGATAAGTACCGGTTTAGAATCGGTTTTCATAATATTAAAATTGATAGGTATTGGTTTGGTTCTAGTTCTATATTTTTTAGAACTGGATTAAATCGGTTCAAAATAATATATATTTTAAATTAATTTTCTTAATATAATACGTAATATAAAATATTTTTTTTAATTATATATAATATGTTATATATTAATATATAATATAAATTAGTTATAATTTATATTTTATGGTTTAATACTAATAGTATAATATTATATTACTGTTAGTAATATACTTTTAAATCTATATATAAATTATTATACTAAATAATTAGGTATGAAAGAATTATATAGTAATCCTAATATAATTTATTTTTTGAGCTAGGACTAATATCATTAGTTATAATTATCAATGATATAATTATAGAAAATTAAATTTGTTATAACAAATATTAATATATAATTATTTTAATTATTATAAATAATATTAATATATATATTAATAGTTTAATAAACTAATATAGACTAATTTAAAACTAAAAAACGGAGTCGAACTGAAATTAATAAAATCAATACTACCAATATTGGGAGTAACTGATACGTAATCAGTTTAAAAAAATAAAAAATTAATGAGATCGATTTAGTTCTAAATTTTATTTAAAATTAGATCGAATCAAATCAATTATACCCTTATAAAAATAAATAAATACGTAAGTATAGCCAACCTCTTTGACCAATTGCCAGCATTTTAGTTTCTTATTAAAAGAGAATCAAAATGGAATCTTCCCTTTCATGTAAAAAACAACAAACAAAAAACAAAAAATCTTATAAAAATACTATCAAAAGATTATTTTATTTTTAAATAATTTATAAAAATACTCATCTAAATTATATAAAGGAAAATGATAGGTAGACCGATGGTCAACCCAACATTTGCATCGATAGGCGTGTTTTTATTTTTTTTATTTTTTTAAATGCTAAAATATGTATTGATTTGATTTTTTTATTCTTTTCTAAATATTAAAAAGTATTTCTTAATGTATTTAAAAAAAAAAAACCAATCAATCAACTATTGATAGATCATCGATTTGTTCAAAACATAAAAAAAAGGTCATCGATCTTCATAACATGATCCTTATATAAATAGTAAAATTTAGATTTGAATATATTAAAATTTCTCTTTCAATCAAATTTTAGCGCATAAATATTTTGCTAAATGTTTTATACACATTGCTTTATAAATAAAATTTTCTTTTATAAAAATATTTTTAATTTAAAAAATAATTATATATATTTATGAAAACATTTCCTTTGCATCAAATAAACGTGCTAGGTGGCTTTACTCCATAGTCTATTCCCAAAAGGTTTAATTTTCCTCCATGAAAAGACAAAACGATTTAGGAAATCAAAGAAGTGATTCATACATACATACACACCTGGCGATGAAATTGAGATTCTTAATGTCGGGTCCAAAGACGGAGGAGGTGTTGATGAGGTGAAGGTGAGCAATCAAGGACTTGGCAGAGGTATCAACGGTCACCGACCGAACCGTGTAGCCATACCCAAGTGGTGCTTCCTTTTCCTTTTCTGCGCTGAGCGGTGACTGTGAGAGGAAGTAGATGGTGCTGCATAAGAGGAAGAAAAGCTGGGTGTGGTTTTGAAGAGGGAGAAGCTGAGGATAAGACATGATATGTTTTCTTATGTTGTTGTCCACCATCATTACCGTCTTTGCTGAGGAAATTAAAGTGACTCTGTCTGTCTTTATATACAAGTTGGAATCATGTGTCGTTTTGTACATATCTAAAATCTCAAATCTCTCAATGATGACATTTTTAATTTCTCTAACATAATACTAATAATAATAATAATATATTTTTACTTCTTTTGGTGAGTTCACAATGCCAAAAAGTCGTGTAATCCTCCAATATTTATGTGTATCGAGAGAGATCTAAGTATCCAACTTCTTGTCAAAGATAATATTAAAATTGTATTTAGATATTGAGATGAGTTGAAATAAATTAAGTTTTTTTTATTAAAAATAGTGAATTAAAATAATAGAGTAAATATTATAAAATAACTTAAAATAAATTTAGATGTATTTTGATATTAAGATGAATTTAAATATGGTATCAGAGCTGGTTGACCTGTACTGTTCATACAGGCAGATCACTCATGGGAACTCTCGCTTGTGACTGTGTCACCGAAACAAGACTCTCCGACCATGGGTGACGGTGCACCGGTAGAGACGGTGGCCGGCTAGTCTGGTAGGTACAGTTGTTAGGTGACATAGGTGCGGCCTATGGTCAGTAACAGTTGGTATCAGAGCTAGAGCTCTATTATAAGATTAACTATCTTTTGAGTTAAGATCTTATGGCTAACATTGCAGCTTCATTTGGTGAAGGTCAATCCAGCAGTCGGCCTCCACTCTTTTGTGGAGACAATTACTCATTCTGGAAAGTTACAATGAGAATATTCCTTCAGGCTCAAGGTCGAGAAATCTGGAAATGTATTGTAAATGGACCTTATATTCCTACAAAAGTGGTTGATGGAGTAAAGGTCAAAAAGAAAGAAGAAGAGTTTAATCGTGAAGACGATAGACTTTATACTTTGAATTTAACTGCTATGAATTTATTATATAATGCTCTCAATGGTAATGAATTTAATAGAGTAATGACTTGTGCTACAGCAAAGGAAATTTGGGATAACTTGGAAGTTACTTATGAAGGAACTTCTCAAGTCAAGGAATCAAAAATTTATATTCTTACTCATGAATATGAAATGTTTAAGATGAATGATGATGAATCTATTTCTAGTATGTACACTCGTTTTACTAACATCATAAACAGTTTGACAGCTCTTGGCAAAATTTATTCCAAAGTGGAGATAGTAAGAAAAATTCTCAACTGTCTACCAAAACGTTGGGAATCAAAAGTGACAGCGATTCTTGAAGCTAGAGACCTCAAGAAGCTCGAAGTGAATGAACTCATCGGGTCACTTATCACCCATGAGTACACATTGAAAAGAGGAGAAGAAGAAGGAAAGTCAAAGAAAAGCTTGGCACTTAAAGCTGTTCCACATGAAAGTGAAAGTGATGAAGATGAGGAAAATGACGACAAAGATGAAGAAATTGTGATGATAGTAAGAAGAATTCAGAAGTTCTTAAAGAAAAATAAAACTCCTCCAAGGAAATCCTTCAATAAGTTTTCCAAGAAAGATTCAGGTAAAAATGACACTTTAATTTGTTATAAATGCAATAAACCTGGTTATATCAAGCCAGATTGTCCTCTGCTAAAGAAAGATCAAAACAAAAGCAAAAAAGCAATGAAAGCTACGTGGAATAATGATTCAAGTAGCTCAGATAGTGAAGCAAGCAATGGAGAATCAGCAAATCTTTGTCTTATGGCTAAAGATGACATTGAGGTAACAAATTTTGATAATATTGAAGATCCTTCATATGAAGAATTGCAAAATGTTTTAGAAGAGGTATATGAGGAATTTGAAAAATTGGGTATCAAGTATACTGCTTTAAAAAAGAAAAATTCTTCTTTAACAAACGAAATTGATATTTTAAGAAAAGAAAGTATTGTTTTGAAAGATGAAAATCTTGAGTTGAAGAAAAAGAAAACTGATTTAGAAAATATTATTGAAAAATTTACGAATGGAAAAAGAAATTTTGAAAAACTTCTTGGTAGTCAAAGATGTGTTTTTGATAAGGCAGGTTTGGGATATATGCCAAAACAAAAATACAAACCTTATAAAAACTTCTTTGATAATCCTTCTACATCAAAGTCCAATATACAAAATTCTTTTCATAAAAATAATTTTGTTAAAAAAAGATACCATTATAATCACTCAAGTTCTTCATATATGTCACATGCTATTTACAATTTTTGTAATAGAAATGGTCATAATTATCTTACTTGTCCTATTAGAAGAAAACATACAATGACTATTAGGGTCATATGGGTACCTAAATATCTTGTTTCTTCTAATACTAATAAATAAAGGACCCAAAGAACTTGGGTACCGGGAATTGTTTTTAATTGCTTTTGTAGGTATGCATGAAGTATTCTACAGGTAAAAATAAATGATTTTTAGACAATGGATGCTCAAGATACGTGACAGAAGACAAAATTAAATTCATTGACTTCACTTCTAAAGAAAAAGGATGTGTGATATTTGGAAACAATTCAAAATGAAAGATCATGGAAATAGAAGGAAAGATCATCAAGACTTAGTACAAGATGCAACCAAATAGTGGAAACACGTGAAAGATCATCCAGCAGAATAAATTCTAGGAGAACCTTCACGAGGTGTAAGTACTCGATCATCTCTTAGATATATTTGCAATCATACTGCTTTTCTATCTCAGATTGAACCTAAAAATATTGATGAAACACTTCTTAATGAATCTTAGATTCTAGATATGTAAGAAGAGTTTAATCAATTTAAAAGAAATGATGTTTGAACACTTGTTCCTAAACCCAAAAATTATGCTGTTATTGGAACAAAATGAGTTTTTAGAAATAAGAAAGATGAGTCTAAAATCATTACTAGAAATAAGGCTCGACTTGTAGCCCAAGGTTTCAATCAAGAAGAAGGAATCGATTATGATAAGACATATGCACCAGTCGCAAGATTAGAAGTTATTCGAATGCTACTTACATATGCTTGTTATAAAAATTTCAAACTTTTTCAAATGGATGTTAAAAGTGCTTTCTTAAACGGTTTTATAAATGAAGAAGTACATGCTGAGCAACCTCCAGGTTTTGAAAATCATATTTCTCTAAATCATGTTTTCAAACTCACAAAAGTACTATTTGGACTCAAACAAGCTCCTAGAGCGTGGTACGAGAGATTCAGTAGTTTCTTGATTGAAAAAAGCTTTTTGAGAGAAAAAATTGATACAACTATTTTCATTAAATACGAAAATGATGATATTCTTTTGATTCAGATTTATGTTGATGATATAATATTCGGTGCTACTAATGAAAATATGTGCCAAGTTTTTGCTAAGACTATGCAGGAAGAATTTGAAATGAGCATGATGGGAGAGCTTATATTCTTTCTCGGATTGCAAATTAAACAAGCAAAAAATGGGATATTCATCAATCAATCAAAATATATTAAAAATTTGCTGAAGAAGTTTGGGATGGAAGGTGCTAAGGAAACTGGAACACCAATGAACCCATCCACTAAACTTGATAAAGATGAATCCGGTAAACTAATTGATTCGAAGGTATATCAAGGTATGATTGGTAACTTATTATATTTGTCAGCCAGTAGACCAGATATTATGTTTAGTGTATGTTTATGTGCACGTTTTCAATTATTTCCAAAACAATCTCATTTGATTGCAGTCAAGCGGATTTTTAGATATTTTGCCAGTACCATTGACTTAGAGTTATGGTATCCTAAACACACTTCTTTCGACCTTATTAGTTATTCAGGTACCGATTATACTGGTTGCAAAGATGATCGAAAAAGTTTTAGTAGAACATGTCATTTCTTAAGTCGTGCACTAGTTTCCTGGTTTAGTAAAAATAAATAAAATAAAATTCTGTTGCACTATCTACTGCTGAGGCAGAATATGTTGCTGCGGGTAGTTGTTGTGCTCAAGTTCTTTACATGAAGCAACAACTTGAGGATTTTAAACTTATGTATAATCACATTCAAATCAAATGTGATAATACAAGTGTTATAAATCTTAAAAAAAAAAACCCAATACAACATTATAGAATTAAGCGTATTGAAATAAGATATCATTTTTTTTTCGAGATCATGTGCAGAAAGGCGATATAGTATTGGAGTTCACAAACACACGCGATCAGTTAGCAGATCTATTCACAAAACCCTTACCAGAAGATAGATTATGTATGATTAGAAGAGAAATAGGTATGATGCATGTTATGAATATCTCTTGAAAGATAGATCAGAGTTCATAAAAATAGAGAAATATTTTTTTAAATACTTTTACATAAACTTGAGGTTCTTAGCCTCATGTTTGAGACGCTCATTCTCTTCATACAATATCATGTCATCCCTATCCATGGGAACTGGCAAGCGGAATGAAGAATCCAATAGAGATTTTAACTTTTTATTCTTCTGCCGAAGGATTCCTTCCCTTGTGTGAGACTCTTGAACAATTCGTTGAAGTACAACAATTTGTTCTTTAAGCTTTTCAACCTCATGATTTCTGAATTGTAGCCGCTGGGAAAAAGCGACAATAGAGGATGAGTAGCGAGTCCCGAGACTCACCAAGTCGTAGATAGCATCAGAGTCTGGCTTATTAGCCAAACTATTGTTCTCTTGCTGCACCATGGCGCCAATGGTAGCTGCAGAAAGGACATGAGATTGAGATGTAGAATACCTCATGGATGCATCTAGAGGAATGTTAGAAGAATGAGCCATTGAGAAAAGAATTAAAAACTTAAAGCGAGAATATTGAAGGAAAGCAGATGAGTTATAGAGATGAGAATAAGATTTGAAGCAAATTGGATGAACTTTAAAACTGATTTTATAGAGATAGCATAAAGAACAAGACAAACTATTGTCTCTTCAAACCTTATTAGTCAAAAGAAATATAAGATATGCTGGACACACATTGTCAAAAGTTTTCTTACTAGAAAAACGGTTCTCTGCTCCTATCATGACATTGACGGCCTTAGGAGAGAAGATTGATGGTTGATGCGTCAAGAGTTCCTAATTCAAGTCTGGAACATTAGTGGAAGAGAATTGTTCGGCCATTCTATCGTTATGGAAAAACAGAACTTAGGTCAAGAAGCAATGTTTTTTTTGTATCCGATAGGTGAAAATGATTTTTTTTATAGAAACTCAGAGCCTTCAAACCCGTTTGTCAACAACATCAGGCGATTGATCTGCTTTCGCACCGACTGCTAGAGCTAGGCCTCCAACCTTTACAGGTTTTGTCAGATACACGTGGCTCTGCACCGAATTGCCAGAGTTAGACTTCCAACATTTGCAAGTTTTGTCGGACATGCATGGCTCCGCACCGCATTGCCAGAGCTAGGCCTGCAGCTTTTGTTGTCTTTGTCGGACACGAATAATTTTAATTATTCAACTTCAAATCTCTGGAACATCTAATTTGTCAATAACATCAAACGGATTTAAATCTTCTTCCGCACCGAGATGATAAAATTCGGCTTCAACCTTTGCAGGTTTTGTTGGGCACGGGTGGTTTCAATTATTCAGCTCTTTACAAAATTTCCTTCTGCACCGAATTACCGAAACTAGGCCTCCAGCCTTTGTAGGTTTTGTCGAACACGTGTGGCTACGCATCGAATTCTCTACAGTCTCTACTAACGCAGCGTTTTATTTGTCTGTTAGTTATTGTAGGAATATATCTTATTGAGATAATTATGATTCCTTTTTAATGATGCCAAAAGGGGGAGAAGTTTTAGACTAGAACATTAATATTTTTTAAATCGCTAAACTTGTTATATATGCTTGGAATTATGTTTATATTTTTGCTTGAAAAACTAACGCACATTCTCAGGCGGAGCTTAAGTATTAATACAGGATTCAGATTCTATCAAGCATTTGTCATCATCAAAAATGGGGAGATTGTTGAACCCAAGGTTTCAAGTTTCATGTAAATCTACAAATGGATTTTGATGATAACAAATGAATCTAAAGAATAAAGGAGTTTCAAACTCAAGTTATCTACACAATATAATCAAGCACATCAAGGAAGCAAGCATGAGCAAGAAGGGAACAAGTTCACATTAAAATCATAGAGTAATGTTGTAAATCTCTTAAAAATTCAAAATTAGGATTAAGGCTCAAAATTAATATTTTATCATAAAGCATTAAAATACATTTTCCACATATGCATGAATATTTTGAAAATTAAATTTGAAAATTTTGAAAGATGATTGATTGTCATCTTTCACATGTGCATGACATGATTAAAGGTTTGAACTTTGAAAATATTAAGATGATTGATTGTCATCTTTCACATGTGCATGTTTTATTTGAATATTTTCAAAAGTGGTGGATGATTTTCTTGACTTATGCAAAAGGTAGATGTCTTTATTTGAAAATTTTGAAAAGTAAAGTGTGCTCCTTTTGTCATATGCAAAAAGTAAAAGATTATGTTTGAAATTTTTGAAAAGTAAAGTGTGCTTCTTTTGTCACATGCAAAAAGTAAAAATATTAGATTTGAAATTTTTGAAAAGTAAATGATGATGTTTTTGACATGAGAATCTTTTCAAATTTGAAATTGAAAACTCATTTGCCTATAAATAGCTCACTTGAGTTTTGCAAAATACATAATAAGAGCTTACACATCTATTGATAAGTTTTGCATTATTTCTTCAAAGCTCTCATTCTCTCTTTTCTAAAGTTTTGAGCCTTAATTCTTGTTCTTGTTGAGAGAGATATAGGTTGCGCTGTATTGTTTCTATCTCACTCATTGAGGAGTGTACTTTGATAGTCTACCTACTATCAACTCTTGAATTTGTAAAAGGGTGTGTATAACCCTTGTGTGTGTAGAAGGTGTTATACACGGGGAATAGTTAAATCACCAAGTGTAAGGTAATTGGAAGTGTAGAAGGTGTTCTACACGGGGAAAAGTTAAATCACCAAGTGTAAGGTGATTGGAAGTGTAGAGGGTGTTCTACACGGATTTTTTGGAGCGGTGCTGCTCAAAGGTGTAATAGGTTTCTATCTCCACCTAAAGGAGATTGAATAGTGGATTTGGGGATCCTCAAGAGGTAGCTTGAGGCGAGGACGTAGGCAGTGGGGCCGAACCTCGTTAACATACTGAGTTTGCTTCTCTCTTACCCTTACTCTTTATATTTATTATTGTTTCATATTTTGTTTATATTTTATATTATATATTTGATTTATAATTGTTAATTTTTTAAATACAACTCAATTCACCCCCCCTCTTGTGTTAGTCATCTGGGTAACAAAATATATTTATGAGAAGTTAAAAAAGATTTTAAGTCTTATTTGCAAAAAAATATTAAATTAAAAAAATTATAATTCTTACATATAAATTTTGAGTTAAATAATATTTAATAATTTAAAAGTTATGTACCAGTTGGAATCATGTGTCGTTTTGTACATATCTAAAATCGCAAATATCTCAATGATGACATTTTTAATTTCTCTAAAATAATACTAATAATAATAATAATATATTTTTCCTTCTTTTGGTGAGTTCACGATGCCAAAAAGTCATGTAATCCTCCAATATTTGTGTGTATCGAAGGAGATCTAGGTATCCAACTTCTTATCAAAGATAATATTAAAATTACATTTAGATACTGAGATGAGTTGAAATAAATTAAGTTTTTTTATTAAAAATAGTGAATTAAAATAGTAGAGTGAATATTATAAAATAATCTAAAATAAATTTAGATGTATTTTGATATTAAGATGAATTTAAATATATTTATGAGAAGTTAAAAAAGATTTTAGGTCTTATTTGCAAAAAAATATTAAATTGAAAAAAATTATAATTCTTACGTATAAAAAGATTTTGAGTTAAATAATATTTAATAATTTAAAAGTTATGTACTTAAATATTTAAATGTTGAACGAAACTTAAATTTGAATTCAACTTAAATGAGTTTGAATACTTCTTAATTTTAAAGGTAGGTTGTGTGTATATAATATATACTAGGTTAAGAACAAAGCACATTGCCTAATTAAGTACAATAAATTTTTTACAAAAATAATATAACTAAAAAAAAATTAAATTAACAAGCATCTATAAATAATAAAAACTCAAATGTAAAACTTAGTTTGCGCTATTATAATTTCTGGTTTCCTTCCTCTCGAGAGCAGACTAATTTGGCATCCATGAATATTAGGATGAGATAGGAGATCAATAGACAAAAATTCCTATTCAAAATTTATATAACGATTTTATAATATACACTAAATTGAAACTAAGCAATTGTACCTAGTTAGCTGTATAACATTAATTTAAACATGTTAATCTTAATAATTCTGTAAATACAATATTTTTTGTGCAAATCTTTTCATATCGCTCAGTCAACACAAGCTGTATTAGAATCTTTACTGTAAATGCAATTTTGGCTCCTGATAAAGCCACATATAATTGACCATATGAAAAAACAGGATAAGGTAAATATATGCCGACAAAATATAATGTTTGTCCTTGTGACTTATTTATAATCATTGCTAAACTTAATCTAATAAGAGATTGAGTTCGTTTGAATGAGAAGTCACTAATTTCATCAACACTTGGTAAGAATGAGATCATTGGAATAAAAACTTTTTATCCACTGTGTTACCCAACTGCAATTTCTGCATCAATGACATTTCGATCAAAAGTCCAATAAATTAGACGTGTTCTGTTGCATAGTCCTTCTGAAATATTAATGTTTCTAAGTAGTATAATGAAATAGTTTTTCTTCAATAATAACTATATCAGTTCACGTTTACGTTTGATTATAATTAAATTAAATAATTGTAGATAAGATTGTTTATGAGTCACTTTGACAAACTAAGGACTCGTTTGTTTCGGGAGATAAAACTAAAACTCTCAAACTCATCATTACACTTTTTCAAAATCCCATACAAAATATAATAAAAAATTTAACTTTTTCAAATTCCAAAACTATTTTTTTCAAATCCCCATACGAAACTAATGTTTGAAAAATATATTACAACAATATATTATTACTTTTTTAATTTTTATCTCATTTCATCTCAACTCATCTTTGAAAACAAATAAGGAAATAGAAAAACCGATGTGTGAATGGATTCCACATTTCACATTGAAAAAAATTTATAACAAATTCATTATCAGTTTCAAACTGATAATGAATTATTTTTAAAATAGATAGCCAATTATATTATAGTTATATAATATATATATATATTTATATATATATATATATACACGTAGACATCAAAAGAATCAAACTTATACAATAATTGTAAATGATTTACGTTTATTTATATTCATCAAATATATTTATAAAATATATATATTAATAAATAGATATATTTATCTATTAAATTGTTTATTTTACGTAATATATCATTAATATCAAAATGTAAAATATATCAGTTGTGGTGTATAAACTAATATATTTATTATATCTAAACAATGGTTTGTGTTACGTTTACGTTTACGTCTACAAATATATTTTAAAATTTAAAATTCTAAAATTGGTTTTAAATTAATATATGTTTTAGGAAATTAAAATATTTTTGGTTAAGAAATTACTATTGTTTAGATATAATAAATATATCAATTAACTACAAATATATTTAAATTAATAATTACGAAATTAAAATTTTTTTGATTAGGAAATTACTATTATTTGGATATAATAAATATATCAGTTAACTACAAATATATCAGTTCACGTTTATGTTTACGTAATATATCAGTTTACGTCTATAAATATATTCTAAAATTAGTTTTAAATTAATATATTTTCTAGGAAATTAAAATATTTTGGGTTAAAAAATTATTATTGTTTAGATATAATAAGTGACTGTTAAATTTAACGGTCACTTAACGAAAAAACGTGAAAATCTGTTAAGTTGCCATTAGATAGCCATTTATTATAATTGAATAGATATATAGATAAATATATATACATATATATATACACACACACACACACACATATTAGGAATGAGCAACTTTGCTTAGTTTAGTAAAGCGGTTATAAATGAGATGTTTTTATAAAAAAAAATAGATTTCGATCAACAATATAATACAGAGAGGAAAAAAATATATGTTCTAATAAATATTTGATGCGTAATAAAAAGAAAATATTTTAACAATGAAAAAATTATATAAAAATAAATTATAAACTGATATGAAGTGATAAAAGATAGCTATTGAATAATTATTATAATTTTATTTATGTGATATTATTATCTGAATTTAATATTTCATAATGAATTTAAATTAAGAAATAAATAATATTTATTCAAATAATTGTATTCGCAAATATAGTTAGCAAACAAATTTAAAATTAATTCTTTTTTTATATAAATAATGAATAGAGATTTTAAATGATATATAATTTATATATAATATTTATCTAAATTTATATAATTTATCTAAATTTATATATATGCTTTAAATTTAAGTTGTATTTTAAATCATATCTAAAACATAATATATAGATTTAATTTATATCTAAATTTAAATTTATATACATAATTTAAAGTTTATCTAAATTTAAATTCATAATAACTTAGATATAATTGAAAATTATATATCTAACTAATCACATCTAAATTTTAAACCATATCTAAATTATAATCATATACAATATCTAAATTTAAATTTATATATAAAATTTATATAATTTATATTTTCTAAATTATATAAAGACAAAAAATGGAATAATTTATTCAAATTTATAGTTTAGAACTTATCCAGTTTATAATCATATATAATATCTAAATTTAAATTTATATATAATTTAGATATAATTTAAATTTTCTATAATTTATATAATTTAAATTATATAATTATATAATTATATATTTTGTCTATTATATAATTTATATTATCTAAATTATATAAAGACAAAAAATAGAATAATTTATTCGAATCTATAGTTTAGAACTTATCCAATTTATAATCATATATAATATCTAAATTTAGATTTATATATAATTTAGATATAATTTAAAATTTATATTATTTATATAATTTAAATTTTATATCATTATAGAATTTATATTATCTAAATTATATAAAGACAAAAAATGGAATAATATATTCGAATTTATAGTTTATAACTTATCTTGCTAGTTTAAACAAACAGAATAATTTATATTATCTAAATTATAATTTTTATATATAAATTATAATTTATATATATAAATTTTTAATTTAGATCTAACTTAAAAATTATATATCTAACCAATCCTATCTAAATTTTAAATTATATCTAATGTTTTGAATATCTAGTGTTAAGTGGCCGCTAAATTTAACAAAAAATACAAAAATATTTAACGAAAAAAAATAAGAAAATCGTTAAATAATCGTTAAATAGCCATTTATTATAATAGAAATATAATATATATCTATATATATATATATATATATTACATTATTGTTTTTGCAAGTGCCTCAGTACTAAAATATTATCTTTAGAAGATTTTTATACTAGGACAATGAGGGTATGGTAAGGCTGCAATTGAATCGAATGGAGTCTTAAAAAATAATAATTAAAAAAAAACTTCCTTCTTTTTATTTTTATTTAAATACGAGTCAAATTTAAATTTAATATCAAATTATAATTTCATGTTCATGATTAGTTCATTTTAAAAAAAATTAAATTTGAGTTTATTCACAAACTTCTTGTACATTTAAGGCATCATAGAGGGGTATGGGGAGTTTATTTCATTTCTTAAAAGACCTAAAAGCAATGCTTTACGTCCAAAAAAAACTATGAAGTGTTTTCTAGGCATTTCTTTTTTGTTTCTAAGCATTTTTATTGACATTTTAAAAGCTTAAAGAAACTCCCATCATTTTTCATCTCTTACAAAATTATTGAAACTTCAAATCAATTGAAAAATGTGAAATATACATACATATATATATATCTAAGTTTTAGTAAGTTGCAAAATTTTTTCCCCAAGATTAATTGTGTTTTATGTTCATTGTTTAAGCTATAAGACTGAATTTTCATCTCATTATTATTTTTTGATTATTTTGCTTAAATAATTACTTTGAGAATTCATGTTAAAATGTTGTTAATTTGTTGTAATTTCATATATATGGTCGCAACAGATTTTATATTCTTAGAATAAGAGACATTATCTTCCAATAAGGTATATATATAATCGCAAATTCATGTTAAAATAAAAGAAATAAAAAAAAAATTCATGAATTCGTCCCAAATACAAACAAAGGGTACAATAAAATGAATATCATCCCAACAATTAAGTAAAGGAATAATACGAACAAATCTAATATTGCTTAGAAAAAGAGTTATAATAGTCTTAACTTAATGCAAAATTTCAACTTTTAAAATCCTTATTTTACTTTTTTGAGAAATAATACTTGAAGTTGTAACATACGTAAATGCTATACAATTCTTTTCAAAAGTATGATTCTTTATGACAAATTAGTTTCTAATAATGTATTCTATTTTTTTTTTTTTAACGAATGAGACGCTACACTTTAGAATTGTACATACCATTACTTGATAAAGCTGTTTCTTTAAAAATGATTACGCTCATCAAACATGGAATAAAATATTTCATGGAAAAATCTTTTTTTTTTTTCCTTTTATTTTGAGCATTCAAATGAACAGTCCAAAGAACAAGAGTTAAAGAGAAAGAGATAAAGAGATTGGAAGCAGCTAATCTTTCCATCATTGTTCATGGTTAAAAATTTGAGTTAAATACTAAAAATTAATATTTTTTTATTGTGATGCATTCTCGAAATCTTTTAAAATTTATTGCCTGTAGGCTGTTTTTGGAGATGTACATAGGCCCCCCTTCCCATTTTGATTATTTTTAACAGATATTTTTAACTTAAATGTGTATAAAATATAAATATTTTTTTACATTTTTATTATTCTCTGAGCTTAATTTATAGGCTTACTAGGTTGGGCCTGAGTGAGAAATTAAAGCTCAACTTGGCCAGCATTCTTTCCTCCTACTGTCTAGGAATCGCCAAAGGAGCTCAGACCATGAATTGTATTAGCTAAAAGGAAAGGCATGATCGGGAACACAAGTTGAGGAGGACAAACAAGATGCCCGACCTTGACACTCGCCTACAACACCTAGTATCAAAATATCTACACCAGAAAGTGAATGGAGAACACGAACAAACGTTCATTCTTTGACGATGGAAAGAGAAGTGACCGTGTTGATTGCTTACCATTGAGACGCCACTCGAGAAATTACAGTGTATTAATGACGCCACCTCAAACGTCATGCCACATTAAAGGCTTTGATTAGGGCAACTGTGAGCATGATGTAAACCCCTAACATGGGGTATGGGATATGTCCTGAAACTTCGTATACAATCCATGCTTCAGGTATGAAAAACTATTTTTGTACTTTTTAATTCTCTATCATTTTCCAAGAAGAAGTACTGTCTTTGATATTAGTAGCTTACGAAACATTTTCGGTCCCACATTTATCTCAATATTTGTAGGTGGAAATATCCGGGCCTAGATTGCTGGAATTTAGTCGATGTGTATGAAACATGATATTAATAAATAAAAAAATTGGTCCCTATGAAAATTGCATTTCGTCCTTAAAAATTAGGCTAAACACAAAAGGTTGTTTATATGATGTGTTTTAAAGTTAGATTGCACATATACTTTTTTTTATAAATCCTCTGTAGTTGTAACGTTAATCAATTTAATGCACTCGTTAAACAACTACTGAACTAGACAGGATATGGTTGTTTGATGAAATACACGATGAGATAGATTTAATCAATCTAATAATTATAGATAGTAAAGTTTCAACTCAAAAAATAAATAAAGGTTGTAATGACTGTAAAAACATGTAATCCACAATATATTTTGAATCGTTAAATTTTGCCTAACTCTTTGACGTTGTGTATATCAAATGTTGTGAAATTTAGCCCTTGTTTGGATTCGGAAATCATTTCATCTTATTTCATTTCATCTAATCTCATTATTACAATTTTTTTAGATTTTTACATAAAATAAATTAAACCAACTTTTGTAAATTCCAAAACAATAATAATATTAAAAAATTATATTCTAATAATATTTTATTCAATCGTAAACTTTCATTTAAAACCATATTATCTCATCTAATAATCCAAACCGAACCGCTTGATTTGATTTTACAAAAATTTCAAACCATCTCATTTTATCTCATATCATCTTAACATCTAAACACCATTCATATACAAATATTTTTCAATTTCAAATTTTCAAGATTTTCATATAATCATTGTGACACCCCCAGATTCCACTTGGAATTGAACAGATATTTGAAGTATCGGGATATGCAACACAAGGTTACGTGCCCCCGTTCATGATAAATAAAAATGCAATACACCTAACATGCATATAACATTGTGCAATATTTGCAACGGATAATTTTTTTTCTTTAGCAATATTATGTATCAAACTAAAAATATCTCAAATACTTAAAACATCATTCATACAAAAAGACATAATAAACAATTGAGATCATAACGTTAGTCCAAGATGGCTATGATCAAAGAAGACTAGAGATGCAACTCCATAATATAAGTATTAATTAAAGTTAACTAATATTTTAACATTGACTCTACACCGTCATTCAGTTGACTGTGTCTAGCTGATCGAATCTCGATTCACCTTCAGGTCCTTTGATAACCCAAAATTTTTACCTGTCTTTATTAATTTTCATATTTAGTATGATTATGTTTTCTTTAGAATTATTTTAGTAAAGTTTTAGAACTTTTTAGAAATATATATATACATGTTTAATTTGGTTTAGAAGAACATGAGGATACCTAGTTTTTGGAGGATTTTGGGACACATGGCAAGTTAAGGATATGTTACTTTCTGTTATTTCAAATGATCAAATGCTTGAAAAGATGAGTTATGAAAGTCTTAGCAAATGAATTCGAAAGAATCAAGTAAGACATATTCTCTTGAGAAGTGTTGGCTATTGAATGAATTTTAGTAGAAAGAAACAAATTATGCCTGTTATTTTAGATTATATATACAAAGAGTACTTTTATTAAGAGATAAGAAATAAGTGACAAGTGATAATAGGATACACATAAATGTGTTTAGTGTAAACCAAGATAATTGAGTAGTTTTCGACAGATTTGACATCTCTCGGTAATCTGGGAATAAATTTCTTGTTTGATTTTGGATTGAGATGATTCAAAATATTATGGAACTCCAAGAGAAAGATCTACAAGTTTTATGTTTTGAGTTTTAAGAGATATTGGCTTAATTAAGGATGAAATTGGGCTTGAAGTTGACTTGTCTGAAATGAATATAGATGGTAGCTGAAAATCACTTTGTTTTATTTAGAGATATTTTCAAAGATATAGATGATGTAAAGTTTGCCTAATTTTGTCATCTTCTACACAAAGAAAACTAGATGATATATATACGTTTTTATAAAAAAGAAAACAAAAAGAATCAATGAAAGAAGAGTTTTAGTGTTTTAAGTAAAGTATATTCAGAGAATATTCCTAGACTAAGGGGGGGCTTACAGATTGGTTGTTTTGAAAGGCCAATGATCGACTTTTTCTTTTGTGTTTCTTACCATATTTTAGTTCACTTCTTAAGCAAGTAAAGTAGGCAAATGGAAGGATATGATTGGATGAGAAACGCTTGACTTTTCCTATAGGTGTTTCGGCTAAACCAAGAGCATATGGGAGAAGGCTTAACCAACTTATTATTTTGTCCATTTCTACCACAAATTAGCTTATATACTTGGCATGAATTGAGGCATGTGGCAAGGGACTATTGGATGAAATGAACTTGGAATTCTTTACATGAGTTTCGGCTGAAAAAAGAAATCAAAAGGAGAAAGTTTAGCCGATTGGTTTATCTTCTTGAAATCACCAAGTTTTGGATAAGCACATGATCTAATCTTATGTCACCTAAACCTAAGTTGAAATTAGTGTCTTATGGTCTAAGAGGGACACTTGGCCTCATGGGGTGAAAGGTTGATTTTAGTCTTTGTATTTGAAGATGTCGCCTAACACCAAACACACACAAGTTCACTTCACTTTACCCATAGCTCTCGGCCAACCAATTCTTCTCTTCTTCATCCACTTCTTTCCTTCACTTCAATTTCTAAAATATTTCTCTTAGTATAGTTAAGTGTGTTTTCTCAAGGAGGTGGTGGAAAAATCCTAGCTTACAAAGGAGTAGTTTTGGATATTTTCTTGAACTAGTAAGTGCACACATAACCAAATTTTAGCTTTTTGTTGATATATTTTATAAATTTTGTTATTCAGGATTTTATTTTCTATTGGATTGTTGGAGGAATATATGTATCTTGGTGATTGATAAATAGTATGAGGATTATGTTCTTTATATTGAAAATTGGTTTATAAGTGGTAATAAGTGATCAAAGTTTTTAATTCCTTAGGCTTATTTGAGAAAATGACTTAAGATTTGGTTTAGTAATTTATTTAGGAAATATATGATGAAAAGTTTAAGGAAAAAAATCAAGGATTTAATTATAGAAGTGTGAACTAAAACTTTAAGTCATGGTAGGATGTGTGTAAGAATTAGAAATAAAAAATTTAAGGGTTCGGTTATTAAGTAATTTGTAGAAAGAAATTTCAAGTTTTATTTCTTATAGATGATCTAATTATAAGCTAGGTTTTTAATGAAAATAGGAAGTTATTCCTTTAATATTTGGGGAATAATTGAATAGATGTGATTTGAAGATGGAGTGATGAAAAGAAGTACAGAAATGACTTTTACAAGTTTGACGAGATTCTCGGCTTAGGCTATTTAAAGGTGAAAGTTTAATTAATTTGTTTATTTCTTTGATGAAATATGTATGATTTACCTAAAAGAATTTATAAGCATATGTTTAATATGAATACGCTCTGATTGGATAAATGCATGCGTCATATGTCACATGATCATACATTACGCATGAAAAGGGTTTAAGTTGCATGCATTTTATAATAAGTCTCATGATTTAAGTTATCATGATTTTTTTTTCAAAGTAAATAAGAACAAGAATTAAAAAAAAAAAAGTCGCATCATAATAGGGAAGGCAATACGTAACTCCCATATGACTGGCATGCCGACGGAAAAGACGATACGTAACTCCCATATGACTGACATGCTAACAGGTAAGAGGATACATAACTCCCATATGACTAACATGATTGGCAGTGAAAACGATACATAACTGCCGCCATAATAAATATTTTCGTGTCATGATAGAGAAGATGATACGTAACTCTCGTATGACTAAGAAGAACACGACGATGAAGGTAATACGTAATTGCTGTCGAGGTTTAGTGATAGTGAGACAGTAAAGACGATACGTAACTATTGTCATACTATGAATAAGAATAAAACTTAAAGAAAATATACAAATAAGATAAGAATTTTAAGAAAAGTCATTATATGTCATGATGGGTGTCGTACCCATGTTCATACAAGCTTTTGATGAAAATGTATAATTCTATGTGAAAATGGTACATAAGTCATGCTAAGAAACGTGACGGTGAAAGCGATTATGATTTGCCGTTGAGATCAAGACTAAGAATTACATGAACAATAATCAAAGTATAAAAGAACAAGAATTTCAAGCAAAGGTTTTTATACGTTACGAAAAGTTTAATACCCATTTTCATATTAAGTTTTTATGAAAGTATGCAAGTTTTGAAAAAGGGGTGCATAAGTCAAGCATAAGTCTCAAGCAATAGTCAAGCATAAGTCAATGACATAAGTCTCAAGCAGAAATCAATGATATAAGTCTCAAGCATAAGTCATGTCATGAGTCATATGTGCATGCAAGCACATGTTATTTGTAAAACTTGGCTATATTATTATTATTATGTTATATGTGTACTTACTGAAAATTTTCAAAATCTTACTATTTTATTTTATCTATTATTCCTTATAAAATGATAAACGTTATTGCAGGAATAGGTGAACCACTACAAAACTCAAACGTCATGGGAGATTCTGAGATACTCTGAAAGTCCTACAGAATACTCCCCTTCTACTGGAATGACTCCTTCTGTATGCGATATATTCTGCATATTGTTAGTAAGTTAGGTGCATGCATATAATTTCTGGCATGAATAATGATATTTGTAACCTAACGTTATAAGTCATGACACTTCAGTTTACGTTATTTTTCAACATATAAATTGAGGATGTCACAGGTCCTGCAACAAGATCTACCATTATGGTGGAATGGTAGTTGAGACTACTACAGTAAGATTTGATTGTAAATCTCAGTAAGTTAACTAAAAACCTTCATACATATTAATGATGCATGCACGATAGTAAAAGTATAAATGCATAATCAAAGTTATAAGCAATCATAAAATAACTTAACATATAACATGGCATGACATGAACTTGAGATGTGAATGTGAACTTTAAAACTTGAAACTTGACATGACATGAACTTAATCTTGAATAACATAAACATGGACTTGAATATGAGTGAACTTGAACTTGAATACGAGTGAACATGAACTTAAACATAGTATAAATGTGAACTTGAAACATAGCATGAACGTAAACTTAAACTTAATTAAACATGAACGTGAACATAAACACTGACAATTAAAATGATTCTGCCAATTGTTTTCCTAGGAATAGTGAACAATAAGAATGATTCAGCCCAATTTATCCTATAAGAGATACTCAAGACAATCAGAATGATTACGCCATGTATTTTATATTAGATACCCTAGAAATCAGAATGATTATACCAGGAGTACCTAGTAATGCTCTGACAATTAGAATGATTATGCCATGAGTATTAGATAATAGGTATTCTAACAATCAGAAATGATTATACTAGAAGTACATTGCGTGAAATATAAATGGAGATGCTTGGATAATCATAATGATTATATCATGAGTAGCACAGGTATGACTGACTAAAAGAATACTGCTTTATAGACACTTTATACTTGAGACACAACGTGATGTGAAATGAAAGACATGATGTACTATGAGACAGACAACATTTCATAACATGACATTAAATATAATAGACAATATTTTATAACATGACATAAGATGTAACGAAAAATATTTCATAATATGAAATAACATGTAACAAACAATATTTCATAACATATCATAATATATAACAAATGATATGACATACATGTAACAAATAGAGTACGTAATATGACATATTTGCAACAAATAGCATATGTGGCAAAATCTATTGTGTAACATATAAGTATTTCATGATAGTATAATTCGTGTAACAAATAAACATATAATGAGATAGCATGGCATGATATATATGATAACATATATACATAAATTCCAGTTCCCATACCCTTCACACATATACAATAAATTGATAGTAAGTTAAGAGCTAACTTACCTCGATCGTCATGTTCTATGAGAATATAATGCGAAATACGAGAAACTGAAAATAATGATTCTAAGATTATAAATTAATCACTAATGATTAGCAACACTGAAAGAAATACTAATTTAGAGAAAAATTAACATTTTACCTTCTACAATGCTACATGTAGAAAAATAATCATTTTATCCTTAACTTAAAATTTCATATTCTAACTCCAAAAATTACCAAAATTTATATTCCATATGTACATCTTGTTCTAAACTCAACTATTAACTAAGAAAAATGTAAAACTAAATACAACCATGAAAAATCTATAGGAGCCAAAAACATGCATAGGCTTTTTTCCCTTGATTTTTGTTGTATTTCTTCCAATTTTAAAATTCCTGATCAAACTAATTTTTTTTTTTGTGCAACAAAGATTTTCCTATCCTAATTTTAAAATATAATTAAGATATCCACTAAAAATATGCTAGTCATCAACACCAAACTTTTTAGAAAAGATCCAGCCATTTTAACTGAAAAAATAACTCTTGAATCAAATGATTTGATCTATTTCAAAGGATCTCTTAAAACTTCAAAAACCCAAATATTACTTCTAAAATATTCATAACATATTCCTAAGAATAATCATGTTTTGAATCGTCAAGCAAAAGTCACCAAAATTACCAAAACAACACTTGAAGTTATTGTCTTTCCTCTAAGTCCAAAAACATATTTTCATTTTTAATTTGTTTTGATCAATACCTTGATTCATAACTTATAAAGACGTGATCTTCAAACCCAAATATCACATAGTTTTAAAATGTGTCATAAAATATATCTATGCTTCAAACTCAAGATCACACGGTTAAAAATTAACCAAAACATAAATTTAGTCAAGAACCTTAATATTTTGACCTATTCGAGTATCTCTTTGTATAAAATTTCATATATTTGAAACTAATATCAAATATATTCAAAACAACATTATAACATGTATATAAGAGACTTATGGTTATTCAATAAATTTATCCAAACCATTGAAATAGGATTAAACAACGAAATATTCAAATTTACTCAAAACAGAAATTGTTTTTCCACTTCCAATTTTCAAGTTTTTATATCCAAGAAAAAATATCATCAAAAGTTTTATTCATACAAAAAAATTTAAATTATGATTCATAAACACATGTTAACAATATTCCATAAAATGTTCGGATCAAGATATTTTCATTAGCTTAGTCAAAACTCCAAAATTTAACTCACTCTCCAGTTTAACACTCAGAATGACCTATTCATGTTTAAAACTATTTTTGACCAATCAAATGACCATGAAATGAAATGAAATATATATATATATATATATATATATATATACGAAAACTAGACTCAAAGAAGAATAAGTTTTATGAAGGATTTTTAGCAAGATAATACTTAAAAAGGGTCCAAAAGGACCACATAAGAATAGACATAAATCTGCTCGAGAGAACTGTTTGGGGATTCTCTTTAGGAGTGGGGTGAAAAGGTGATGTAATGATATTAATATGAATAATACGAATGATATGAATGTCAAGAAAAAATATGAAATGTTATTATCGCATGTTAAAGAAAAGTCAAAAGAAGAAATGAGATTTTTACATGAATGTACATAATGCACAAGTTAAATCATAAGTCTCATGATTCACGTTCATGCATTTGTTTGTATTTGCCTTTGTATGCCTATGATACGTGTGCTATGTTATTTGTGTACTAATTGAGATTTTTCAAAATTTCACTCTGATAGTTTCCACTACCTTTCTTTTCTCGAGATGATAGAAGTGATTGCAGGTATAGATGAGGAAGTGCAAGACATCCTCTCTTAAGAAGACTTAGGAGAGGAGACCTTGAAGAGTCCTGAGGGCCCCTCAGAGTGCTTTGCATATGCTAGGCTGGAGGAGATAGATGAGTTTTTTTATTCAACTTATGAAACTTTTTGAGTAGCTTAGGTGGATCCAGCATGAAGGACAAGCTAAGCAGGACCAGCCTAGCGAGACTGATGATTAGGAGTGACAACCCCTAGTCGGGTTCAGTTTCTTTTGGAATATCAGACAATTTTTTAGTTTAAGTATTAAGTGTTTTAGATATGACTTCCCGTGCTTTGGGAATTTAAGGCTTTATAACTATTTCTTTTGAGATGTAATTGCTTTATAAAACTTTTGGAATAGTTGCACTAGTGATTACCATGTGATAATTGGCATCATCTTATTATTTTGCCTATCTAGTTAGAAAAGACTTTTTCACTACGATTTTTATTGCATACTACAAGTAAACTACGTGCATGCATTTTAATATGCCATAAATGACGGGTATATAGCCTTGTGTTATATACTTCCGATACTTCAAGACCATCCTCCTTTCACAACCACCACCATTTCAGACCATCTTCCTTTAGATGGCCCATCAAGTAATGATCTCCACCACTCAATTACACTTTTTTTTTTCATCCGACAACAAACTAACAAAATAAAAATGGTTTTGTTTAGTTTTATTTGCAAAATTATGTTTTGAATTTTGGAATATATTTTTCTTCAGCGGTAACAATCACTAGTGATAGGAGATTCAAAAGTAAGGACGGAGCATTTGGATAGCATTCTTGCCAAGCTGTATCAATTCAAGGCTGATGGGGCTCAGCGAGGTTGCCTTCTGATTTGAGCATTGGGTTTCAACAAAAACAAATTAAGTATTTAACTCGCGCTACCAGAGCTCGTATAAATTCATTTATTTATTTTATACGAGTTCGAGTCGAGTTTGAACTTCATATAGGTTAGGCGAGTCGAGCTCGATCAAATTTTTTTTTATTTTTGTCGAACTCGAGTAGAGTTCGAGCACGTAAATATGCTAATCAAGCTCTAGACCATCTACTCAAATTCGACTCGACTCGATTTTTTTGTAGCTCTAGATGATACTTATTTCATCATTATTTTTTTTTATTATCAAATGAGTAAGTATACAAACAATATATTTTACAAGAATAATGTTAGATACAAAATTTCAAATAGTCAATTAAGCTTCATACAAGGTTTTTATAAAAAAAGTAGGTGATAAATAATAGTGTTTTTATAATTTTTAAGGTGAGATCTACTTTTTGTTATAGATTTGTATAAATTATTTCTCTTAATGGAAAATTCTATTCACCATTCCATATACTACACACAACACTTTTCTCTCCTCTTACTAAATGTACTGTACATGGATAATGAATAAAAAAATTCAAATAGTTTAAGAAGAATAAAAAAAAACTTTAAAATTCTTTTAAAAGAAATTTGATTTGTGGTGTGTGCAGATAAATAGTAGCAAAGTTCTTTTACAATACATAGTACAAAATAAGAATATTTTGAATAAATTTTACTTTTAGAAGATAGTTTTAAAAAATTTATAAAAATATCATTCCTTTTGAAATATTGTTATGTAAAATATTATGAAACTCTTCCTACAATCACCCTGCCATCATCTTCTGGCGTGGGGATTTCTTTTGTTTCTCTTGGTCTCTGAGACCTTGATAATTTAATGGGCTAGGCCTTTGCTAACTTGTCTACGGCTCTTGAGTTTGAGCTCCTGCCAAAAGGTAGTGATGCTAGTGGTGAGCCCTCTTTTGAGTTCTCCTCTTTATATTTGGGAATGACGATTATTGATGGCAACCTTTTTGAGAAAATTACTGAAGGTTTTGCCACAGATGTCTTTGAGGACTCTGTTATCTTTAGGGCCGTTGAAGAGGTGCCTGTTACAGATGTTGGGGAACTCCCTAATTAGATCGAGACATAGTCTCCACTCCCTCTTCCCCCCATCCCTCTTATGGAGATGATGCTATTTTTGCTACCCCTTTCAAGGAGAACGCTTTTCGAGGGGCCAAGGATACAGAAGTTGGTGAGGGCCCAGGAGGTGGCATGATTGATGAGCAGGTTGTTGATGATAAGGTTATAGCAGTTAAGTTTGGTGTTCCAACTCTGTGGTACTCTTGGGGCCCCTTTACCTAAGGGGCCTTTCCTGGAAGAAGGTGCTGTGGATTTTGAGGAGGCTGGGCCTAATTGTGCTGCTCCCCTCTCTAGGGTAGCATTGGAGATGGCTACACACCTTTGCAAGATCTTTACTCAGGTATGGGACCATGTTTTTGTCTTTACATGTGCCAAGTTGTCCTATTGTTATGATTTATGGCTGCGCATTGAGGCGATATATCCAATTTAGAAGAAGAGGTGAGAGACTACCGTCTTGTGTCTAAAAGGGAAAAGCTTTCCAGCTACATGGATTAAGCAAACAGGGACATCTGTTCTTTGTGTGGTGAGTTTAATCACGTTCAATCCCTGCATGCTTGAGAAATTTTTGCATTGTAGTTGGTCGAACAGGATCACGTGGCTACCAACTCTAAAATGGCTTGCTTAAAGGAGTCTGACAATTTGTCAATGGGCTCAAGAGGTTACTAAATGTAGACACCAAGAGGTATCAGATGTCTTATCCTCTTCAGTTCATCAGTCTATGAAAGGGCAAAATTGGCAGCCGAGCTATCTCAAGTGAAAAAAGTTGTTTCAGATAAGCGTAAGAAAAAGACCCACAGATCGCCGACCACTAGAGTGATTTAAGAACATCCTAAGCCAGGTTTTTTGGTTACCAAAAGGAGTGAGATGACATCAACACCCGCTAGGATCAAAACTTTTAAATTGTAGCCAAATTATCAGAGGAGGTGGCTAGTCTAAGGGTGAAGAAGGTGGGGCTCGAGTCCTGATTGACCGCTGCTAATAACGAGATAGTTCGTTGGCATCCCCAATATACTACTGCTGAAGGGATTCGCAATAGAGCTTTTGGATATGGGTATGGGGCCGATTGAGGTGGTTACGGGCATACTTGTTGGCTAACCCTCACACCGATTTAAGGAAGTTGAACCTAAAGGAGCTTATGCTAGATGCCACCGCCACTCAATTGGTAGATGCCATGGGGTATGATGTGATGGCAAACACTTTTCCTCCTCCTGCTACTAGTTGAATATGATTTTTTTTAAGAAGAGTAAAAGTCATATATCCAATAGTGGCCTCTACCCGAATTTTATTAATAATAACTCTCATATATGATAAATAAAAATCGTGGTTACAAGCCAAACATTTGGAACTTTACAAGAAAGAGAATAAAACAAAACCTTCCTAACACAAACCAACAAACGAACCAAAAACAATAAACCAAACCACAACTCTAGACAAGCCTAAGGTACTTGTTTTTTATGGTCACTTTATTCAACTCCTGAGAATCTATACACATCCGAAGTGTACCATCTTTCTTCTTCATAAGTAAATTTGGGGCTCCCCACGGTGATTAGCTAGGTTGAATAAAAACCTTCTCCAATAATTCCTCTATTGGGAACTTAAGCTCTTTCAACTCATTCGGGGCCATACGATAAGGCGCTTTGTGTATTGGAGCTGTAGCTGGCTCAAGCTCAATCTCAAACTCTATTTCTCGATTAGGGAGAAATCCAGGCAAATCCTCCGTAAATACTCCCAAAAAACCCTCGATCATTAAAATTCCTTTAACTCCCTTACGTTCTTCCACTACATCTGTCACCATCACAAGGTAAGTATTATCCCTAGTTACTAAGCTCTTACTGACTTGTCCAGATGTTCCCACTAATGGATCTAGCCTAACGATCTCTCTCATATAGGTTTGTAAATGAACTAGACTAATTGATAGTCCACTCAATACTCGTTTGGTTAAACTTGAATCGAACTCGATTCGTAAAAGAAAAAAATTGCTCATAAAAGCAAATAACTGCTTGATTAGTAAATGATACATACCCAACAAAACTCAGCTCGACTCGGATAAGACTCGTTAAAACTCGCTCGTTTATACTCAAGTCGACTTGTTAGTTTGACTCGATTAAATTTTTTTCATATACTGATAAATATATACACATATATAAGTTATATATATATATATGTATTTCTAATAATATAAGCATAGTACTTATAATTAAATATGTAAAATATAATTTAATTACTTATATCTATATAATGAATATATTTCATAGCTATATTTTATAATTTGTACAATAATTAATCTATAAAATTTAGTAATTCATATGTGTTATCATATTATGTGTATTTATTAATTATATATGTAAGGATATAACATATTGTTATTATAAATAAATATCAACTAGTTAGATATTAATTATTAAATTTTTATTTTTTATTTATATAATTTTAAATTTAAATTTTATTGAAACAATATTAAAAAAATGGAGCTCGGCTCGACCTGACTTGAGTTCATTTGTGGGACGAGCTTGAGCTCAGCTTGACTCGACTCGAGTTTGTTTATGGGACAAATTCGAGCTCAAGTTGGAAATTTAACTTATCAAGTCGAGTTCAAACAAAAAATAAATAAAAATCTCGAGTTTGGGCTTATGCTCAAATATTTTGAGTCGAGCCAAACTCAGCAAGTTAAAACTTGGCTCAATTATTGCCCTACTCGCATATAACAAAGATTTTCTTTAATACGCAGGTCAAACACTACTTCTTGCCTTATACAATCATTGTTGGAGTAATTCCTCAATAACCAATCTATTCTCAATATTAAATCAAATTCTATTAAATGGAAGACTATCAGGTCTGCTGTCAAAATTACATCTAAATTTTCCAGTAGACAATCATTAACCATTATTGTGCATCCAATCACTTTTTCATCAGGAATAGCTACTAACACTTTCTAAGACATTAGCTCTACCTCAAGCTCGCATCATCGCACGCAACTCCTAAAAATAAAAGATCTCAACGCTTAGAATTCAAAAGGAGCACCAATCACAAATTACTTTAACTTAAAGTTACCTAATAAAGTAGCTATAATTACTCAAAAATTCACATATACAAGTTAACTGCGGATAAGGGCAAAGTTGAAAATGTTACTAGTAATCACTCCCGCATCTGTCGTCTCATTAGCTTCCAAATCCACGACTCCAGATAACATATTATAAGAGTTATAGTATAAAGATAGTATATGTATAAAAAGTTATAGTATAAAAATCAAGTGGACCGACAGGACCTGATCGAAAATGACCAATTTGGTCCCGTCCTTTGAAGTATTCAGTCTGGTCTAGGCTAGAAAAATCCTGGACCGAATAGGTTCGGTTCATAAAACTCTCCTAACACCGACCAGGCCAGACCGAACTCCCCCAACTCGTGAATGAGTATTTTGTGATCTCCTGTACCTTTCAAAATAGCTATTCCCGTATGGACAGCTTTCCTTGGACATATTTTGACCATGAACAATTTGAGAAAAATGAGATCAGTGTGATTGATTGGTGTTATTTGTGCAAAATGTATGATGAATTAGTGGATCATTTATTATAACATTGTAAGGTTACAAGAGTGCTATGAGATGAGATATTTAGGAATGTTGGTGTATTTTAGGTTATGTCATTGAGGGTAGTGAACTTACTTGATTGTTTGAATGGCATTCAAGGTTGTTTTAAAGTGGCATCGGCATGGAAAACGATTTCGTTGTACATTATGTGATGTAACTAGTTGGAAAGGAATGAATGGTTCTTTCAAAATAGGAAACGTACAGCGGGAGAGCTTCAAAACTTTTTTTCACACTTTATTACTCCAGTTTTCTACTATTATGCTTCTTGGGAATAATGTTTATGATTTTCTGGTTTTAATTCTCGAATTCTAGAATATATTTAGGTGTTCTCTTATATACTTATTGTGAACATAGATTTTGTCCATTTCATTCATATCAATAAAATTTACCGCTTATTTGTTAAAAAAGAAAAAGAAAAATGGGATGAACATATAACCTCATCCTCGTTTCCATGCTTGACAAGATGGATATGAATTTTGAAGTTTCTCAACGTTTGGACACAAATTGTCAATTAGAACAAAGAAACGTATTTTTAACATGAGGTAATTATTTTTAATCATATGCCAAAGATAATTTCGAAGCCACAAATGCGCTTATTGGCAAATCGATATTTGATCACACTTTTTAGGCGACCAATAATTATGTGCAATGATTTATTTTAGTCTCTCTCGCTATTTGAGAAATTCTAGCTCCAACTTGAATTCCTTTCCAATAGGAAGTGATAGCTTTGAGACCTCGACCACAAGAAACTGGCCTTGGCTGTCGAGATGTGTCTTTCTAACTGGCTTTCCATTCAATTTTGTTCCCTTCAAACTCTTACCGTTCTCCAGCCCTATGAAAGTCACTTTATCTATGATCCACTTTTGGCTCAAAGCATATCCTCCGTTCTCAACCTCTGAACTGAGTGATACCTTGTTGCCCACTATTCCACCAAAAAATCTCACTAAACTCCATATCCCTCCTTTTCCTCCCATCACCACCTCCTCTCCATCATCCAAGAAAACTTCTCCAGTAGTAATTCCAGTACTGCTGACCACCACCAACAGCTGGAATGGAGTCTTTCGAGCTAAGCGCGTTGTCAAGGCCGCTCCTTGCATGGCCAAAATATTACCTTCCAGAACATGAACGTTAATATGATCAGGCGGTGCATCGAGTCTAATATATCTTCCTGAATGAACACTCAAAGAATGCGAGTAGTTGAAGAGGTCAAACCAATTTCCAGTAGGGAAGTATGCATCAACTGAAGTTGCTTCTGATTTCAATGCCGGTGAGACCATTACGCCTTTACCAATCAGAAACTGAGTACTGATTTCATACGTGTTGATATCTTGAGGAAACGAGAAGAAAAGGGGGCGTGCAATGGGGGTTCCTCGTTGGTGTGCTTCATACATTAATGTGTAAAAGTAGGGTAGAAGCCGGTAGCGGAGCCCAAGCACCTTCCTGGCTGTTGCAGCAACAGACTCCCAAAGATAGAGTTCTCGACGAATGGTATTCTTCGCTGAGTGATCTCTTGCAAAGGGATAAAAGGCTCCTAGCTGCATTTGGAAAAAATAGTGATGTTAGTGCTAATGTTTATAATCGCTACTCTTTCTTAAAATAATGGAACTCCCACTATCATTCTTTTCCCCAAAGCATTTGCGAAGACATTGGACATTGGACATTTGACAGTAAAATGACTTCTAATAGACAGACATACTTGCATGGGATAAAACCACAAATATGAATAGAAAATCTGGAAGCATCACTTTTATAATATTGACAAATAAATTAGAAAGTAAAAAAAATAAAGTAGGGGGAAAAAAAGGTTTCAAAAATCAGAAAGGTGTACAATCCTCATGTGCTGAAGATTGAATATTGTTCGTGTATCATCCAACATATAAACGAGGTAATAGGCATAAAAATTTGGATATTGTAGACGAGGAAGATAAACCTTTATTTGACTTGCTACATTTTATCGGCAATTTAAAAAATAATGAACCCTTTCAATCTTCTTTGGTAAAATCAAAACAACAATGGTCTAAAATACTTGCATTGACCTTGCAAGTGTTAAGAAATGTATAATACTAGCACCAAAAGCTGAGAAGAAACCAAAACAAGATGGTAAATTATCTATTCACTCTTGTGATCACTTTTTACCTGAATCCAGCGCCTGCAGAGTTCTTCAGTTGTATTTCCAGAGAAACCACAGATATCTGCACCAACCATTGGAATTCCAAAAAGCCCAGAGTTCAAAATTGACGGAACTGTGTATGCCAAATCGTTCCACGTGGCAGCATTGTCTCCAGTCCAGTGTGCTGTATACATGCCAGAGCTAACAAAACTCGACCTAGAAAGTATAAAGGGCCTTTTCCCAGTCACATTGATCAAGGCTGCATTAGTGGTTTTGCACTCTAAGAGCCCATACAGGTTATGGACATTATACTCCGTAACATTACCAAAGTGTAAGGATGTTGCAGGTAGGGTGTTCTTATTAATGGGCTGCCGAACTCCAGCATTGTTAATTTTGTAGGGAGGATCATCAAGAGTAGAATTTGGAGTGGGAAGAGAAGTTATAAAGTTGGAAATCTCATTCATGTCAAGCCAAAGACCATCAACAGGAAGAATATCTCGGAAAAGTTTTATCTCACCACCCCAAAATTCTTCACTGGCAGGATTTAAAAAGTCAGGGAAGTAGACTGGGCCAGGCCAAACTGCACCCAAGTACGGGACACCATCACGTTTTATGAAGACATCAGCTTGCACTCCTCTAATGTAGGTACCATAAGTCTTATTCACACTGATACCTGTAAAGTAAAATATTTTATATCATTAAGAGAGAGAAGAGTGAAGGGATTTCAGCTGAGAAAAACTACATGTTGACTATAGCGTACCAGGATCTATGATAAGCACGTATTTCTGACCATTTTGATGAAGAGTATCTACAAACTTTTTCATTTTATCAACTGGAAAGTTAATGGGATCAAGGGTAAAATCCTTGTACGCATCCATGTAATCAATATCCGTCCACATAACTTCAAGAGGTATATGAGCTTTTGCATAGCCAGCAACCACACTTTCAAGATCGGAAACATTCTTGTAACCATATCGACACTGATGAAATCCTTCACATATGGATAAAAATCCTCAAGAGGATCAGGATTTATAATAAAGTTGTTTCATGATAAAAACATACATATTTGACATGCTTAGTTTGGTCAGATTGAGAAAATCCCTACAATGGGTATGATGCAGGGTAGTGTGTTTTTTTTTTTTTTTAGAGACTACATAGAACATCATATTGAATATTAGAAAAGGACAAGTGTATACATAGGGATTTCAATCATAGCATGAACATAAACGTTTACAGAAAATTGACATTTTGCACATATTGATACCAAATATCACCTTACACCCCTCTCTACTTTGTCATGTCTATGCCTTGCACCCTCAGGGCAGTAGCTCGTATACTATCACTGAGTTTATACTGAATGTTACACTAACTCATGAAAAAATGACATAAACCTAATATTGTATCCTCATGTCAAACATGCCTTTAAAAGTTACATTTTTCTGTTCGTGAAACAGTTCTTATGTTTAAAGGATTCTGCACTGAATAATATGCTCGCTTTTGAGAACAAGCTAGAACAACCTATCTTATGATCCATACTAATTGGAAACTAGAACAATTATATGTTCCATTCAAATGCTTCACAAAACAAAATCTCAGAAACGAAAATAAGGCTATCTTTATAGTCCTCGTCAAAATTGATATCTTCTACGAAAAAAGGATGCTCCTTCACATGCTTTGAAAACAATTATTTTACTTTTTTTTTTTATTAGTAACAATGATTTTACAGTTGCGTATAATCCAATTGGCCAAAGCCTTTTTTCTCAATAAACTAGGGAAGCTAACATGAAAACCCAATGCTTCACCATAAGTTTTAAGAGCAAAAACACAACTTGGCTATAAAATCATATTATTGTTCTTCCTAACTCATTTCCAACCAAAGGGTTCAGATAGCAGAGGAATTATTGAAAGTAATAGCCTAATAGGTGATGACAATAGAGACGAGCTCCAGGGGAACTAGAGATTCAAAAGACACTGTTTTGAGTAGGGCTAACATATATACATATATATATATATTCACTATTGCGTTTATGTCAATTGCAGAACGATTGAAAAAAGATTAAACGAAAGGCATTACCAAAAGCCTATGGGATTAGCTTGTTGAGAAGATTCCTCGTTGTGGCATTCATAAAAAGAATGGAGATTGATATCTCGGGGTTGGTTACCATATGGCTTTTAAAGAGTGAGACTAAGCAATTGGAGCAACTTTGAGCAGGTTTAACACAAATCTGTTAAAATCCACGCATCAATATGGAAGAATTCTTGGCACCAAGTTAAAGAATTTCAACAGGTAAAAACCAGAGAAAAGACATTTGTCAAACTCACCAAAAGACCAATACGGCATGGGTGTAGGCCGGCCGATGAGCTCCGTGTACTGCTCCATCACCATCACCGGAGACGGCCCGGAAAAAATGTATAAGTCAATAATCCCACCAATCACCTTGTACGTGATCCGATCACCACTGTACTCCACATCCATGCCATTGCTGTTAAGAAGCAGGACTCCATGAGTTGTCCCAGCCGCCACTCTGCTATCTTCGGACGGCGACCTGACGTCCATGTAGAACGGATGGGAACCGTAAAGATTGAGGTCGAGATTGGCGCTGGCAATGTCTGCGTTCCACAGAGTGAGCGTCTGCGTCCCGTTGGAGGCCTGAAGCTTGAAGGAGCTCTTGGTGTGCTCGCCCAGGCCATAGAGAGAGGACCTTGCTTTGGGGAGCGAGGAAGAGAGCTGAATGTACTGGTCCTTGAAAACGAGGAACGTGGAAGAGTCTGAAGTCGGGGAGGCGTCGAAGATGGCGTCACCGGATGATCTCCTAACGACGGAGAAGCCGAACGGGGTGGTATTATAGAGAGTGAGGATGAGGTCGGAGGTTGGGTCGGAGAGGACGAAGTGGGTTTTCGGCGGTGACGACCTCTTCGGAGTGTTGTTTTCGGGGAGTAGTTTGGGTAGAAAGTGGGTTTCGCGGGGGATGATGGATTGAGGAATCTCCCACCTATGGTCGTCGGAGTCGGTTATTTTAATTCGGATCCGATCTCCGGTCTCTAAGCTGCGGACCAGATCAATTAATAATACATTAAGACTCGCAATCACTTACAATTTAGGAAATCGAACTATTGCTTTATTGTAAAAGAAAAGAAAATAAGTACAGACAACGTCCTTTGACCCATTTTAGGCCTGGTTTGCGAAGATAAAATTAAAAATTAAAAATTTATCTTAAATTTTTTATTATATTTTTTAAAATTTTTATAAAAAAATATAATAATAAAAAAATATATTTTTCAAATTTTAAAATAAAATTAATACTAAAAAATATTTTAAAATAATTTTTTTTAATTTTTATCTTATTACCTATTATTTCATTTCTAAAAGTAAATTAATTTTTCATTAAAATAGAATCAAAATGAAATAGTCCCTTCAAAGTTAAAAAAATACAAAAATTCTTATAAAAATACTGTAAAACTCGTCTTCTAAATTATATAAAAGAAAGAAAAAAAATAGGCACCAGCCCGATTGTTAGGCAAACTTCTTACGTTAAGAGTGATTTTACTATTTACATAAACAATAAAATCATTATTTATGTGAGAGGATTGCGCAGCAGCCAAACTGCTGCCAAGTAAGTCTTTAAAAGAAAATGCTACGTGGATCGGTGGTCAACCTAACATTTGCATCGATAGGTGTGTTTTTATTTTTTTATTTATTTTATTTTTTAAATGCTAAAATATGTATTGATTTGATATTTTTTTGTTTTTTATTTTGCTCTAAATATTAAAAAAAAATATGTATTAATTTTCCTCCATGAAAAGACAAAACGATTTAGGAAATCAAAGTCATTCATACACACCTGGCGATGAAGTTGAGATTCTTAATGTCGGGTCCAAAGACGGAGGTGGTGTTGATGAGGTGAAGGTGAGCATTCAAGGACTTGGCTGAGGGATCAACGGTCAACGACCGAACCGTGTAGCCATACCCAAGTGGTGCTTCCTTTTCCTTTTCTGCGCTGAGCGGTGACTGTGAGAGGAAGAAGATGGTGCTGCATAAGAGGAGGAAAAGCAGGGTGTGGTTTTGAAGAGGGAGAAGCTGAGGATAAGATATTATCTTGTTGTCCCCCATCATTACCCTGTCTTTGTTGAGGAAATTAAGGTGACTCTATATGTCTTTATATACAAGTTGGAATCATGGGTCGTTTTGTACGTATCTATTGGAGCACTAGCAATGCATCTATTTAAAATGTTTTATAAAAAATATAAATTTATATACATATTCTAAATTTTTATCATATTTAATTAAATATGAAGAATATTTTTTATGTATCACAATTCAAAAACTAAATAAAAAGTAATTTTATTCTATTCTCTCTATTTTTTTTCTCTTATTTAATCAAATATAGCGAAAATTTTTTGATACGTATACAAACTTGTACATTTTTAAAAAAAAAAAATTGATGAATCTATTACTAATGCTCTTATAAAATCTCAACTCTCTCGATGATGACAATTTTTTAATTTCTAAAATAATTAGATAATATATTTTTACTTCTTTTGGTGTGTTCATAATGCCAAAAAGTTGTGTCATCTTCCAATATTTGTGTGTCTTGAGAGAGATCTAAGTATCTAACTTATTGACAAAGGTAATATTAAAGTTGCGTAAAACAAGTTGAATTATTTATTAAAAATAGTGAGTTAAGATGATAGAGTGAATATTATAAAGTAATCTAAGATGAATTTAGATGTGTTTTAATGGTAAAATAAATTTAAATATATTTATGAGAAGTTAGAAAATGATGTAGGTCTCGTTTGCAAAGAGATATTAAATTGAAAAAAAAAAATTATGAATATCACGTATAAAGAGATCTTGAATTAAATAATGTTTAGTATTTTAAAAGTTGTGTATTTAATTGTTTAAATGTTGAGCTGGATTTATATTTGAATTCAACTTAAATGATTTGACTCCTTCTAAATTTCAAAGATAGCCTATGTGTATAATATATTAATATATATATATATATATAAGGAGTAATGTAATAAGTACATTTCCTTAATTTAGTAAAACAGTTATAAATGATATGTTTTTATAAAAAAAAAAAAATCGATCAATAATATAATACATAGAGAAAAAAGAATATAAATTCTAACAAATATTTGACAAATAATAAAATAAAAATGTTTTTACAATAAAAAAATTATATTAAAGTAAATTATAAACTAATGTGAAGTGATAAAATATAACTATTTAATAATTATTATACTTTCAATTATAAAATATTAATTTATCTAAATTTATATATATGATTTAAACTTAAATTGTATTTAAATCATATATGAATTATATCTAAATTTAATTTATATATAATATCTAAATTTAAATTTATATATATTTTAGATATAATTTAAAATTTATCTAAATTTAAATTCATAATAACTTAGATAGAATTTAAAATTATATATCTAACTAATTTCATCTAAATTTAAAGTATATCTAAATCTAAACTTATATATAATTTAGATATAATTTAAATTTTAAATAATTTAAAATTTAAATAATTATATAATTTATATTATCTAAAATATATAAAGACAAAAAATGGAATAATTTATTCGAATTTATAGTTTATAACTTATCTAATTTAAACAAATAGAATAATTTATATTATCTAAATTATAATTTATATATATATATATACATTTTTCAGTTAGATATAACTTAAAATTATATATATATATATATAACTAATCTCATCTAGATTTTAAATTATATTTAATGTTTTGAATGTCTAGTATTAAGTGACCATTAAATTTAATAAAAAATACAAAAAAATTAATAAAAAAATCTGTTAAGTGATTATTAGATAACCACTTATTATAATAAATATATATATAGATATATATATATATATATATATATATATATTATGTATTTGTTTTTGTAAGTGCCTCAGTACTAAATTATGACCTTTAGAATGAGGGTCTGGTAGGGCTGCAATTGAATTGAATGGAATCTTAAATTAAAAAAAAAAACTTCCTTCTCTTTATTTTTACTTACATACCAGTCAAATTTGAATTTATTATCACATTATAATTTCATGTTCATGACTAGTCCATTTTTAAAAAAATTAGATTTGAGTTTATTCACAAACTTATTGTACATTTACGGCATCATAGAGGGTTATGGGAATTTATTTCATTTCTTAAAAGACCTAAAAGCAATGCTTTACGTCCAAAAAAGACTATGAAGTGTTTTTCTAGGCATTTCTTTTTTGTTTCTAAGCAATTTTCTTGACATTTTAAAAGCTTAAACTCCCATCATTTTTCATCTCTTACAAAATTATTGAAACTTAATTCAAATCAATTGAAAAATGTGAAATATACATAAATATATATATAGATATTATATATAAGTTTTAGTAAGATGCCCCCAAGATTAATTGTGTTTTATGTTCAAATTCTGAGTAGTTCACATACAGCGTTCTTGTTAGAGATCTTTTGCATGTTTCTATAGTTGATGTGGCCTAAACAATAGTGCCACAACTCAGTTTCATCCAAATCCACTTTGTGACCACACATAGTATTCTTATGAGAGACTCCGTAACAGTTGTCAGCAATTCCAGTGCCCTTCAACATCCATTTTCCAGTACTATTGTAGACATTACATTCGTCATTTCAGAACCGCACAAAAAAGTAATCATCACGAAACTGACTAATACTCAACAGATTGGCCTTAAGGTTATTAACAAAAATAAAATTATGAAGAGTAGGGAAACTAGAAACATTTTCACTACCATTTCCTTCCACTGTAGCTGTACTTCCATCACCGAAAATTATGAATCCTCCACTAGTGGACTTAATCTTCTTGAATAGTCGTTTGTCCCCTGATATATGTCTAGAATATGCACTATCCAAATACCACATGCTAGTATCCATTGCTCCATTGCTTTAAGTATAGTGTGTGCTACTAGACATACGGCCTTATCCTTTTTTATCCACTTGGATTTGGCATTTGAATCACTCATGCTTTTAGGAAGACAAAGTTCGACTAGTTCAAAATTTCTTACCTAGTGTTTATTGATTGCTTAATTTGTCTACCTTAATTTCTAAATTTTTATCCTTGCTAGGAGACTTATTTCTTTTTCCTTATTCTTTCTCTTTTCTAAGCCTAAAGAAATCTGTCCTAATATGTCTAATTAATCCACAAAAATGATAAGTAGGGACAAACCTACCTTTAGATTTACCTAGAGGAATCATTGTTGACTTGCCTTTGTTCACAGATTTTTTTGGGATATTTTCTACATTACTTCCTTTAACAAGGTGCTACCTTTAGATATAAAGCCAGCAAATGCTTTATGATATGGATCTTTAGAAGTATTGTATCCCAACCATGTGTGATCGGAACTATCTCTTTGAACTTTCAGTAGTTTCTTGAGTTTTTAAGTGGGAGTCTTTTCTTTGATTTCCTAACAAGCTGTTAACATCTTTTCTAGCACCTCTCTCTGTGCACGCAGCCTTGTCACTTCTAGTTTCATCAACTTCAGCGCCTCTACCAAATTGTTCTTCTCATGCTTCATGATGGTTAGGTTTTTGTACAGCTTTTTATTTACTTTTTGAATGTTCACACTTTTCACACAAGTCCCCATATGCTTCCTACACACTTAGTTCATTATCAGCAATTTCTGTCACAACATCAAAATTAGTATCACAAACCAACACACTGTTGTCAGTACATTATTTGCTTATTTCAGCACAATCAATGATAGAAGTAGTAAAAGCAACAAAAACAAATTCATTATCAAAGGATGTATATGAACTTTTAGAGTTAGAATTATCACTAAGTGTAGTATTCAAAACTTTTGCATTTCTTTTAAAGTTTGAACATTCCATTCTTATGACCAAAATCGGAGCATTCATGACATTGGACTTTATCCTTGGATTCAGTTTTGTCTTTATTCCACTTTTCAGATTCATTCTTTTAAGTAAAATTCTTAACTTTTTTCATCTTTCCATAATTCTTTTTATTGAACATGGATTTTTTTTAATTTTCTAGCCACAAGAGCTAAGTTGTCATTACACAAATCTTCATCATCAGAATGATTTTCTTCCTTAGCAGTTTTTAGAGCAATGGACTTACCTTTATTCTATTGTGGAAGGGTAGATTCATAAGTTTGTAAAGCGCTTACCAATTCATTTACCTGAATTTTGTCTAAGTCCTTACTTTCTTTTATGGCCGTTATCTTTAGTTGAAACCTCTTAAGTAAGGATTTTAGGATCTTTCTCACAACTCGTGTTGGATTTTAGGGTCTTTCTCACAACTCGTGTTTTTTCCACCTTCTCTTCGAGATTGAACCTGGAATTAATAATATCATTTAGTTTACATATAACTCATTAAATGTCTAATCTTCTAGCATTCTTATCTCCTCAAATTTTGGGGTTACTATTTTTAATATAAAATTTTTCACCTTTTTGATCCCTTCATATATGGTTTCCAAAATATTCCTACCATCCTTGGTTTTTTCACACATGAAAATTCTCTTGAATTCATTAGGAGAAATCACTATAAAAATAGCATTTAGACCTCTGTTGTTCCAATTATAGCTATTTGATTGTTCTTTAGTCTAATCTTCTATAGATGTTTCGGGTCTAGTACAACCTATCTCCACGATTTGCTAAACTTTCTCATCAAGCGACTTTAGAAATGCTATCATCGTTACCTTCCAGTAGGCATAATTATCACCATCAAATTGTAGTGGTGATAATAGTATCGCCATAATCTACCAGGAAACGGATCATACTCAAGATTGAGTGAATCATATTCTGATGCTAATTGAAATTTCTTATGTACCTCTGGTTATGCATGTTAATTTTAAACAAAATCTATTAGCACCGATTAGTAACCAATATATAATATTAAAAGCATTAACACAATAATTTGGTTATGAAAAGAAACTCTTTAAAGAACTTATCAAAGGTAAAACCCTATGGGGCAATCAAACTCAAAAAACCAATTTTATTGATTGAGATGTTTACAAGTAAAACAATTACAAAACTTTTGTAACTTAACTCGTTTATCCAAAATACGCAACCCGCTTATCTTCTATCGCAGTAAGTAACTAGAACTTCTGATGATTTTCAATCTTTGTCTTTCCTATTGAAATCTTCAGTGTTTGATCACGAACACGGCAACTCCCTCTTGGAGTATGCTCTTACTCAATCCCACGGACTGAGCTTCTTGAAAAATCATTCACTCAAGGAATTTCTCTCACACGATCTTTTGAAGTTTTACCCAGATCTTCAAGTTCTCAATGCTTGTGAATGTATGCTATTGAAGTATTGATTAAAATCTTCAGCCAACTCATTCTTAAATAGGCAATGTAGTAGTTGATTTAAAGGACTCTGCTGCAGGTTTATCCAAATTCTCAGTCTGGTACATTGCTAACAACTTACGAACATCTCAGACTAAATCAGTTCTTCTGGATTTCTTCGAGTTCAAATCAGTTTCAGTTTCTTCAATAAAGTTTGTGTTTTTATCTCTTTAACTGACTCTAAGACTCGAAACATATCAATAACTCTTGTAAACTCTTATCTTATAATTTAAATAAAGTTTGATAAGAGTTACAACTCAAACATTCATCCTTATCAGATAACTTCAATTCAAATACATATCCTTATTGAATGTATATCTAGAGTCCTATTAAAATTACATTAATCCATAATTTAAATTTAAACCGAACTCATCTAATCTTAGCCAAACTTAAATTACATTTACAAAATCATTTCAATAGTATTCACAAATTATCTCATTACTATTTACAGATTTTTTTCTCTCATCTTATTTGTGTAATCGAACAAGACTTAGTCAATTTCATTAGTAGATAATCTTCACGATTTGAAATATTGTTGAGTTTCGTTTTGATGGTTGATTGAATTGAAAGTTTAACTACTTGATAAATACTTAATGGATAGAAGTTTATTTAAAACATATTGATTTATTATTAGATTTTTATACGTTTAATATTTATAATTTCGTCTTTCATACTAAAAAAATCTGATTACCCTTATATTAAATGCATGTTTAGAATTGCAGTATGAAATATAACTTATGACTTAAATAATAAGTTATATTATTACAAGTTATTTACTATTTAGTAACCATATATTTAAAGCACTTTCAATCATATTACATTTTCTTGGAAACAAATAAGATGTGTTTTATAAGATAGAAATAACAGTTTGAACTTATAAAAATTATGATTATGTTTCTTAAAGTTTGAAAGTTGTAATTTTCTAAAACTTGTATGGGTATTTTCGCCCATTGATAATTATTTTAAAATTCGAATTAAGTTTTGTATTATCACAAAGTACTTTTAGGATGATTTTCCTCAAACATACTTTTTTTTATCTTGTTTGACATTAAAAGTGCTTTGATATGCTTTTCTCAACCTAATTTTTTTATTAAAGAGTTTTCAAACTTATTAAAATACTTTTTAAGACTCCTATCACAATTCCAAACCGATCCCTAATATCTGATAGTTATGTTAGGCTTCATTTAGAAATAAAAGTGTTCTCATATATTCTTAAATATCTCATTCCTAAACATCACTCCAACATCACACTTTTCAAATCTTTAATTTTTTTGCATAATTATTAGGTTATTACAACTTTCTCAAAATCTTAAACTAAACACAAAATATAATACAACTTTATCAATTTCAAAATAAAAATTATATTCAAATAATTTTTTAACTTTATAATATTTTTACTCAACTTTTTCTTCTTCATATCCGAAACCTAATAAAACCTTTTAATTTCAGTATTATTGATAGATATTTTGAAATATTCTAACATGCGGTTTAGATAGTGAGAAAAATGAGATGATTTTAAATAAAAATTAAAGGTTAAATAAAGTATTATTAGAATATTATTTTTTTAATATTATTATTATTATTTAGAATTTGAAAAAATTAAATTATTTATTATATTATGTAGCAGAATTTTAAAAAATTATAATGATGAAATGAAATGAAATACTTCACTATCTAAATATTTTATTTAAAAAATTATACTTTGATGTGGCACATTTAATATTTTTTTTTTATCAACCTTTAGAAACCGCCAATATTCATAACAAATATAATTGAAAATGATAACAAATGTAATTGGAAATGATCGATTATAAAAAAAAATTACTAATATTTCAACCCATACAAAATTCATATATACTTCAACCCGTTTAAATGTGTGCGTGTGGAAGTGGACAAAAGGTCCGAGACCTATATCGTTTTTTACGAATTTTTCACGAATGTTGTAAACTGGGTGTTTTCTTTGAATAATATAATGATATACATTCATTTTATTTATCACTACTTTATCATTTTTTTTAATCTTTAATTATTTTTTTTAATTTTCTTTTACTTAATAATTAAGAAAATAATTATTATTAAAATTCTATTTTTTAATATTTTTTCTTAATGATTAAAAATATTAAAAAAATACTTACAAAAAAATAACAAAAAGAAAAAATTCTTTGAATGATAAACTAGTAATAAATAAAGTGTCCCTTTTTATACTGACGGGCTGCACTTGGACTGTTTGCAGCCTTGCAATAAGATAAAGACATGCCACCTGTTTTACCAAATGAAGACTTGGACTGAATTACGTGCGATAGAATAGACTGGATTCCAGATTTCGCCCCTTCCTGTCGCTCCAATCGACCCCTTTCCTTCAGTAGCTCCAAATCCAGACAATGAGAATCACACAGAGAGTGCAAAGTACGCACTGGTGTAAACCTGTTAAATTGGTGTATTTTCCAGGCTTTACTGCTATTGGTGAAGTGACAAAGGAGATCCTTCATTAGGAACTGGGATTATGGCCGACTTCTTCCCTATAAAACCAATGGATTATGGCCGGGTTTTGATGATATCATTAGGAACTAGGTCGCATAGAGACGAAAAGAATTACAAGGCTTATGAGAAATACCCAGAAAACCCAAACAGAAGGCCGAAAATCAACCTTGGAACCAGGAACAGAAATTGAAACCCACATACGCACGAACCGAAATGACTGAAATCCACCACCTCCATCTCTTTTTTTCTAGAATTTTTAGGTTGCCTTTGCTTGAGAAATTTTTCGAGAAAATCAAACGAAAAATATACTTTTCGAAAAAATGGGTTTCTTGTGTTGATGTGTGTTCTGCACCCCTGAGTTGGATCGTGACTTCCAGTCTTAATCTGCAACAACAAAAGTATAGGGTTGGGTTCCTCGACCCTGAGAACTCTCCGAATGTTTAGTTAGAGATGGAAACGAGAAAAGATAAAACAGACAATAATTCAAATGAGCCTTAGAAAGATGTTCATACATGTTTCCAGTGATCTATTCTTTCTTTTATATGGGTTGAAATACTGATTAGGTACACGTGTAACTATCCGGGAATGTCGGAGAACATTTTACTCCTCCTCTCATCCTAGATTTCTTGAGATCATTTATTAGTTTTGTTTCTTCTAAATAATATCTCTTATAACATGATTACCTCCGATCGATCAATAGATCTCTTAAGATATCCTCATCATCCCACATTAAATGCGACATGCCACCCTGCCAGGCATTAAATGTTTATAGGATCTCCAATTATCACACTATCAATATGTCAGGAATAACTATAATAGGCTAACTAGATTTATCGTTTTCGCATAACAAGAGTCCATGTGGAAGGAGTTTAGTTTGAGTAGGAAACACTTAGGACCCACCTTAAGGAATTTTACCAACTGTCATTCCTCCTAAGTCTCTGGAAGAAATGCGATTGGCGGGCGCCACTTCGAAGGGCACCCGCTACTTTATCCCCTTTCGCAATTATCCCCCTCACAGTACCCCGCGAATTTTAATTGAATGTAATTCGATTGGGATTCATTATATCCTTATCGCTCGAATTCGTGAAACCTTATCCCGCGCAAAATCAAATTTGAATGGATGAAACAAGGGCATATTGGTCATAGAAGTAACCGTTGGTTTGTATACAGGGACGGTTCGTCTTCTGATCATTGAATGTGGAGTAAAGGAGTGGTTCTCTGGCCATGATGGCACGAATCATCGTGCGCTGTATTTATGGGTTTTCCATAATTACTCGCCTGGTTTGGCAATTTCCCGAGAAATTAATGATTAGTGATTTCTTTCATTAATTGGGGAGTGTCCACGTGCTAAACGGCCGTTTCACCATTATTATACGTTCTTTAGTCGTGTCGTTTCGCTTCCCGAAGATCACACTAATTATACCCTTTACTTTCTCCACGTCCGTTATCACTTGCTATATAAACACCCGTTATTCGTAATGGTTCATTTTTTACTGTCGTCTTGCTACTGGAACACTTGTACACTTTCTCTCCTTACTTTCTTGTCTTCGAACCGATCTTCCTTCGCATCTTCATCAAGTTTCAATGGGGGTTGGCTCTATCTACGCTGGGTATCAGTGGGTGCCGTCTTACCCTCCTTCGGCTATTCAACACCTTCGGGATCAAGGTTACATCCCAGCTTTGGCCAGCTTCGGAGTTATTCGAGAACACCCTTGTGACGCTGAAGGGCGAGCTCAGCATGTGCTTCTGTATGAAGCCATGTTCAAGAACGGGCTGCGTCTCCCTTTCATTCGACCGGTGCGTGAGGTCCTTCATTACCTGGGCTTAGCCCCGGCCCAGTTGTTACCGAACGCTTGGCGGATACTATTAGCTTCGTGTATAGTATTCCGTTCAGCACTGTTGGAGGCAGGAGGCGTGTATCCTGATCTTACGACACGAGAGTTTCTCTCTCTGTACCGTCTGATCAAGAAACCAGCCTTGAATATGGTTGGTTTTCAGTCTCGGGATAGCGAGACTAAGTTATGCACCCTCGAAAGCAGGTATTCCAATGTGAAGGACTCCCACAAGAAGGTGTTCTATATAAAAGGAGACAAATGGCAGTTCCCTGAGAACGAGACCAGGGGGAATTCCCCGTTCAGGTAAACTGGGGCGAGCTGCCCCCAGCCTCCCTTCTGGACATTGACTTGAATAAGAGGGAGAGGGACTGGGTGGAGAAAGTGATACGCTGGGCAAAGCGTCACTTCCATCGGTTGGAATCCGACCTCATTTTGACTGACCAAAATATTAATACTTACTTGGTCGAGCCACGTAGGGGTTACGCTGAGTTCCAGGACTTCTCCAGCATACCGGCGGCTGGAGCGCCTGTCTACTCGGGGGCAATTCGCAAACAAACTGCCCCTCCAGCCAAGGAGAAGCGCACCAAATCTCGCCGTGAGAGTGGCGAGCAAATTACGGCAGAGGCTTCTGAACCACCAGTTCTAACCTTTGCCCAAGAAAGGCGAGTGAAGGCTCACCATAACACAAGGGCTTCTCGCCCTTCACGAGAAGGTCGAGCCCCCTCTTTCCCAGGACAGCCTTCTTCAACTTCCCCGGCACTCGTGGCGTCTGCTGGTGGAGAGGGCGGCCAGCAGACTAGACTCCCTTCACCAGAAGGGCAGAGGGCCAACACGCCAGAACCATTGGCGGTGTGTCTGCCTTCAGATCGCCAACCGCATCCAGACGACAGGCGTGTGCCTTCGACTTCCGGGCAAACAATGGATGAGGTTGAACTGGCCTTCCTCAACACCCTCTCGAATCCTCTTGCCTACGTAGCAGAAACTCCCTACTTCCAGACTTCCGTGCTGTCGTCTACAAGGGCCCCTGTTCGGGAGAATGTTCCCCAAACAGCCCACCCTTCTTCACCCAGAGAGAGTCGCCCAGAAACGGGTAGGGAACACCTTTCTGAGGAGGAAGAAGGCTCATCCACTCGATGTTCTGGGGGGTAAGGCGTGGCAACAGTTGAGCACGAGCAGGCAGAAAACCGTTCGAGATCAAGGTCGTCTGCCGTTGTTATCCCTGTACCTCGTCGTGCTAAACGCACCCGGCAGCTCCAGTCCAGCTCCGGGCATAATGTAGCCGCAATAGATGCCACACCCGCCGAAACTAATGAGAATATAAGGCGGGAGTCTCCTTGCCCGGATGGTGTCGACTCCAGATCCGTGACGGGCTCTTCTCCCCATCATGCGATACAACATCGCTCTCATCCCCCATCACCAACTATCTCTACTCCTGAGTGTTCTGACCAGGCGGGGGTGGTAGTCGACCTACTTCGGTCGCTTTTAGCGCAGGTAATTATTCAGAATTTCGTTTTTATTCGGGTATATTTCATCTGTCTAAGTATTTGTTATTGTGCAGGCTTCCGACTAGATCGTCGGGTCTGTCGGCTCCGAAGAGACGAGATTACTGGGAGGGAGTGTTAAAACGACTCGAGAACAACTTCAAGAGGTGGAAGCTAAGTACCGAGAGCTTGTTACCTTGGTCCGCCAGCTCACATAAGACAGAGACATTCTAAAAGCCAATGTGATGGAGCTGGAAGAGGAGCGGGATCACTATTCGGAGATCCATGTGTCCATGCTATACGAGGTGGCGACACTTAAGGAAAGGAACCAGTTCCTGGAGGCGAGCAGGGATGATCTCCTTCGAGGGCAGGAATCCATTGGGCAGACATTAGCCATCAAGGAAACCGAACTCTCTCTCGCCACTCAAAAGATGAGCAGCCTGAAGTCAAACATATCTCTTCTAGAGCACTCGCGAGCCATTCAAGAAGAAGAGTTAGAGACTCTCTGAGCTAAGGTAGACACATCTGAGCTCGAGCGCGACTCTCTCTCTCGGGAATTAGGCGAGGCGAACAAAGAGTTCGAACTTCTTAGGCGTCAGGCGACTCAGCATCGTTCCCTCTGCATAACCGCCTGGAGTCAAGGTTATGTGGAGGGTTTGAGGCGGTTGAGGCAGGAGATAGTTCGAAACCCTTCCTTTGATGTGGCTGGCATGGATCCCCGAGACCTCGCTCCCGACCCCATAGCCAAGGCAGAGGTCGCCAAGATAGGCACGCCAGAGTGCCGCATACGTCTACCTCCTTGATCGATAATTACATTGTATATACTTGTATGTAGAGTTTTAGATGTAAAGAGTACTTAGCTGATACGCCCATTTTTTTTAATGTAAATCTTCTATGTATTTGTTACCGAAAAGACTCGCCATATTTTAATAAAAATCGATACACTTGTATAATTTGATATGTTGCATTCGGGATATCCACATTGATTTGAATGTCGAAATAATTTTTTGTACGACCAGACAGGGTTGTTTGTTGAAGACTGTATTACTCCATTAGCCTTTACCAACGTAAGCAAACGAACTGGTGGTTGAGATTTGTAATAATACACAATTCTTGTCGTTAATCGATTGCTATACAAATCAGGCAAATGAGACTTAAGTAAGCCTTTACCTAGTTACAGTTAGTGCGATGGCGGGTGGGCGATTCATGGGTAGTCTTATCTCTACTTCGTTTGAGTACCCATTCGAAAAGAACAGGTGATAAGGGATGGAGTTACTTCATTGACTCAAAGGGTGAAGCAAAAGTAAAGGAGGTTATCTTCTTATACTGATAAGGGACCTGTCGACGGCGAAGACGACCAGCCTTCTGCGACCTCGAAGCTATGAGATGAAGAAGGTGGAGGAATAGGTCTCGCTGGTTTGTGACTATGGGGAGAGGCTTTTATCCTAGGCGACCTCTTTGGCGAGAGGACTGTGGAGCGTGGCTTGGAGCCCAGGCGACCCCGCAGTTTGTTGATCGAGCCGGGGGGCGAGACTTTTAGCCCAGGCGACCCCTACGGTGAGAGGACTGTAGGGCGAGGCTTTTAGCCCAGGCGACCCCACAGTCTGTTGATCGAGCCGAGGGGCGAGGCTTTTAGCCCAGGCGTCCCCTTCGGTGAAAGGACTGTGGGCGAGGCTTCTAGCCCAGACGTCCCCTTCGGCGAGAGGACTGTGGGCAAGGCTTCTAGCCCAGGCATCCCCTTCGGCGAGAGGACTGTGGGCGAGGCTTCTAGCCCAGGCGTCCCAACAATCTATTGATCGAACCGAGGGGCGAGGCTTCTAGCCCAGGCATCCCCTTCGGCGAGAGGACTATGGGTGAGGATTCTAGCCCAGGCGTCCCAACAGTCTGTTGATTGAACCGAGGGGCGAGGCTTCTAGCCCAGGCGTCCCCTTCGGCGAGAGGACTGTGGGCGAGGCTTCTAGCCCAGGCATCCCAGCAATCTGTTGATCGAACCGAGGGGTGAGGCTTCTAGCCCAGGCGTCCCTTTCAGCGAGAGGACTGTGGGTGAGGCTTCTAGCCCAGGCGTCCCAGCAGTCTGTTGATCGAACTGAGGGACGAGGCTTCTAACCCAGGCGTCCCCTTCGGCGAGAGGACTGTGGGGCGAGGCTTATAGCCCAGGCGTCTTCGCAGTCTGTTGATCGAACCGAGGGGCGAGGCTTCTAGCCCAGGTGTCCCCTTCAGCGAGAGGACTGTGGGCGAGGCTTCTAGCCCAGGCGTCCCAACAGTCTGTTGATCAAACCGAGGGGCGAGGCTTCTAGCCCAGGCGACCCCGCAGTCTGTTGATCGAACCGAGGGGCGAGGCTTCTAGCCCAAGCGTCCCCTTATGTGCCTACAAAATGACTGAACATTTTTGTCACAAAATGGTGATTCATAATCATCGCATATCATATATAATTCTGGTAAAGGCAAAATCGAACTATACATAATACTTCTTCAAGTGTTCTGCTTGCTTAATGGTCTGCTCATCTCTAAAATCTTCATCCCATCTTGTCAGAGGTTGTGGAGGTAGCAACTCATCTGCCCTTCCATTGTGCATCAGGCCCTCCTCGGTGACATCAATCATCATTTGGACTAGAGGCTTGAGCTCACGAGAGTAACATTCGCGAGCCACAGATTGCTCACCTCGGACTTCCCCTATACCATTTGGAGTCAGGAATTTCACCTTCAGATGGTATGTTGAAGTTACAGCTTTCAGGTGATTCAAGGTGGGTCGCCCCAATATGATGTTGTACGAAGAAGGGGCCTTGACTACCAGGAAATCAACCATAACCATCGAGATTTTAGGTGCATCGCCGACCATTACAGGGAGAGTTATGACCCCTTCAGGTTGTATCACCTCACCGGCGAACCTTCTAAGGGACGTCGGGGCCCGCCTTAGTCTGTCCCGCCCAATCCTCATCTGGTCGAAGGCGTCCCAGTACAGAATGTCAGCTGAACTTCCATTATCTATAAGGATTCTTTTGGTTACGAAATTGGCACCAACATGGTGACCACCAAAGCGTCATCGTGTGGCTGCATCACTCCTTCATCATGCTTATCGAAGATGATCGGGACATCTTTAGAAGGCCGTCCGTCCCGAGTGGATTTTGACATGGTGAACACCTCGGCATATCGAGCCTCGCGCGCGTATTCCTTCCTTGAAGCTGAAGTTTCCCTCCTCTCGGTACTCCTCCGGCGATGGTTCGTATCTCGCCTAATGGTCCCTGCCTATGGGATGAATCTTTGGCGTTCCCCTCTCTCCCGGGGCTTGGGTTGCACCTACTATTAGGATATCCCCCTTTTTTTCTGCGGCTCTTCTCTTCCATCTGTATTCTTCCTCTTCAAGTTATTACAACCTCGGGTATTGTGCCCAGTTGACTCGTGGTACTTGCAGTACATGCTTCCCGGTCGGTATTGACGCTGCTGGTAATACTGCCTTCCCTTAGGTTCCCTGTCTACTGCCAAATTGGTATGAGGACGTGGTCTGTATTGCGGGTTCCCCTGAGATGACGACCCCCCTTGTATATTCCTTCTCTTCGAATCGGCTGCATTTCTTCTTCTCGCAGTCAGGTTGGCTTCGGCTTGATTGGCGCACTCTATTTCTTCCCGCCTTGGCCCCACGAGCGCTTGCAAGGTGTCTTCAGCGTTGATATATCCGTCCGCCCTGTCCATGAATTCTGCCAACGTGGCAGGAGTCTGTCTAGCAATCTCTGTCAGGAAAGGGCTTCCTGGCCATATTCCGCTCAGGAGGGCGGCCAGAGTAATCTTCTCATCCTGATCCCCCACTGTCATCAGTTCCTTGTTAAACCGAAAAAGATAGTTTTTGAGGTTTTCCTGACTGTCCTGTTTCACCGTGAGGAGATACGCAGCTGGCCTTTTCCTCTTCTGACTTCCCAAGAACTAGGTTATAAAGAGGCGAGCCAGACAGTCAAAGCTATCTATTGTGCCGGTAGGGACCATCCCGAACCAGGTACGGGCTACTCCTTTGAAGGTAAGGGGGAACGCTTGGCACGCTACTTCACTAGGATAGCCATACAGATTCATGTGCGTCCTAAACGTCTCTATATGCTCGTAAGGGTCAGTGCTCCCATCATATAGCTCCATCTGAGGCGCTCGAAATTTAGGGGGCAGTGGCACTGCCATGACACTTACACTGTAAGGGGTGTCATGGTTGTGGCGTAATTGTCCAGCAATGGAAGGGGCCTCGATGCGTCTGGCTATGTCCACGTACTTGTCTTCCAGCTTTTTGAGTTCCAGCTGCATCTTACGTCTTTCTTCATCTGCTTCTTTATGACTTGGCTCACTGACTCGGTGTGACTCCGCGCACTTACTGACAGAAGGTTCTTCACGAGCATTCAGTTCTTCATTACTCTTTTGTAATTTCTCATTCTCTCTAGTGAGCTCCCTTATCGTTGCTTCCATGGTGGCTACTCGTTCTTCCATTGAGATGTATTTTGAGTTGCAGTTATTCCTTAGTAATCACAATACAACCGGTTTGCAGAGAACACCAAAAAGGATCCCACAGACGGCGCCAATATTGATGTGTGTTCTGCACCCCTGAGTTAGATCGTGACTTCCAGTCCTAATCTGCAACAACAAAAACAGAGGATTGGGTTTCTCGACCCTGGGAACTCTCCGAAAGTTTAGTTAGATATGGAACGAGAAAAGATAAAACAGACAATAATTCAAATGAGCCTTAGAAAGATGTTCATACCTGTTTCCAGTGATCTATTCTTTCTTTTATATAGGTTGAAATACTGATTAGGTACACGTGTAACTATCCGGGAATGTTGGAGAACATTTTACTCCTCCTCCCATCCTAGATTTCTTGAGATCATTTATTAGTTTTATTTCTTCTAAATAATATCTCTTATAACATGATTACCTCCGATCGATCAATAGATCTCTTGGGATATCCTCATCATCCCGCATTAAATGCGACATGCCACCCTGCCAGACATTAAATGCTTATAGGATCTCCAATTATCACACTATCAATATGTCAGGAGTAACTATAATAGGCTAACTAGATTTATCTTCTTCGCATAACAAGGGTCCATGTGGGAGGAGTTTAGTTTGAGTAGGAAACACTCATGACCCACCTTAAGGAATTTTACCGATTGTCATTCCTCCTAAGTCTCTGGAAGAAAGGCGATTGGCGAGCGCCACTTCGAAGGGCGCCCGCTACTTTATCCCCTTTTGCAATTACCCCCCTCACATCTTTTTTCTTCTTCTTATCGATTTTTGTCGATCAAAAATTTGTTTTCTGGGAAAATAGGTAAGGAGAAAATGTAAGAAGAAGACAAAATTTTAAGCCAAATTCAAAACCAAATTACATTTTGTTTTCCTGGGAAAATGGGTTTAACGTTTTTCAGGAAGAAATTACCAGTTAATCAACCCAATATTCAATCTTGTTTGAAGGAGCTGTGAGATCCGTTGAAGGGGAGGGGAAGGGCCGCTGGGGGCTTCTGCGACGGGGAGGGGAGAGAGGCACTGGTGGGAGAAATGCCTCAGGGAAAGGGGAGAGAGGGGTAGGACATTGGGCTGGAGAAGAGTAAATTCGAAGGGGAAGGGGAAGAGAGGAGGAGTAAATTCTGTGTAGCACTGCTATGATCATTATGATAGAAAGACTAGGTGGCAACGAATGATTGAAGGGCTGTAATATTGGAGAATGTAGCCGGACCGGACCTAACTCGTTTTCTTTTTATGAGATTTTAACTATGGAGAAATCCTAGGGGCAGACTGTCTGCCCCCCACACAAAGCAGCCCCCACGGTCCTCGGTGGCAGTGGGCGACACCGCCTACGCCATCAGGAATAGCGGACCCCTAGCTTCGGCGAGTTCCGGTGTGCCTCCGGTAGCCTTAAATCCATTTCGGACCCGTACGGGTTCAAAATGAGTTTAAGGCTGCCGGGGTGAGGTCGTAGGGGTGAGGTCGCCTGAGTCCACCGGTCCCGATGGCGTGGGCGGTGTCGCCCACCGCCACCGGCGGCGGCTTCGTTCGTTCCATGGCCTAATTCCCTTAAATTCATTTTCATTTTATTTTTTTATTGTGTTTTTTATTATATTTTTATGTTTTTATTGTGTTTTTTATTGTATTTTTTATTATGTTTTATTCATTTTATTTTTTTACTATATTTTTAATCTTCATTTTTTTATTTAATCATATTTTTTATTTTATTTTAATGTGTTTTTCATCATAAAGTAGCCCAACTAACCGTGGGGACAGTCGGACCGGTCCCCAGCGTTTCCCTTTAACTAAGGCGGTAAAAAAATCGAATCAGACCTGTGAATCGGACCGGACCTATTGTCTTGGACTGGGATCGGGCTGAACTGAATGAAATTCGATCCGGCCCGATCTAAATTTTACATAGATCGATTAATTCTGGTCCGATCCCGATCCCAAGGATTTCTCCTCCTGGACCGGACCGAACCGAAACCCACATATATATATTTATATATGTATATATAAAAATAGTATATAAATTATAATATTAATATTAATATAAATTAATATATTAATATATAATATATATTAACATATGAATATATAATATATACTCTTATAATATTAACATATTATAATTTATTGGTTGACTAATTATATTATAAAAATATAAATTATAATATATCTATATAGAATATCATAATAATTATAAGTTATATTATTATTATTTAATATATTATTACTAATTTATCACTATTTATTAATATATAAATATATAATATACTAATGTAATAGTGTTATTAGTTATAATTTACTAACATACTTAATATATAATATATATTAACACATTAATATATAATATATACTCTTATAATATTAACATATTATAATTTATAATAGTTAAATTTAGATAAAAAAAAATATTTGATTATTGCAATATGTTAGATTAAATTTAACTCATCAAATCATATGGAGCACCTCAAGACCGGACTGGACAGTCTCTGGATCGAATTGGATTAAACTTGTATGAACCAAACTCATGTTCGATCCAATCTAAAATAAGAAAATTCTTAAATCAAATGAAATCGATTCACAAATTTTTCGAATCAAACTTAATCATTTACGCCCTTAATTTTAACACAACGTCAAAATAAGATACTTGGACAGGATTTGACATATTGCGTGCGAATCCCGTAAATAAAATCTGGTGTCCAATTTATTTCTCTAAATAATAATAACTTCACAATAAAGTTGGATTAACAATTTTAAAAAGAGTTGTACTATAGTTTTTAATATATTTATAAAAATAAATTTATAAATTGACTTATTTTAATATAATATATAACATTTATTTTATAATATAATAATTTTATCATTTGACCTACTACATTAAACTACACTAACTTGTAAATTTATTTATTTTTTAAAAAAAGAACATACATATTTTCCATATTTAAGAAATTGTAAAATTATGAGGTTAAATCTTTAATGTACTTTTTTTTATATGTGGTAATAAAAGAAAAGATAAAATTGTAGATCTAATGATCATGGATGATACTTATTTCATCATTATTTTTGTCATCATCAAACAAGTAATTAAGCTTCATACAATATTTTTATAAAAAAGTAGGTTCTATTGATAAATAATACTGTCTTTATATTATTTTAATGTGAGATCTACCCTTTTTTTTTTGTAGATTTGTATAAATCATTTCTCAGAATAAAAAATCCCATTCACCGTCCCATTCACCGTTCCATATACTGGTGCTGTAATACATTTTATTTTACCCAATGTCCTGATGAGCTCTGCTCCTTTAAGATTTATTTGCATGATTTCATTGCTTCATCTATTGGTGTACTGCAGCTAACTATACGAGCAATTAATATGTTGTCACGTGGCTTCTTAATTTCAACTTTATTTTTTCTATTCTACTTATTACAAACATATAAGAGCATTGTTACGTAAGTTTTTCTGCACTTCACAGAAAGAGTCTGATTTTTCTTTTACATCTTGAATATAGATGGTCAGCATTATCAAGATGGGTGCACTGCTCAAAATATAAGGTCAACCAATATATTAGATTGTTAGTTATTTTCCCTCACTATCAAGGGTATTCATCCGAACTGGTTATTTATTCGGTCCGAATTGAAAACCGAACATCCGGATTTCGAATCCGGATCCCGGAACCAGATAACTTAATTCCGGTATCCATATTAAAATTATCCGATTTAATATTTTAATTTGATCCGGTACCGGATCTAACACCCAGTACCCGGATTCTAAATAAACTAATCCGCAGTTCCGCACGATTTATTCTAAATCTGATCTCTCTCTCTCTCTCTCTCTCTCTAAATTCAAACCCTAGCTTCGCCGTCGAGCAACAATCGCGTCCATCATCGTGACCTTAATTGTTCGCCGTCGACGTCTGAGTTTAAATCGCGCCGATTTCCGCCAATTCTAGGGTACTCTCTCGCTCTCGCTCTCTCACTTTCGCTCGCTCTCGCTTGCTCTCTCGCTCTCGCTTTCGCTCGCTCTCTCGCTCTCGCTCTCTCTCTGTTTCTGTATTTGAGTTCTGTATTACATATACCGAGACCTTCTAGATGAAATCTAGAACCATTTTACCCAGTAGAGATTAGCTATGATCTTCTTTATAACATCAATGGGTTTGAGCATTGCTTATAGTTAATCAAAGACTCAAATGTGTTTCTCTCTGTGTTTGTAGTTAATCATGAAAGATTTGCTTGGTTGGGTCCTTGTACCAATTTGATCAAGGAAGGCCTCAAAATGTTCATGAAAGAAGATTTGCTTGGTTGGGTCCCTTCCATGTTGTGAAAACTTACTTTTTCTTTATGAGATCCATATTATAATTACAGAAAATTTGTTAATAAACTAAGAAGGATCTTTCTAGCAGGGTAATTGTAAGAAATCTGAGATTGAAAGTTTGGTGAAGCTACTAAGTCTCATAATCCAACTCCAAACCCTACTTCGAAACTAGAGAAGGTATATTATTCCTTTTAATTTAATATTAATTTTTATTATTAATGTATTTCAAAATACTCTACTATTTCCAATGTTATTGTATTTATTTTGTGAGAATTTAGTTGGAGACTTGGAGTTATGCAGAGGAGTTTCATCTTGATCATGATGTGGTGCTGTTTATGTCACATTAATTCCTTTTTAGTTAGTTTGCTCTCATTTATATCATCTTTGTGTATTTGCTGCTCTTTTGCTCTGTTTCGTTTAGATTTTCAGTGCCCTGGTATGGTGTAGTTGACCTTTCCTTGTTTGGATTTTCTCTTGCAACCCTTCTCCATGTTCATATGAGACACGGATTGTTACTGCACGTTTCCTTTGCTGTAAAATAAATGTACCCATAAATTGGTGATATGACAGGAAATGTTAAATGTAGTAAGCTAATAATGCTCTGTTTAGTTACTCACACTGTTAATCATATACTACTGATTTGTTCTCCATTGTTCCTCGGTAAATGGCTGTTCTGAAGTGCTTGTAGTTTATGTACTGATATTTCTATTGCGATTTTGTAGAACCAAAACAAAGAAAAAACTTTGTAGTTTGTAGTGCCCAATAGAAAAAACTTGTGAGCAGTGTTACAACTTGTTCAATGGAGATTAGATGGTGATGTGTTAGTGACTTTGGTTTTTGTTACATTATTGTAATTTTTTTTCCAAGCTCAATCTCACTTTTTAAATAATCCTAATAATTGCATTACCCAGGATGGGAAACTTCATGCATGTACCCACATTTATATTACCCCCACAGGGGGCCACATGCCTATCTATGAACATAATCAATACATATATGAAAATTAATTAAGGAAGATTAATAAAAAGCTGCCAGTGTTCATTCATAACACGTGAGATCATCATGAGTCCTGCTTTAAATGGATTAACAATTTTAAGTACTACTCATTCCACTTATTGATGCATCTTTTCCATTACTTTAATGTGCTTGTTTTTAATGCAACTCTTAAGTTGCACCAATTTACAACTTGTCCTGTTATTAAAAATTATGATAGGCAATTTCTGGGTAAAGATATTTCTTACAACAATATTACCTTACTTCAGTGTTACAACTCTAGCTTCTTTGCTTGGTAAAGATATTTGTTTTAACTTGCTTCAGATGGGGAATAAGTAGGAGGATCAGAGTTCATTTAAGGCTCATGAAGAGCTATTAATCCAATTGCAGAGAGAAAGAGCTATTTCAATCAACAAGAATATCAGAAAGTAGTGGAAGATAAATTTTGTGGTCTTAAAATTAATTTGAACGACTTTGATTACTTTGGTAATTTTGAATCTGATTGGGATTGAATACAAGGTTTGAGTGATTTTTGTGTGCTGCTATATCAGCCAGCTGAGGGAAAGAATAGAAAAGTTAAAGCTAAAGAAAGGAACAACTTTTTTAAGTCAGTACATGACCTCGCGCGAATCCTTTTACTTGATATTGTTAATTGTATTTGTTTAATGTAATCTGAAATCAAGAAAATAGTTCAAAAAAACTATGAAAACGTCCCCATTCGTCTAATACCTAAATTATATAACCAAAACATACCATCAGTAATAGTAATAAATTATAAAATGCAACTAAAAATAAGTAATAAAACAAGCTATAAAAAAAAAGGTTTAAATCCGAAAACCGGATTGATCCGGATCTAATTCGGATTTCAACCAGGATGAACCCGGGTTGGAGTCCAAACCATTTTTGGGCATCCGGATCTGGCCCGGGTTGACCCGGATTTCTGGTTTGGGCACCGGATGAACAGTCTTACTCACTATTATGATTTACCATCTACTGTTATTGTCCTTTGTATTCCTAATAATTCAAGTTCTTAATTAATTGTCACCTTATATCTTTCATTAATTTTCACTACTGCATCTAATAAACCTTTATTAATATAAAATGAAACATGGATATATAATTAAGTTATATTGTTGCATCTAATAAAATTATCAACAATCTCTAGATTAGCAGAGTCAGAATTTTCAAACAATAAGAAATTCTTACGTTATCGGCAATAGTTGGATAATGCAATGTATTAGTTTGGCAGTTTACAATGCAAAGTAAAACACCTAATAGTATAGAAGTGAAAAATGTAACAATTTTTTTTATTTGTTTGGTGGGGAGGGGTTAATTTGGTATTTGATCATCTGAGATGTTAACCGTTTGATTTTTCTAACTTAGATTTATGCTTTGTTATGTGTGGTAGTAACTTAGGAACTCAAGTTTGACCTGAAAAATACAGTACATTTCTTAGATGTTTTGCCCAAGAGTATTGATGTTGGAACTTACGTATTTGTTTTTGAGTTAACCTTTCTACTTTTGGGTTCTAAATACATCAAGACTTAACCACAATTGATTTTCAATTCACACATGTTGAACTAAACTTTTTTCCTTATCGAGCTTTATAATTTTGTTGTTTTATTTTTCACCTTCCAAAATAGGTGTCTCTCTTATATACCCACTGTGTACTCGAGTTGTGCCTTTTGTGTTATAATAAAGATCATTGGAGATCCTGGTTAAGAGGAAGAGTCTCAAGGTCAGCTCAACAACTACGGACCCCAAAACATGCTTTTTTGGTAAAGAGAAGGAACTGAGCATCTTTTTCTGATTATCCCTTGTGTTGAATCTAGGTTTTAATTCGATCAACCAGAGGACTTCAACAATGCCAAGATTTGTACAAGAAATCAACAAGAAACAAAAAAAAAATAACAGAATAATAGAACAGAAATTGAAAATAGAAGAACACACACTTTAACGTGGTTCGATCCTTTCGGATCTACATCCACAAGGGGAACTGGCCAGAGATCTTCTTATTGATGATTCGAGAAGTTTCAAGATGCAGGTTACATGCTCCAGGTCACTGCAATGACCTCAACTCCCTCTCAATCTCTCGGATTACAGAGTTTCACCACTAACCCTAGAATCGCCTCTCGGTATTTGAAAGAACAACCTTGAATGTGTATCGATTATCTACTGACTACTATTCATCTCTAACTATTTATACCCGAGCATAATATTATACCCTAATTACATAGGATTACAACACGTGGCCATTAAAATGACCACTAGATCATACGGGCTTGATGTTATAAGATAGAGACACGTGGTGACCACTTCATTGGTCATTATACACAGATTAAAATGAATTAAGACCAAATAAAAACAAAAAACAAATTGTTGACATCCTTTCTCACAAACTCCACCTTGTCATCAATTTGACTTCAAGGTTCTCCATCCCCATCTCTGACCAGTTCCCACCTTTTATTTCCCCATGTTACCCTTCCTTCAGTTGGATCAAATCCAGGTAGTGATTGAATTTGGATCTCGGCAATGTCTTGGTCATCATGTCTGCTGGGTTGTCCTCAGTTGGCACCTTTTCTACTTTTACTTCTCCACCTGCAACCACATCTCTTACAAAATGCAGTTTAATGTCAATATGTTTAGACCTTTCATGAAAAACTTGATTTTTTGTAAGATGGATTGTACTTTGATTATCACAATGAACTGTGATATTACCCTCAAACAATTCCAACTCATTTGATATTCCTTTCATCCACAAGGTCTCCTTTATAGCCTCTATCATGGCTATGTATTCAGCTTCAGTTGTGAACAAAGCCACAACTGATTGCAGGTTGGATTTCCTACTCACAACACCTCTAAATGCTGTAAACACATAGCCTGTGAGAGACTTTCTGGTGTCTAAGTTTCCGGCAAAGTCAGAGTCAACAAAACCACAGATTTCTTGACCTCTCAACACATTTCCACCAAAACTTAACCATAGACCTACAGAACCAACTAAGTACTGAATACCCACTTCAAAGCTTGCCAGTGGGATTTACCAGGGTTTCCCATGAACCTACTAACTAAACTGACAGCATGGTTAGGTCTGGTCTTGAACAGACCATAGCATACATGATACTTCCTAACATACTTGCATATGGTAATTTTTCCATGAATACTCTTTCATTTTCAGTTTTGGGGGACTGATCTAATGAAAGTTTAAAGTGCTGTCCAATGGGAGTACTCACAGATTTAGCCGAGTCCATGCCAAATCTTTTTAGTACTCTCAATAGGTATGTCTTTTGTGATAAGTGGAGTAGCTTATTTTTCCTATCTCTAATTATCTCCATACCTAAAATTTTCTTAGCAGGTCTAAGGTCTTTCATTTCAAAGACAGATTTTAAAATTTCTTTTACATGCTCAATCACATCTTTACTTTTACAAGCAATAAGCATATCATCAACATATAACAGAAGATAAACAGTGGCATCATCAGAAGTTTTGAAGTATACACAGCTATCATAATTACACCTTTTAAAACCATTTCCAATCATGTGTGTGTCAAATCTTTTATACCACTGTCTTGGGGATTGTTTTAATCCATATAATGATTTTTTTAACAAACACACATGATTTTTATCGGATTCACTTTCAAAACCTTCAGAGGGCTGCATGTATAGGGTTTCTTCTAACTCACCATGCAAAAATGCAGTTTTAACATCTAATTGTTCCAAAATTAAATCATGATAGGCAGTATAAGCTAGCAACAACTTGATAGAGCTATGTTTTACAACAGGGGAGAAAATCTCATTGAAATCTATTCCCTCCCTCTGTGTAAAACCTTTTGCCACTAACCTAGCCTTGTACCTAGGTTTTTCTACCCCTGCTATGCCTTCCTTTTTCTTGAATATCCATTTAGATCCTATGATTTTAACCTTATCAGGTTTTAACACCATTTCCCAAATTTTATTCTTATATAAAGATTCCATCTCTTCTTGCATTGCAAGAAGCCAATTACTGGACTCTTTACTGTTCATGGCATCTTTATAAGACCTTGGGTCCAGATCTTCAATGTCCTGGGCTACTGTCAGAGCAAAGGCTGTTAATTCAGCCTGCCCAAACCTCTGGGAGGGTTTGATGACCCTCCTAGCCCTATCTCTTACAAGATTGTATGAGTCAATTGAATCTTCTTAGTTATTGTCTAGACTGGTTTTAGCACTGCCTGGAGATTTAGGGTCTGTTTCAGTAGGCAGTGTATGAAGATGCTCCACCTCAAGCTGGACACTGTCTTGGGCAGTATCCTTCTGAGCTTCATTAGAGCCAGTGGGAGGTCTGGCCATTTTTGACTCATTAAAGGTCACATCCCTACTTATAAGACACTTTTGTTTACCTGGTTCTTCTATCCAAAGTTTATAACCTTTTACACCCTCAGGATATCCAACAAAAATGCATTTCACTGCCCTTGGTTCCAGTTTGTCAGTCTTGGTGTGTGCATAGGCAACACACCCAAATACTCTCAAATTAGTGTAATCTGAGGGTTTTCCAGTCCATAATTCCTGGGGAGTTTTAAAATCAATAGCAGATGAAGGGGTTCTATTTATCAAGTACACTGCTGTACTTACAACCTCTGCCCAGAAGGTTTTTGATAGTTTGGCATTAGACAACATGCACCTAACCCTCTCAAGAATGGTCCTATTCATTCTCTCAGCTAGGCCATTCTGTTGGGATGTTTCTCTCACTATCCTATGTCTAGCTATACTCTACCTTTGGCAGTAGATATTAAATTCATTTGATAAATACTCAAGCCTATTATCTGTCCTAAGCTTCTTCACCTTCCTTCCCAGTTGATTTTCAACCAAAACTTTCCATTCCTTAAATTTGTCAAAGGTTTCACTTTTTTGTTTAAGGATATAGACTCACACTTTCCTTGAATAATCATCAAATATGGATAGGAAGTAATTCCCTCCACCATGGGAACTTACCCTTGTAGGTCCCCATAAATCAGAGTGGACATAATCCAAGCTCTGCTTTGTTTGGTACATTCTAGTTTTAAAACTTACTCTGGTGGATTTTCCTAGAATGCAATCCTCACAGAAGGGAAGGTCCCCTAGGCTTTTTTCACCAAGTAACCCCTGCTTGTGGAGTTGCTTTAAGCCCTTAAGGCTGACATGGCCTAATCTCCTGTGCCAGAGCACAGTGTCACACTCCCTTGCATTTTGTACAGTAGATGCAAGTCCAATAATAGTCTGACCTAGGAGGGTATAAAGGCCATTCTTTATCTCTCCTTTCATGACTACTATGGAACCTTTGGTAACCTTTAAGGTTCCAGACTCAGACTTAGAGGAACACCCAGATTTGTCAAGCATTCCTAAAGAGATTAAATTCCTCTTTAATTCAAGTATGTATCGTACATCCTTTAGTATCCTTTCCATACCATCATGCAGTTTTAATCTAATTGTTCAAATACCAAGAACCTTGCAAGATTTGTTATTACCAAGTATAACATGTCCACCATTCAAATCAGAGAAAGTTTCAAACCAAGGCTTACATGGACACATGTGAAAAGAATACCCAGAATCAAGAATCCATTCCTTTTCAGATTCTACTTCTGAGATACAAAGTACCTCAGCACTCTCATAGCCATCTAATACAACAGATGCATTTCCTTCATTTTTTGCCTTATTCCCTTCTTTAGTTTTTCTCTCGGGACAGTCTTTCTTGAAGTGTCCCTCTTTGTGACAGAGGAAGCACTTCAACTATTTTCCTTTTGGTTTAAACTTAGGTTTATTCTTCTTTCCCTTTTGACCAGGTTTTTCTGGTTTTACTCTAGCCAATAAGCCCTCACCAACTTCACCTTTTGGCTCTGTGATGTTCTGTAATTCCCTAGCATGTAAGATGGACTGTACCTCATCTAGAGACAGACTCTCTCTACCATACATGATGGTTTCCTTGAGATTAGTGTATGAACTATCCAGTGAGCTTAATAGTAATATAGCCTGATCCTCATCCTCTATGGCTATGTCTATATTGGCCAAATCTAGGATGATTTTATTGAACTCATCCAAATGATCTTCAATAGACACACCAGGGGACATTTTGAAAGTGTAAAGCTTAGTCTTCTTATGAAAACGATTAGCTAGGGATTTGGTCATGTATAGAGACTCTAACTTTAACCAGATCCCTGCTGCAGACTCCTCATTGGCTACCTCCCGTAATACCTTATCCCCTAGGGAAAGAATGAGGGCACTGTGTGCCTTCTGTAAGATCTCAGGTCTTATCATCTCAGACGAAGAGAAGGTAGGTTTCTCTTCTGATGACCCTTTAAGCACTTTCTTGTCTCCAAGAAGTGCATCCTGGAGACCATGGTGCACTAAAAGAGCCTTCATCTTAATCCTCCAGAGGCCAAAATCCTTTTTTCCCGTAAATTTCTCGATCTCAAACTTAGCCAACCCCATCTCTAACCTAGGCTCTAGATACCACTTGTTGAATCTAGGTTTTAATTCGATCAACCAAAGGACTTCAACAACGCCAAGATTTGTACAAGTGATTACGCCCAAAGAATAACGCGGTCGTTTGCAGTATAGTTTTGGGGTGTCGATTCCACAGGGAGATGGATTGAGAAATTGAAGAACAGTAACGAAATTAACAAAAAGATTTAGATGAGTGCAAAAAGTAAATTTTAGAGTGTGACGTAAATTAAAACTAAATGAATAATTTGAACAGTATAAAAATGAGACAAAAAGTAGAGCGTAGGGAATTCCTTGTGTATTTGTGGTATTCAAATTTATTCTTAATTCATTGATAACTCAATTAAGAATCTATGTCCAAATTCTTAATCGGAAGATATAACATTAATAACCAAAATTTAAATCACATGTAACTCTTTGAAAAATCATTCTTCGCGCTTAACTCTCATAAATTGTTATCAATATTGAGAAAATCCAACGACGACAATATACCCAAGAGGCGATATTGCAGCAGAGAATTAAATCAATATAGATAATCAATTGCTCCAAACATTATTATAGAACTAATTCACTCAATAGAAAAAGCATGACTGAATCCATAAACGAAATAGATTCTATAATTATTTGAAGACGAAAAAATATCACAAATAAATTAAAAATAATAAAACAAAAGAGTTTTAATATTTAAAAACCAAATACATGAATCAAAAAATAAATTACAAATACCATCACACACACAAATTCATCCCTAACCCTCCTTGAGAATTTAATTACACATATTGAAAATATGCAACAAAAATTCTCTAAGGGATAATATGGAAGAACCAACCATTATTTTCTTCTCTCTTCTTTGGTTTTTCTTTTCTTTTCTCAAGCTCTCAAAATAATGGCTCTTTCAAAGCATCCTCCTACACTACGCATTGTCTTAAAACACACACCCCTCCCTTCTATTTATAAGCATCCTTCATGCAAGTTGTCATGACAAAATCATCACAATTTCAACTTGTTTTGCCATGTGCCATTCTTGAATCCAAGTGATTTTCGAGTTGTCATTTTGATCATTTGTTTTCTCACTATGCATGAGCTAGATTTTACTTGTAGGTTGAGTGTTTCAATTTTGCTTCTCTATCCATTAGTTGTCTTGTATGACTTAATATCTTGTGGTCAAATAATTTGTCTTGAAGAAACTTGAGTGCACTTCATCTTGCATATGAATTGATCATTGAATTTCTAAGTTGGTGTAGGAGTACTTGCTGGAAAATATTATGATAACATTTGGATTTGATGCAAGTGGCTGAAAAATATCCAAGAACGTCAAGTGCAGGTGCATCCACTTGATGGTCGATTTCGTCTTAGATTGAGTGGATATCTCTTCAAACATAAAACATAAAAGTTATAGATATTTCTCTTTCGGTTCTATATCATCTTGAATCAGCTCAATCGGAGATTGGATGAGAGAGTTATGTCCATATTACGAAAAAATGTCAGAACTGTCTAAAATTCCGCAATTATCTTCATTTGCTCCTAATGTCTCTATTTGTATCCTAAATCAAAATATAAGAATAATGAGTATATTTAGGCATCAAATAAGAATAAAGTATTAAACATTAAGAGAGGAAAATATGGCATTTTATATTCTCATCAATATATTAAATCATGCTTATATCTATCTCAAGATAAATGACCATTAATTTTAATAACATGAGTTATATCCATTATTTTCTCATTTATTTTAGTATTTAAATAGAGTATTTAGAGTGCATTTTTGTGCACTCATCAACAAGAAATCAACAAGAAACAAGAAAAATAACATAATAATAGAACAGAAATTGAAAATAGAAGAACACACACTTTAACGTGATTCGATCCTTTCGGATCTACATCCACAGGGGAAACTGGCCAGAGATCTTCTTATTGATGATTCGAGAAGTTTCAAGATGCAGGTTACATGCTCTAGGTCACTACAATGACCTCAACTCCCTCTCAATCTCTCGGATTACAGAGTTTCACCACTAACCCTAGAATCGCCTCTCGGTGTTTGAAAGAACAGCCTTGAATGTGTATCGATTATCTGCTTACTACTATTCATCTCTAACTATTTATACCCGAGCATAATATTATACCCTAATTACATAGGATTACAACACGTGGCCATTAAAATGACCACTGGATCATACAGGTCTGATGTTATAAGATAGAGACACGCGGTGACCACTTCATTGGTCATTATACACAGATTAAAATGAATTAAGACTAAATAAAAACAAAAAAACAAATTTTTGACATCCTTCTTCACACCTTGACATATGTTATTTTTCTCAATTTTTAGCCTATATGGGCTTTTTTTCGTTTGCTGAAATTAAAAATGTATTTATTGAGAAAAATAGGTATATAATTCTTTATCATCTTCTAATTACTTTACATGTTTAATACTCACCATGAAATTCTTAGAATACACTCCTCTAAATAGGTAATTGTTTAAAATACATGTTGGAGATGTGATAACTATGACATTCTATAGGAAGACAACAAGAACTAGTATGTGTTAACACAAGATGTTGGAATATTAATGATATATATATATAGTACCTGTTGTGTCTTCAACGATTATGTAAATTAAGTGGAACCCAAAACCACACTATAGATGCCATTAGATACAAAATTATATACCTGAATATGGGTTTTTCAATATAGCATAGTACATGAACAAAATTGTATATGTTTGGCCATCATATAGCTGGAGTTTGTGTCATTAGTCTCTAATGGTCATACTATTATAATAAAATATAACAGAATTCAGTATATGTATAATTGTTAGAACATTTCTTACATCAATATTGGCATACCATATAACTTCTCTCTACAAGGGGGAAAGAATGGAGACATTTCATAGCCTGAAATATATATATACGGGGATTGGACTTTTCCTTTGGATTTACTGGCTAGTGAGTAGGCAAAAACTGGTAGTTAGGATAGTTTATACCTATATATGTATATTGCCATTACGGAAGCCTTAAAGGCCGAGGTTGAATGACTCATTCGACATAACAAAAGATTAACTGGTTGATCATGTATACTGCCATTTATATTAAATATTCCTTTATTGGAATGCAGGTGGTTGGACTTAATGTGACAGATTGTGAGGCAGTATTGGTGAGCCCACAAATAATGTGTAATCTTGCGGAGGGCTATATATGGAATAGATAGTCCATCAAATCCTAGGAAAAATGCATAGAGTCAACTGCAGATGTTGGTATTTTTGTTTGTCAGATTGGATTCACACGGCTAGTTCAACTTTGTACCTGAATGTGCTTATTTCGGTTAAGAAACAATATGTAAGAAATCAGTCTCTCATCTCTTTCAAAAAAGAGACTTACATTAATGCACCAATGCATATATAGTGTCTTGTACTCCAGATATCATTTTAATTATGATGATGTAATTAGTAGGCTGGGCAATTATGCTGACCACCAAAAAATTTCAGAAATGTCCAGTACAATTGTTGCTATACATCCTGATGAATGAATGGCTATCTTGAATGACAAATTGTTGTGTGTAGCAACATGTACAACATGAGATGGATCCTATGAGCAAAACATGTAGAAATCCAATTTGGTTATCATATCCATAAAATGTTGTGGGTATTTTTCAAATACTATTTTAGTTTGTAAATTGCTATTGGTATGACTTCCACAATTGGTTTGTTCATGTTGAATACATTAACAGGGATGTTTAGGTGGTAGAAATGTGCATTGGTGAATTAATATTAGGTTGATTAAAGCTCTAAAGTATTTTATATTTATATGAAGAACTCGTTTCACAATTAATTTGTTTGCCATTACATAAAGTTGGAAAAAATGTAGTCAAAAGTTTAGCATGTTATTTGGGTATCAATCTGGGCTGATAGCGAACATAGTCACAATTACAAGTAAATTGAACCATATTCATATACATGAATAAATAAAAATAATTATAGTAAGGCAAAAATAAAAAATAAAAAAATTACGCAGCTAAAATTATTCAATAATGGAACAGAGGGCCAAATTCAATTAGTTACTGGATGCATATTGTGACAAAGTAGCAAATCATTGCGAAAACTGCGAAGGCATATCAATGGGTGCTGTTGTAAACATTACGGTTGTTATCCATTCGCTGTAAAAACTACCTGATGAGTGCACAAAAATGCACTCTAAATACTCTATTTAAATACTAAAAGAAATGAGAAAATAATGGATATAACTCATGTTATTAAAATTAATGGTCATTTATCTTGAGATAGATATAAGCATGATTTAATATATTGATGAGAATATAAAATGCCATATTTTACTCTCTTAATGTTTAATACTTTATTCTTATTTGATACCTAAATATACTCATTATTCTTATATTTTGATTTAGGACACAAATAGAGGCATTAGGAGCAAATGAAGATAATTGCGGAATTTTAGACAGTTCTGACACCTTTTCGTAATATGGGCATAACTCTCTCATCCAATCTCCGATTGAGCTGATTCAAGATGATATAGAACTGCAAGCGAAATATCTATAACTTTTATGTTTTATGTTTGAAGATATATCCACTCAATTTAAGACAAAATAGACCATCAAGTGGACGCACCTGCACTTGACGTTCCTGGATATTTTTCAGCCACTTGCATCAAATCCAAATGTCATCATAATATTTTCCAGCAAGCACTCCTACACCAACTTGGAAATTAAATGATCAATTCATATGCAAGATGAAGTGCACTCAAGTTTCTTGTAGACAAATTATTTGACCACAAGATATTAAGTCATACAAGACAACTAATGGATAGAGAAGCAAAATTGAAACACTTAACCTACAAGCAAAATCCAGCTCATGCATGGTGGGAAAACAAATGATCAAAATGACAACTCAAAAATCACTTGGATTCAAGAATGGCACATGGCAAAACAAGTTGAAATTGTGATGATTTTGTCATGACAACTTGCATGAAGGATGCTTATAAATAGAAGGAATGGGTGTGTGTTCTAAGACAATGCTTAGTGTGGGAGGATGCTTTGGAAGAGCCATTATTTTGAGAGTTTGAGAAAAGAAAAGAAAACCAAATAAGAGAGAAGAAAATAATGGTTGGCTCTTCTATATTATCCCTTGGAGAATTTTTGTTACATATTTTTAATATGTGTAACTAAATTCTCAAGGAGGGTTAGGGATGAACTTGTGTGTGTGATGGTATTTGTAATTTATTTTTGATTCATGTATTTGGTCTTTAAATATTAAAACTTTTTTATTCTATTATTCTCAATTTATTTGTAATGTTTTTCGTCTTCAAATAAATATAAAATCTATTTCGTTTATGGATTCAGTCATGCTTTTTTTATTGAGTGAATTAGTTCTATAATTATGTTTGGAGCAATTGATTATCTATATTGATTTAATTCTCTGCTGCAATATCGTCTCTTGGGTATATTGTCGTCGTTGGATTTTCTCAATATCGATAACAATTTATGAGAGTTAAGCGCAAAGAATGATTTTTCAAAGAGTTATATTTGATTTAAATTTTGGTTATTAATGTTATATATTCCGATTAAGAATTTGGATATAGAATTCTTAATTGAGTTATCAATGAATTAAAAATAAATTTGAATACCACAAATACACAAGGAATTCCCTACACTCTACTTTTCGTCTCATTTTTATACTTTTCAAATTACTCATTTAGTTTTAATTTACATCACACTCTAAAATTTACTTATCACACTCATTTAATCTTTTTGTTAATTTCGTTACTGTTCTTCAATTTCTCAATCCATCTCCCTGTGGAATCGACACCCCAAAGCTATACTGCAAACGACCGCGTTATTCTTTGGGCGTAATCAAATTTTGGCGCCATTGCCGGGGAGACGGTAGAAGAATTTGTAGATTTTTTTAGTAGTTTGTAAAAAAAAAAAAAGAGCGGTAGTTTCGTTCATTTTCTTTTTAGCTTTCTGCATCTTTATTTTATTTTACTTTTCTTTTCGTAATTATTTTTTTCAGTATTACGCTTTTCTTTACTTTGCATGCACAGGTACAGAGACGCTTTTGGACGGTTTGCTAGTAGACCCGTGCTAGAATCAGATTCAGAATCTAATTTTTCTAATCGCTTGTTTGATAATTCTTCCAATTCTAACGCGATGAGTGAACACGTGGACCAACCTGTTAGAACCCTCCAAGATTATCTTCATCTCGCACGAACAGCCACACCATGTTGTATTATGTTCTCACCTAATGTTCGTCATGTAGATTTTAAAACAGGAATGATACAATTACTTCCGACTTTCCATGGTCTAGAAAATGAAAACCCCTATGTTCATATTAAGGAATTTGAGGAAGTAGTTGCAACATTTCATAGTCAAAATACCACTAACGAAACGATAAGGCTAAAGTTCTTTCCTTTTTCTTTGAAAGATAAAGCTAAGAGTTGGTTGTATTCACTAAGACCACGGTCTATTGGAACATGGAGTGAAATGACTCAAGTGTTTTTCAATAAATACTTTCCCCAACATAAGACCAATGCTTTAAAAAGACAAATCTCTACCTTTGCACAAAAGGATAGTGAGACTTTGTACCAGTCTTGGAAAAGATTTAAAGAATTACTGAGTATGTGTCCCCACCATGGATATGAGAATTGGCGCTTAGTGAGTTATTTCTATGAAGGGCTTACGCCTAGGGAACGTCAATTCATGGAAATGATGTGCAATGGAGAATTTTTACAGAAAAATCCTGATGAGGCCATAGAGTACCTCAATGAGCTTGCTGAAAAAGCTCATACTTGGACTAGACCTAGTGCTACTGATAGCACAAACAGGTCACGACCTACAGGAAACTTGAGTGGTGGTATTTACCATATCAGGGAGGAAAATAATCTAAAAGCCAAGGTTGAAATGCTTACAAGGAAAATAGAGCTGTTAAAGATAAGAAACTTAAAGTCAACACACATGGCTAATCATGCAGACTCTCTTGTACCATGTGCTGTGTGTGGCGGGGTAGATCATCATGCCCAAGAATGTCCTACACATGCTAACATGAGAGGATGGCGTAATCACTCCAACTTCAGCTAGAAGTCTGAAAACCAACAGTCTGCACAGCCTGCACAACCTTCTAGATCATATCCTTCACCATACCATGCACCTCAATCTTCTAGAAATTCTTTAGAAGACACTTTGCATGCATTTCTTGAAGTATAGGATAAGACTAACTAAAAATTTGAGTCTTTAATTATGCAAGTTGTTGAAGAACAAAAGGAGATAAAGAGCCAAGTGTCTAAAATAACGAGTTTCTTAAGTGTAAATGAGCAAGGTAAGCTCCCTTCTCAAGCTCAGTCTATACCTCATGGTCAACATATGGCACAAGAAACTGTGAAGAATCACGAGTGCCAGCAGATATATATGATTGACTCACTCATAGACAGAGAAGTTTTTACAACTCATGATTCTAATCCCCTTGAGAATTTTATTGTTGATTTTGAGTATGATCCTATCAGTGATTCATCTGATGTAGCTAATATTTGTGCAATTTTTTGACAATACTCAAGATTATAGCACACGGGCTTGGCAACCGAAGTTTGAGGAGTTTCTTGAGAAAAATGAAAAACAGATTCCTTCAAGTGGGCAAGTAACCAAAGTTAATCTTAAACCTTACCACCTACCTGTGAAGTTCGAGCACCGAGCTTATTGGAAAAATAAGCGTTTCATTTTTGACCCAGGAGGAACAGTTCTATGAGTGGAAGATAGTCCGGTTGTAAACTTGGTCTACCAACTTTGACCACAGCATGCAACAATAATTATTATTATTATTATAATTATTATCATCATCATTATTATTATTATCATCTTATTTGTTTTGTTTTGTTTTGTTTTTATTTACTACTGTTTTCTTTATTTTTGTTTGCAGGATAGTATCATTTTGTTATTTCAGATCACTACTTTTGATGCATAGCGAGCTATATACATCACACATCAGGTGTATCCTACCCTTTTTAGTTACTCCCCATCCAATTTTGATTATTAAACATTGAGGACAATGTTTCATTTAAGTTGGGGGTGGAAATACAAATCTGTTATTTAAACTCTGTGGCATATTTCAATCAAAATATAAAAAATTGTCAAATTTTTTTCACACATGCATCTTTTCACACATGATACTCATGCTCATTCATAACCATCTTGGTGAATTCAACAAACCCATCTTAAATCATTTTGCTAAAGCATCCACAGAACCATTTATGCACTTCTCCAAACTTTGTGGTAATATGGTGATTTGACACATGTAACTAAAAAAATATTTTGCTCAAGTATTCATGTGAATTTTGTGAGAATTGAGAGCTTACAAATACAGAAATTGTGATAAGTATCCATTGATCTGTTGAATTTGACACTTCTTTTGAGAATATCATTACATGGTTTGTGGTAAGATGGTGGATATACTTGGGATATGACGAAAATCAACTTAAGATTAACGTTTGAGCCTTTCAAGCTGAGCCTTTTCATCATAGATCCCTAGCAGCCAATTTTGAGCCAATATACACATATGACCTTTTCTTTTCATATCTACATCATCTATACCTTTCCACATTGGAGTATAGCTTATACACTATATTTTCCTACCATTTTACTTCCAAATGTGTACTAGGTGTGAAATTATCATTTAAAAAAAAACCATGACAAAAATGGCATAATGCTAGATGTGTCCATCAAATTATTCATGAAGGAGTTCATCAAATTGCGAAAACACAAGTGGTAAAAGAAGATGGAAAAGTATACTTAGTCAAAAATCTAAAAAATTGAAAAGTACATCAAAAGTAAAGTATAGTCTACTGAAAAATTTAATAGATTCCCTTTTATGTATACTTGGAAGTTTTTGAAACCTCTTCACCTTTTCTTCTTATGAACCCAAAACCTAAGCCACATTACAACCCTTTGTGTTGATTTTTCCGATCCTAAGTATGCTTGTGGAAAGAATGGTGGAAATCTCATTTGTTAGTATTCCTATCATAAGATCAATGTTTACTTGTTACTTATATATAATTGGCTAAATTTCCATAAGAGTAAATGTATACCTTTGTCAACTCTATAGAGAGAACCCTTACATGAAACACTTCTATACCCGTGAGTTATGGAGTTGAACCTTTTTGCTTAAGATATTCTAATGTTGCATGTGTCAAAACTTCTGATTTGATAAAAATAGTTTGGAACACATACACACTCTGTGGATTGCTATATTTGAATTACTTGTGAAAGGGTTATTGAATTTATAAGATTGTTTTGATATGTAAATTTGAAAAATGTGTCTTTATGACCCCTATTTGTAATTTTTTTTTTCTTTCTCATCATTTTGCATGAAAATTGCTAGGAACTAGCAATGAGTAAGTTGGGGGGTGTGATGAGTGTACAAAAATGCACTATAAATACTCTATTTAAATACTAAAAGAAATGAAAAAATAATGGATATAACTCATGTTATTAAAATTAATGGTCATTTATCTTGAGATAGATATAAGCATGATTTAATATATTGATGAGAATATAAAATATCATATTTTACTCTCTTAATGTTTAATACTTTATTCTTATTTGATGCCTAAATATACTCATTATTCTTATATTTTGATTTAGGACACAAATAGAGGCATTAGGAGCAAATGAAGATAATTGTGGAATTTTAGACAGTTCTGACATCTTTTCTTAATATGGGCATAACTCTCTCATCCAATCTCCGATTGAGCTGATTCAAGATGATATAGAACCGCAAGAGAAATATATATAACTTTTATGTTTTATGTTTGAAGATATATCCACTCAATATAAGACAAAATCGACCATCAAGTGGACGCACCTGCACTTGACGTTCCTAGATATTTTTCAGCCACTTGCATCAAATCCAAATGTCATCATAATATTTTCCAGCAAGCACTCCTACACCAACTTGGAAATTCAATGATCAATTCATATGCAAGATGAAGTGAACTCAAGTTTCTTGTAGACAAATTATTTGACCACAAGATATTAAGTCATACAAGACAACTAATGGATAGAGAAGCAAAATTGAAACACTCAACCTACAAGCAAAATCCAGCTCATGCATGGTGGGAAAACAAATGATCAAAATGACAACTCACAAATCACTTGGATTCAAGAATGGCACATGGCAAAACAAGTTGAAATTGTGATATTTTGTCATGACAACTTGCAGGAAGGATGCTTATAAATAGAAGGAATGGGTGTGTGTTCTAAGACAATGCTTAGTGTGGGAGGATGCTTTGGAAGAGTCATTATTTTGAGAGCTTGAGAAAAGAAAAGAAAAACCAAATAAGAAAGAAGAAAATAATGGTTGGTTCTTCCATATTATCCCTTAGAGAATTTTTGTTGCATATTTTCAATATGTGTAACTAAATTCTCAAGGAGGGTTAGGGATGAACTTGTGTGTGTGATGGTATTTGTAATTTATTTTTTATTCATGTAGTTGGTCTTTAAATATTAAAACTCTTTTGTTCTATTATTCTCAATTTATTTGTGATGTTTTTCGTCTTCAAATAAATATAAAATCTATTTCGTTTATGGATTCAGTCATGCTTTTTTTATTGAATGAATTAGTTCTATAATTATGTTTAGAGCAATTGATTATCTATATTAATTTAATTCTCTGCTGCAATATCGCCTCTTGGGCATATTGTCTTCGTTGGATTTTCTCAATATCGATAACAATTTATGAGAGTTAAGCGCGAAGAATGATTTTTCAAAGAGTTATATTTGATTTAAATTTTGGTTATTAATGTTATATATTCCGATTAAGAATTTGGATATAGAATTCTTAATTGAGTTATCAATGAATTAAAAATAAATTTGAATACCACAAATACACAAGGAATTCCCTACGCTCTACTTTTCATCTCATTTTTATACTTTTCAAATTACTCATTTAGTTTTAATTTACATCACACTCTAAAATTTACTTATCACACTCATTTAATCTTTTTGTTAATTTCGTTACAGTTTTTCAATTTCTCAATCCATCTCCCTGTGGAATCGACACCCCAAAACTATACTGCAAACGACCATGTTATTCTTTGGGCGTAATCACTACCTATAGCAACGAATGAACTACCTGTTTTTACAATGAATGAAATAATGCATTGGAAAAAGTTGAAATTCACGGCGATTTTTGCAAGTAGCTGAGTCTGTCCAAAACAGACACTTCATTGGCGTCCAATATGCGTCAGATGATAAATCGTTGAGAGTAGCTTATACCAGCAATTTGTATGGGCTATTCCAACTAAATAAATCACTGAGAAAGGCATACTTTGTTGTAGTGACCAAACACAACATTTTTTTCTCCTCTTACTAAATGTATAGTATATGGATAATGAATAAAAAAACTCAAATAGTTTAAGAAAAAAAAACATTAAAATTCTTTTAAAAAAATATGATTTGTGGTGTGTGGAGATAATTAGTAGCAAAGTTCGTTCTTTCACAATACATGGTATAAAATAAGGATATTTTGATAAAATTATGTTACTTTTATAAGATAGTTTAAAAAATTAATAAAAATATATTCATTTCGAAATATTGTTGTGTAAAATATTATGAAAAGTCATGTTATATTTATCATTTTTGTTATCATATACATATATATATAACATATATCAGTTGATACGATATACTCATCTAATATAATTAAAAAAGATAAAAACTAAATTAAAAAGTAGTATTTTTTTAAAGTATAATGCACATAAATTTTCCATAAAAAAACCACTTAAATTAATTAAACTACCAGGAAACCGAATCATGGCTTTTAGATTACTCGTCCCCCTTCCCACTCATAAAGCTTCCCACTCATAAAGCGACCCACAATGTTCCACCTGTTATGCGTTCTATCAACTTACAAGAAGAAATAAAGGACCCAGATCATCATCAAACTCTTTCATTGAGATGATTACGTTCAAAATCAAACATGGAATAAAATCTTTCTTGACAAATTTTTCTTCTTTTTTTTATTTCAACATTCACTGGCATGTGGTCCAAATAACTGAGAGAGAGAGAGAGATTGAAGGTCACTCGTCCATCAAGCATTTTGTAAAAAACGTGTTTCACACTATCAAAACTCATCACATGATTTGTAAAAAATAAAGAGGTGACCTGAGGATGCCTTGAGGACATTCCAATGCTTAAGTCAATAAAAAATACGAGAGTGAGTGTATATTGAAAGTGATATAGATTCTTACATTACCTTATGAGGGTTATTTATAGGGAAAGATGGACTGACGATAACCCCTATTAGTTATCATTTTGAATTTGTATCCTCTCTGATCCCTATATTGAAGTGGAAGATAACTCCTACTTTTTAGAAATATCTCTCTTGAGATGAATCTTATTTGAAATAATTCTTCTAATCTAGATGATAGTTGAAACAACCAATATTTATCTCTAGCCCTTTGAATTGGGATCCTTCCATGATAGGAGATGTGGGCTTTTGAGCCTTGGCCACAAGGCCTAAGACCTTAAGCCTCTTAAGGTTTAAACTTGCTAGTTATAAGTTAGGCCATCTACAGGCACAAGTATCCCTTTCAATTATTCTGCTAATTTTCTTTGTGTTGGCACATAAGAAATTAAATTCATGTACTCTTTGTGGTAGCCGTTCGACTATCCATTGTACGTATGTACTTTTACCTCACCAAACATTGATAAGCTTTTCTAACATCATTTTCTTTTATTATCTAGTCGGTTTGAGTCTTTGGGCCCCAACAATCGTATTTGCATTATGCTACTGCCTTTGCTCATATTACCTCATTGGGCCTTGGATCACATTACCCCACTGGATTCTTGTTCGTATTACCTTGCTAGGCCTCGGGTCACATTACCCCATTAGACTTTGATTTTTTGCCTGCAGTCACATCACCTTGTTGGGCTTTGGTTTTTTTCCTCACGGCCACAAGTTTGCTATCATAGGGATGCCCATACACACTTCTGCCACGTACTTAATGTCATCCATAACTGTTCTCGAGCATTCAATTTTGTATGGGAAAGGACACAACTGTCACTGCCTGGATCTTTTAGGACTCTCGAGGCTTCATTTCAACTTCCCAAGGTCATTCTAATGATTTCCATCTTTTGGAGTTATGCTTCCCTTACTCGAGGTGCTTACTCCTATCCTTTAGTCGCTTCCTTTCTTTATTTTGTTGTTAGCTTATGCGTTGCTTCAACTTGCCACTTTCCTTTCAACTTCTTGAGCCATTTCCATTCCTCCTCCTTTCACAAACCATGTCTAGCCATAGTTCTTCACATTCCTATTGCTTCTCTTTGGCCTTCTACTCGCCACACGATGAGGGCCTCCCTTCACACTGAGGTCGAGTCATCAGTTCATCGGGATCCTCCTTCTTACAAGGGACATTCTTGGCGTTCGGTTTTGAGAGAGCAAGATATAGCCAGACTAAGAACTTCATTTCGCATCCCTAACTCAATAGAGCTTTCCATCCTAGAAGGTGGGTGTGTTGATAGAGAAGGTTACGTTGGCAACGTGGCGCTAATAGTGTGCGCCCTCAAGCATGGTCTATGCCTGCCATTCATCCGTCCCATCTGTGATGTTCTTGCTTTTTTGAAATTAGCCCTTGCACAGTTACATCCACATGCTTGGCATGTGTTGATGTGTTCTTGGGTCATTTTTCACAAGGTTTTGGTGCCTTTAGGTAATAAATATTCCAATTTGACGGCGAAAAAACTTTTGTCTTTCTATGGAGTATCCATTCTGCCTCGCAACATTTGCAGGTTTTGTTGCCGAGGGAAACACTTGGTGTCCTTCGAGTCATGTTATTCTAATGTCAAACAATTGAATAATAAGTTTCTTTTCATGCCAGGAAGTGGCTAGGAGTTTCTAGCCGATGAAGAGTTTCTGAAGGATTATCTCGTCCGGGCCAATTAGGGCTTGGTTCTCGGCGATCGGGTCCTGCTGCTGGACCTGACGAAGCGAGAACGCAATCATGTGGGCATTGTCTATAGCTAGGCAAAATACCATAATTATGATGGATTATGGATAGAAGACCTTTTATCCCCCTCTAGTATCGATAGATTTCTAACTGTTCCCAGTCGAGCGCACGTTCAGGTCAGAAGTTGAAAGTCGTGAGTTTGTTGGCTAAAAAGCGTGAATCAGACTTCGAGGGGCCTTCTCGGAATTGCGCCTGTGTTGAGGAATCTGCAGGGTCCAATGAAGCCCAATAGGTAATTCCTCTCATTTCCTTTACAAATCCTGAAACTCTTCCTGCAATTACCTTACCATTATCTTCTGGTGGGGGCTTTCTCCTGCTTTTCTTGGTGTCTAAGACCTCGATAATTTAATGGGTTAGGTATTTGCCGACCTATCTACGGCTCTTGACCTTGAGCTCCTGCTAGAAGGTAGTGATGCCCGTGGCGAACCTTCTTTTGAGTTCCCCTCTTTATCTTCAGGAATGACACTTGTTGATGGAAACCTTTTCGAGGATAATGCTAAAGATTTTGCCATGAATCGAAGGCCTTGGACTCTGTTATCCCCACAGCCGTCGAAGAGGTGCCTTTTACAGATGTTGGGTGACTCCCGAATCAGATCAAAACATAGTCTTCATTCCCTCTTCCCCCCATTCCTCCTTTGGGAGGAGACACTGTTTTTGCTACCCTCTTCAAGGGGAATACTTTTGGAGGGGTCAAGGAGACAAAAGTTGGCGAGGGCCCTTGAGGTGGCATGGTTGACAAGCAAATTGTTGGTGATAAGGTTATAGTAGTTGAGTTGGGTGTTCTCAGCTCTGTGGTACACTTGGGGCCCCTTTTTCTTGAGGGGACTTTTCTGGAAGAATGGACTATGGGCCTCACTGTGTCGCTTCCCTCTCTAGGGTAGCATTGGAGATGGCTGCACAGCTTCATAGGATCTTTATTTAGGTATGGGACCATGTTTTTGTATTTACGTGCGCCAAGTTTTTTTATTGTTATGATTTACAGCTGCACATTAAGCCCTTCTATTTCATTTTTGAAGAATGTTGATGATCAGTCAGTTTAGAAAAAGAGGTGAGAGATTGTCATCTAGTGTCTGAAAGGGAAAAGCTTTCCAACTACATGGATCAAGTAGACAAGGACATCCATTCTTTGGAGGCTGATTTAGATGCTCTTTAGGGAGGAGTTCGACAAATTTTACGGTGAGTTTAATCACGTTCAATCCTTGTATGCTCGGGAAATCTTCACATTACAATTGGTTGAATGGGATCATGTGGCTACCAACTTAAAGGAGTCTTTGACAATTTATCAACGGGCTCAAGAGGTTACTGAGTGCATACGCCAGGAGGTATCAGACCTTATCCTCTTTTGTCCATGAAAAGGCAAAATGGGCAGTCGAGCTCTCTTGGGTGAAAATACTATTTCATATAAGCGTAAGCAAAAAGACGCATTGATCACCGACCTCCAGAGTGAATTGAAAACATTCTAGGCCAGGTTTTTTGGTTACCGAAAGGAGCAGGAAGACATCGACACCCGCCAGGATCAGAACTTAAAACTAGTAGCCAAATTATCAGAGGAGGTGGCTAGTCTGAGGGTGGAGAAGGTGGGGCTCGAGTCCTAATTGACTGCCGCTAATAATGAGATAGTTCGTTTACATCACTAATATGCTGCTGTTGAAGGGATTCGCAACAAAGCTTTTGGATATGGGCATGGGGCCAGATTGAGGTGGCTACGGGCATACTTGTTGGCCAACCTTTCACACTGATTTAAGGAAGTTGAACCTCAAGCAGCTTACCCTAATGCCACCACCACTCAATTGGTAGATGCCATGGGGTATGATGTGATGCCAGACGCTTTTCCTCCACTTGCTGCTAGTTGAATATGGTTTTTTTTAAAGAAAAGTTAAAACCACATGTCCAATAGTGCTCACTATCCCAATTTTATTAATAATAACCCTCACTTATGGCAAAAGAAAATCGCAGTTACAAGCCATACATCTGAGAGTTTACAAGAAAGAGAAAAACAAAAACAAAACCTCTCTAACATAAACCAACAAACAAACCAAAAACAACAAACCAAACCACAACTCTAAACAAGTATAAGACCGCTAAACATGCCTAGAAAAAGAAGCAACAAACAAAGGCAGCTAAACATGCCTAGATAGAAGAGAAGAAAGCAAACAAACCTGCAAAATGAAAGGAGAAACCCAAAAAAAATTACCACAGACACTAAGGAACATTGAAAAACACTGTCTGACCCACGAATGTTAATAGCGTGAATAGTGACCAAATGGAAAGCTCTACACCTAAGCATGCAATAACAATACTTTCAAAAAACCCACATCACCATCTCAGTCATGTTAAAAACAAATGAAAGCTTCCTTTCGAAGCAACAATGTTTTCGAGAACCCAAAGTTCCGCAACACACCCATCAATAGAGAATCTTGAAAAAAAAAGGGCAACGAGCAACTCTAAGTGCAAAGATAAGCCATCCTTACCTTATCCATTCTAAACAAACCTCTAAGTTCTCTAGGGAGCCGCTGAACATCATAGTAAACAATGTCATCGTTGAGAGCATCATTCTTAGCCAAGTGATCCACCCTAGAATTTCCTTCCCTGAAATAGTGAGTACAAAAAAACTCCATCTCCCCCAGTATTTCAGCAATTTGGTCCCAGTAATCCCACAGATTCCATAGAGAACAATAGTTTGCAAGAATTCAAGAGACCACCACCTGAGAGTCACATACTATACCAATAGCCACCCAACCAGCATTTTTGCATAATATCAAACCTTCAAGCAAAGCACACAACTCTGCGTCTGTAAAAGAACAAAACCCAAAGAGTGTAGAGAATGCAAAAATAAGATTACAAGCATCATCCCAAAAAACAACTCTTCCACCTCCACTACCCGGATTATCAAGGCTACTATTATCCATGATCAACTTGACCCAGCCATGTAAGGGCTTGCACCTCGAGACCACAAGGGCATAGTTCCACTTAGGAGCCACAACCGGCACCTCAAGGCGAGCCAATAAATGAGCATCCCTAGGACTCAACTTGGACACCTTGGTGATGTTAACAATAATCGCATGCACCCAATACTTAATGGAGTGCTGATAAGTGTATGAAAGTGCACTTTAAATATCTTAATATTATATTAAAATGCTAAAATGTGAATAGAATTATTGAGATATAATTTATATTATTGAATTTAATTTCTATTTACATTGAGATATGTTTAAGTGCAGTTTTATAATATTTTAATTCTCAAATATTGCATTCTTCATCACTCTGGACCGCAATTCATGAGAGAGTAGATGAAAATTCACCTAATGGGCCGCATTTTACATTTAATGGGCCACGGGATTTTGCTGTTGGGACTTCAACCTATTGACCCTCATGTGTTTAATCTAAATGAAGTATGAAAATTATTCAACTTCAATGCTACATGTAACACCCCGCTCCCGAATATAATATTTTGAAAATATTTTAGAGAGCCAGTATGATACTGAAACTTTTTTTTTTTATAAAAATGCACCAAATACGAACGTTTTTAAAAAAAATGAAACAATTTTTATAAAACTAAAGAGATTCAGCGAAAGTATTTGCTTAAAATAAAATGTTAAGATCTCATGTGTTTACAAAAGTAAATTTAAAACATTTTATTCACTAAAGACCATAAAATAAAATTAATACACTGTCTAGGTCTCTGTATCGTCTCTCTGAGTCAAATCCTGTCAACTGTGTATCCACATTGTCTGTGATGGTTTTTAAAAAGAAAACATAGAAATATAGAAAAATAAAATAAAATGAGTCGAATACTCAATAAGTAACACATCATATGATAAAAAATAATACTCATCGATTCTCTCAAAACATGCATATTCATAGATACATACATAATAACATGAACTTGAATTTTTCATAAATGTTGAATGTGACTTTTCATAAATGCTGAAAATATGAGTTTTTCATAAATCATGAGCTTTTCGTAAAACATGAGTATGAACTTGAGCTTATCTTATTATATTATATCATTTTGTATCATAGGCTGTTGCCTACTGTTGACCCCCGTGAATTAAGGTTAGCGAATATAAAAAGATTTTGATTCCACCTGTGACCGCGAGTTATGGAATTCATACATAAGGAAGATGTACTGGGTGCACGTACGACTTGGCAATGCAATATGCTCATACACAGGTACCGACTTCATATCACACATAGGCCGCTTACATAACATGTCGTACTTGTATAATTATCATAACATAGATTTCAACAGAAATCGCATACTTTCGTAACATGTCGTGATGCATACTTTCTCACATGAATTCATGATTTTTCATAAATAATTTTATGCACTCTCACATAAAATCATGACTTCTCATAAATAATTTTAATGCATAAAACATGAGATTTCATTATATTTTAATGCGCAAACTTTTCATAAATCATACATATGGATTTTCATAATTTTTTTCATAACTGTGGTACATAAAAAGGGCTTCCAAATGATGGCTATATATACATAATAATTTTTATTAAACATGTTTACCGTACATGCATGAAAAGTATGATCATTCCACTTATCTCTTAGCAATGCATCCTGATTTCACGCCGTAGCTTGTAATCTATACGAGGTACTAAACGTTACTAATTTACTATATAAACATCATGGAAAATTCTAATAGTTTAAAATCATAATTAAAATAATTTAAAATAGATTAAAATTATACTTTCTAAAAAATAGGCTTAAAAACCCTTTTAAAAAAAGGAAGATCTAAATTAATTTTTGAAATACTAAGAGAATTAACCCCATAATTTATTTTTAAAAAGACTAGGCCCAATAAGCTTAAAATAAAATCACAAGATGGAGAGGACCTAAGGCCCAAAGGCCTAATTAAATTTAGAGACCATGGAAAAGGAATAAGGGCTCGGCACCACACAAAGATAAAATGGCATTTAAGTTATTAAGGGAGGGACTATAGTAGAACAAGTGATATAACTCAATTCAATTTAAAAGAAGACAAAAATCATAGAGGAGAATAAAATGAAGCAAGCTTACGGGAAGGGTGTAAAATAGAAGAGCTTTAAACAGAGGAGCTCGAGAGAGGGGTCGCGCGATGAAGGTCAGCTCATCGAAGGTTCACGGTGGAAACTACGCTTTGACAGAAGGGTCCGACGGTGTAACTGGGATGGTCAGAATTTTTTGGGGTGACAGGAAGGTGGTTCGGCGCCTTGGGGTGGCTATTGGTTTATGGACAAAGTGGAGGGGCTAGGCAGATTGGAGGCCGTAGAGTGGTGATCCTGGGTAGGTAATTTCTGTGTTGGTTTTGGCTTTGCCTTCACTAGGTATAGGAAGAAGATTTCTTGGGTTTGCTGGTCGAAACATGGGCTGTTTCGTGGGTTTCGAGTGATGTTTTCACCGTTGATTTAAGGTGAGTTGGCTTGTTGATTTCAGATTGAGGTGCTACGATTTCTAGCTTTTCTCTTGGGTATTTTGGGTGTGTTAAATCTGAGGTTTTGGTTTGGTTTATATAGATGAAGGGGAGGAGAAACGTGGTTCCATTGGAGTTTGAAATTTGAGTTTGACTTTGAGTTTGAAGTGGAAAACCGAATTTAAACTAAGATAAAATTGTGAAGTATTTTAGTTGATTTCGGGAAGAGCTTTTTGATCTTCTAGGTTTGTTGTGATTGAATTAGAAGGTGGTGCTTGATTTTGCTGATATCGCTGGGTTAAAATCCGAGTTAAAATATTGAAGTATTTGAGTTTGAGGTTAAAGGATGATTTTGGGGTTTAAATTTGATTGGGAGTTGATTTTGTTGGTGATAATATCTGTGTTGAGATTTAGAATTTAAAACAAGAGTTTAGGCTAGAATTTGATAAGCTTTCGGATGGTGGGTTTGAATTAAAGATAGTTTTAAACTAGGATAATGGTTTTAAGATGATGATAATTTGATAGCTTAAAAAAAATCAAATTTAAAGGAGGAATACAATTTAAAACAAATTTAGTCACTATTTTAAAACTTATCAAAACATCACTTATAAAATAGTAACAATAAAATAATAATAATAATAATAATAATAATAATAATAATAATAATAACAATAACAACAACAACAACAACAATAATAATAATACAATTTTTAAAATCTAAAATTAGGGTCGGGATGTTACACTGCAATTCACATCATAAAAAAGAGCCACACTATGGCATAGGCCCCATGCATTCATTTCATCTTGAGCAAGTACTTAGACTCCGTTTGGATTCGAAAACAAGACGAGTTGAGATGATATGAGTTATAAATAGTAATAAGATAAGTGAGTTGAGATGAATTGAAATAAATTTTTGTGTATTTGGATTGAAAGTAAGATAAAATGAGTTTGGGTTGTTGGGAAATTAATATAAATGGGTCCCACAAATTATTGCATAGTTATTTCTAGTAATTTTGTTTTATTGATGAATTTGTATATAAATAAATAATAATCATTTTATCCAATTACACAATAATAATTACCAATTTACTATATTGAAGACTTCGTAAAATTATATAAAAAATCAAATTATATTATATTTTAGTCAGACCCTGTTTGAAATTTGATAAAATATTTTATATAATTTTATGTTGATATTTTTATTATTATAAGAATTACATTTTGAGCAATAAGGTAGATGATCTTATCTCAATGTTGTTTGTGTAAATAAAACTAGCTGAACTCAAGTTGATATTCGTGTAAAACTGTTTGTGTAAAATTGCGTTTTGATATTTTTGTAAAATTGGCTGAATTCACCACAATCTTGTTTTTAAAATAGCGTTTGGATTAGAACGAGTTCTCTGTACAAAGTTAGTTGAGATACCGACCTTTAATGTTTCCCTGGGCCACACACTCATCTTCAATTGCAAGAGATGGCCAACTTTTGACTTCATTACACGGCCCCACTACACTTTTAAGTCATAGGCCCATTAGAATTTCAAGAGGCACATGGCAATTTGGAATACAATGGAGACGCCGCACATCTTTCAGGCATTATTTTATATATATAAAGTATTTATCTAATAGAAAATTTTATTTATTTTTTATTAAAGTTAACATTTTTCATCTATTTTTATTAAAATAAATACTACATTTAATGAAAAATATTATTTTAAATACAATTCATTGATTTATTAATCACTGAAATAATGTTCTTGATATTAAATTTAATTACACTACTTCAATTTTTTATAAGGATAAACTTTTCATTTAAAACTTTTTTTTACATAAAATAAATATAGAATAATAATATTAGTATAAAATGACATAATAATAGTATAGAATATATAACAATATATATAAATAAACTATTCATAACAATATAACAATGCAATCCTCACTTAGAGATGTTAATTTATACGTTAGAGAGTTTAATTTTATTCATGAAAATTTATTCCTATTATATGATTAATAATTTCATTCTTTAAAAATTATTTTATAATTTTAAAATGAATGTATTTTTTTTTAGATGATAAATATATAGTATATACAATTAACTATAATTATATTAAATTGGTAATAATAAACAATAATTATGATTAATATATTATATATGTTTGATATTTAATTAAAATATATATGATCTAATAAATTTACATATTTAAGATTAAAATTTCATGTTATAAATTATAATATAACATTCTTTTATATAATTTATATACTATATAATTTATTTTTTTAAAAAAATTATATTATTTCTTAAAAATAATCACATAACTAAAAAGATTGTGGATGATTCAAGTTTATGTAGATCTAGAAAAACTCAAAAACTAAAAACATAGGTATTTTAATATCCTCTCTTTTGAGACTGTATAAAATGACGCAAATATTATATCATTGTCTTAGAATTATAAAAAAATAATATTTTGAACGAATCTTTTATTAAAGTTTCAATCGAAATTATTTCAAACAAATTTGATAAAACTATAGGTTATATTTATTTATAAGACTATTTTATTGTTTTTATTAAAACTCTTTTTTATAATATACGAAAACGTGTAATTATTTATTATCCATTTAATTATGAATAATCTTCTAATTTTTGTTAGAAATTAAAATAGATAAACGTGCCACGTTACTTTTATCTAGTATATATATGTATATATATATATCAAAAAAATGAGTGTCATTTTCAAGCTATGAACAGGAAACGAAACAAGGGAAAATAATTTTTCATGGCCACCGGTTGCTTTTTTCCGTGAGAATTTTGTTATTCATCATATTTATGAGTAATTAAATTTTTAAATAAGGTTAGGGATGAATTTTTATATTAGATGGTATTTTTATTTTATTTTTAATTTATTTGTTTTATCATTCTCAATTTATTGTTGATATTTTCTTCTCCGAATAATCATAGAATTTATTTTGTTTATAGATTTAGTTCTTTGATTGTATTTAGATCAATTGATTGTCTATGTTAATTTAATTCTCTGCTGCAATATCACTTCCTAAGTATATTGTCGTTGTTGGATTTTATCAATGTGGATAACAATTTGCGTGATTTAAAAGTGATGAATGATTTTTCGAAGAATTACATTTAGTTAAATTTTGGTTTATAATGCTATATCTTCCTATTGAAAATTTTGGAATTGAATTTTCAATTGAGTTATCAATAAATTAAGAATGATTGAAATATCGCATATGTGCAAGGGATTTCAAACGTTTAACTATTTGTCAACTTTGAATACTTTTTCCGTTAATAACTTTATTTCTTGGTATTTAAGCGTGTCTGATGTGACCCTCCAATATTTTTTGTGAACCTTAAAGTTTTGTATAAGAAAGAAGAATCTTTTCTGGAAATTTACTTAGTAATATTATTCATATTAGCAATAAAATTCATCAATGCATTGAAAGGTTTTGATTAAAGTTTATTTACTATGCATACTTTATTGTTATGCAAATGTATGAAAATTTTATTAAATTATATATATGTTATTATTGTCATCTACATGTATGAAAATTGTATTAAATTTATATACATGTTACCATTATTAAACATGTATGAATTGTCTACTTGGCTTTTATAATCATGTCATGTATATCCAACATGAGATAAATGATTTATATCAAAATCAAGAAAAAATTGGTTGTCTAAAGGTATAAAATTTTCTTAATTTTAGTGACAAATCATTAAATCTATAGTAAGGTGGATATGATGGAGGAAATACTTTATGTGTCAAGATCTACTCTCAAAAGAAGGTCTTGATGATACTACTAGTTCATCTATCAAAAGTAAAGTTGAAGGGAACACCTTATATGTCAAGATTTACTCCTAAATGAGGGTTTTGGTGACACTACTAGTTCATTCATAAAAAGTAAAGTTGGAGGGAATATCTTGTGTGTCAAAATCTACTCCCAAAGAGGGTCTTGATGACACTACTAATTCATTCATAAAAGTACGGTTGGAGAGAACACTTTGTATGTTAGAATTTACTCCCAAAGGAGAATTCTGATGATACAGCTAATTCATCCACAGAATTTAATATCGGAGCGAACACTTTGTATGTTAAAATCTACTCCCGAATGAAGGTATTGATGACACTACTAGTTCATTAATAATTGTTTAAATTCTGATTACACTTTATACATGTCTAACTCAAAGCATTATATGATAAATATTATTGTCAAATTACAAACCCTAGGAATGAAAGTAGAGAAGTATTTCGTTGTTCAATTTATTTTGAACTCATTACCACCTCAGTGTGGTCAATTCCAGACGCATTAAAATGCTATTAAAGATTTATAGAATGTGAATGAGTTGACAAGTAATGTAGTTTAGGGAAGGTTAAGTTGAAACAATAAGAGCATTACTCTATTAATTTTGTGAATAAAGAAACTGAAAAGAAAATGCACTATTATGGTAAAAAGAAAGGAATTGGACTACCGAAAGAAAAGAAAACTGTGAAAGTTAATCAGGTTAAGCATAATAGTAGCAAATACAAAATTTGTGGGAACTATTAGACACATGAAAGCTGAGTGTCTGAAATATAAGACTTAATTTGAAAAGAAGGGTAAGTCACTTACCTTTGTATATCTTGAATCAAACTTTGTAAATGTTCCTACTAATTCTTAATAGTTAGATTCAAGTACTAATGCTCATATTTTCATTACCATGAACGATACCTTATAAGCTAAACACTATATTTCAATGAGCATTTATCTTTATAGAAAATAAGAATAAAGTTGAAGTTTTAGCCATTGAAACTTTTTGTTTAATTTTGAGTACCGATCATTCTTTAGATTCTCATAACAAAGTATATGTGTGATTTTGTGAGGCATAATTTGATTTTCCTATCTAGACTAAAAACTGATAGTTACTCCTTATTGTTCCATAATGTTAGTTTTAGCACATTTAAAATAAATTTTCTATTAGTTTTGGGTTTTTCTATTATGGTCTTTATCGATTCTGTTTCAGTAGTACGTTTATTAAAAATTCTTACATCTAGCATCATGAAACTTTTTTTTGGAATTAAAAGAAATTTGATGACTTACGGCATAAAAGATTGAGGCACATTTTCAAAAAAATGTTACGTAGATTAGTAAAAGAATGGACTCTTCTACATCTTGATTTTACTAATATTGAAATATCTGTAGATTGCATAAAAGGAAAATAAATCAAAAATATTAAGAAAATCGTCACAATAAGTAAAGAGTTTCTTGAAATAATTTGCGGATATATATGGACTATTCTCCATATAATGTTTTGGTGGAAAAAAACATTTTATAACTTTATAAATTATTTTTCACGTTTTGGATATATCTCTCTGCTACATGAGAAATTTCAAGCTACATCGGTACTTGAGGAATTCCTCATGGAGTTGGAAAGACAGTTAGATAGAAATGTGAAAATCATTAAATCGGATAGAGGTGAAGAATACTATGAAAAGTATGACGAATCAAGTCGTAATACAGGCCCATTCGCCAAACTTCTTGAACAATATGGCATTGTTGTACAATACATGATGCCTGAAACGCCACAATAGAACAAAATTGCTAAAAGGCGTAATCGAATCTTATTGGATACGGTCAGAAGTATGGTAAGTAATTCTACATTATCCAAATCATTGTTGGGTGAAGCTATTAAGACGACAATGTATATCTTAAACTGAGTTCCTAATAAGGTAGTTCCAAAAACTCATTTCGAGTTATGGACTGATAAGACACCAAGTTTGAGACATATGTATCTTTGGAGTTGCCCAGCTGAAACGAGACTTTACAACCCACATAAAAAAATTAGATCCTAGAATAGTAAGCGGGTATTTCATTAGTTACCCAAAGAGATCCAAATGGTACAGGTTTAGTATCCTAATCACAATCCGAGAATGGTGGAAATGGGAAACACTAAATTCATTAAACTTGACGAGATTAGTGAGAGAATTGAACCCAAAGATGTAATCATTGCAGAAGTATGGGTAGATTTCTATTTACCTACATCCTCAGAAAAGATAATAATTCCTCTAATTGATTGTCACGATGGTACTTTAAAACAAATAAATGATCACCCATCTCAGAATGATAATATCATTGATAAACCAAGTTCGGAGTCACCAAAACAGATTGTCTTGCACAGATCTCAAAGAGATCGGAGACCTGACATTTTAACAGATTATATAATGTATCTCCAAGAATTTGAATTTGACATTGGGACAAGTAAAGATCCACAAACGTTTTCACAAGCCATAAAGGGAAGTGATTCTAGTAAATGGATTGATGCCATGAAAAAAGAATTGAAATCCATAGATCAGAATCAAGTATCTGGGAACTCGTTGAGTTGCTTGAAAGGAGTAAAAGAGTCGGATGCAAATGAGTCTTAAGACCAAACGTGACTTAAAATACAGTATCAAACGACATAAGGCCAGACTTATTGTTAAGGGTTTCACTCAAAAAGAGACATTGATTATAAATAGACTTTTTCTCCAGTATCTAAAAATGACTCATTTAAAATTATTATGGCATTGATGGCTCATTATGATTTAAAGTTACATAAGATAGATGTGAAACAACTTTTTTAAATGGAAGTTTGGATGAAGTGGTTTACATGGAGCAGCCAGGGGGCTTCTCAAAAAGGGGTAAAGATCACTTAGTATATAGGCTTAAAAAATCGATATACAGGCTTAAGCAAACTTCTCGAGAATGATATTTAAACTTCATTGGTACTATTACCGTATTTGTTTTTAAAGAAAGCATCGTTAATAAATGTATATACCTAAGGGTCAGTAAGAGTAAGTTCATAATTTTGATCCTGTGTATTGATGATATATTGTTGGCTAGCAGTGATCTTGGCATTTTTTATGAAATCATGGATTTTCTCTCTAAAAATTTTGAAATGAAAAATATGAGTGAGGCATCATTTGTGATCAAAATCAAAAAATTTCTAAATCGAAAATAAGGACGGTTGTGATTGTATCAGAAAAGTTACATAGAAAGAGTTCTTGAGAAATTTGGCATAAAAAATTGTTTATTGTTGAAAAGCAGGAAAGAAGGTATTACAATACCTGCAAGGAACTAAAGATTACCAACTTACCATTAGAAGAACTGATAGTTTGGAGGTAATTGGATATTCAAACTCTGATTTTACCAATTGCTCTAAGTTTATGGCGTGCTTTGAGGTAACAATATATGGCTTATGGCTAAGAAAATTAATTTTAGGACTTGGAATTCTCGACTTATAGCCAAGCTACTAAGAACGTATGTCCTCAGTGTATTCTTTCTCTAAATGATAAGTATTTAATGAAATTTTAACATCTAAATGTTAAGAAGAAAGTACAAAAACAAATATGTTCATAACAATCGTATATTAATGATTACACTTTAAAATGACATGTTGAAAAGATGAGTTGTATGTTTATACCCATAATGTGAACATAATGAAGTGATAATTGATACATTAAGTATTTTGTTATTGGACATTAAAAATATCTATTATAGTTATTTTTGTTTTCTTATCTTTTTACTTAATATGTACATTAAAATACATGGATGAATGATGACAAGTTAATATCTACAATAGACATGAATTGGAACCCAAAAGTATTACTATATTAGTCTTAATTATCCCAATTAAAGATCGTGTCAAATTAAGTTACAAGTGTTGTGGTACATGGAAGGAAATTTGTTGATCATATAACAAAGGATCGCCATGGCTCACATTAGTAGTTGGTTTGATATCGATATTACAGAACTCATGAAATGTGTTTTGAGTTATGAAAAGTTTCAAGAAATAAATTTACGTAATATGGTTAATTTTTTATAACAAGCCCATGAACGAAAAATATTATTTTGTAGGCGTATGGGCTAAGTGAGAAAATGTAAGAGTTTTATTTAAATTCTGTGTCCCACACACCCATCTTAATAGCGTTTGAAGTAGCTCAAGATTTATCAATTAATATTTGAGTTATAATGGAATAAGAATTACTTCTAAGAGATAAGATTAAAACTCTATATCTCTAATTATAGTTAGACACAAATTCTTAGATTTCTTAATGGTCAAAAGTATATAAATAACACTGAGAGTTTAAGGGTTTTCACCTACAACATTAGAGTGCCTTTAGCCATCTGAAGACACTTATGATACAAAGTTGTTAGGGTGATCCATCTTTCATAACCAGTTTAATTATTCATCAATCTGATGGATTAAGGCACGTTCGTAATTATTATTGTTTTATTATTATGGATCATAGAAAATTGAAAATTCATTTATTAATATCATGTTAAAATATTTAATAATTTCTACTTGTTCATCCCTTAGGACTTAGGAGTCTCATGGAGACCTAAAAAATTAGCTATTGTTGGCAATCATAAGACTTAGCCCATGATGCTTCAGGCAAAGTATTTGCATTTTTCTTTTAGGTGAGCCAGGGGCAGAACTACTTGTATTAGCCCCCCATATTTTTTAAAAAAACTCAAAATAGCATATAGTTTAGTTTACCTTTTCTCCTACCTACTAAGTTTTTATTAAATTTATCCTTCCAATACTAAAATTAGACCCCCACAAGTACGAACTACACTCGTATCATCCATAAATTAATTTATCCATTTTTCTTTTCTATCGTATCCTCTTAGTCTCATTATTCATTGTGCATATTCCTATAGATTTATGGTCCATGATAATTGATAAATTGTGTTGTTGCGTGTTCTAAGAAGTTGTTGTACGCTGACTATGCATTACCAGTTATACGCTGTGTTGAGAAGATGTTGAGTGTTTCTACTTGCGTATTCAATGTTCTGTGTTCATACAGATACGCTCGGTCCAAAGAATGCGAACTTTCCTTGCAGGCAAAAGAAGTTTTCTTCGCAACATCACTTTAGTTTTATCCCGAAATTACTAGTTGGTAGTTTGCAATTGTTGGGGGCACCAACTCAAGTGTGAATAGTATGCACCAAAACCCATTCACTTGGGATCAGGCTTAATCTCATTCCTTATTATTAACACCTATAATGGCGGTGACCACTTATGATCAGATTGTGCATTTTTTATAGCAAAGGAAGTTATATTACTTACAAGAACATGACTAAAATAATGTAATATAATCATTAAAAAAGCCAAAATTTATTAATATATTAATTAATTAACTTTTTACTTTTTTTTCCATATATGTTAGCAAGAAACGACAGAGTTGGTTGTTTATGTTTGTCTTTGTGGATTTCTTTATTCTTTATTTAATAATGAGTTTAAGTCTTTGTGGATTTCTTTGTTCGTTGTTTGTTATTTAGTGCATGGATTATTGCTAAAAGAAAACATTAATTCCCTATAAGATATATAATAAGAATTCCTGTTCATATTATATCATCAATAAATTTAAATTTAGCATGAATAATAACAATTATAGTTAAACTTTATTGATCAATACTTTAGCATTTTATAAGAAATAAATGAATATAGTAAACTTAATTGAATAATTAATTGACCGGATCCTATATTAGTGAATTTTGTGAGGCATTTTTTAGTTTCTCGTTTGTTACTTTGGGTTGAATATAAAATTATATGATTGTGAAAAATTTGTATGTCTTGAATTTTTGGTTGCGTTGCCATTTTGATATTGTAGGTTTGCAGATTAATTGAGAATATTCGTTAATTGACAAACTATCACACATTTTGTCGATCGCTCTCCATAAACACCAAATCATGATTCCGCCCATAAGGTGAGCATTAGCTTGCCCAAGCCTCTGGTGTGTTGGAGCATTAAGATTGACTAGTTTATTAGACGGCATTTAATGCCTCACTTGCTCTTGACGTCTACAGTTCATTGAGCAAGGTGGCCTCCATTTTTTTTACTTATTGCTTGTGGTACTTTGGTTTGGTGGTGCTCTTTGGGGTGTATCGAGCATTCAGGGTTAGCCAAGCTTGTTGGTATAAATAAAATTCAAATAACGAGTTTGAGAGAAGTAAACCTGGTCAATTAGCCACGGGTGCCGAGCAAAGTATTTACCCTTTTTTTAAGGTGAGCATTACTGCTTAGTACATTGTTTCCTTGTTCCCCAGGGGCGAGCTTGATAACTCGTCTAAGGTTTCCTCGTTGCTCGCCTATGGTTCTTTGTTGCATAGAGGCTGAAATTATCCAAATGTACAATAAAACTTTCAAAGCTCTGACAATTATATCAATTAATTTGTTAATCAATAAGAATAGTATTAACATAGAATAAATCAATTGCATAATATAGAAATTGGTAACAAAAGAAAACCATTTAAAGAACACCTTAAAGCTAAAATTTTACGGGACAACCTTTCCAAAAACATCAATTTACTAGTTGAAAATCTTTTAAAGTTTCAATTACAAAACATAATTTGTAAATTGACACTCTTATTTGATCAGATAGAGAAAACGTTTGTCTATACCACAAAAGCAATCAAAACTTCTAATGTTATTCAACTGTTAACTTCTTTACTGGAACTCCAATGTCTGAAACAATTACACTATATGGACCTTGAATTAAGATCGCAATCTTTAAGAGGAAATAATATGAAGCTTCTTGAGGAAATTTTCTCACCAAATAAGCATTGAGAAATGCTCTCAAAATCTATAATTGAATCTCTCTCTTCCTAATTAGTAGGGCAATTTTAAATATATTTTTGGAAGTAGTTTTCAAGTCCTAGTGAAATTCTGCCTATAGATTGAATTTGTCGCGACGATTTTGCTAATAGTTTGCTAACCATATGAAACTATCTCCATGGACTTGTAGCCATTTTAAATTAAAACTCTTAAATGGATAAGCTAATAATCTTGAGACTTGAAATTACATGTTTTGACTTATCTAAAACACTTGTTACAAACTCCAAACAAGCTCAAAATATTTTACATTCAACAACTCATATAGTTTAAACTCAAGATGATGTCTATCATCTTAGTCATCTAATGCTATTCAAACTCTTGAGATTCACATTTTTAAAGGTGCGAATTATTGCTCACTCAGTGCTTATTCTCGCTTGAGGGTGAGCATTGCCACTCGTAAGTCGTAAATGCTCACCAGGTTTATTGTTCACCCTGGGTACTCTAGTGCAAGATATGCGGTGCTCACACCTTCATGCTTGTGATCTGCAGTGAATTAAAATAAATGAGAGGTACATCCAAAAGGTAATAAGGGACTTATCTTCACAAATGCTTCGGCGTGATCATGGTGTAGGGAGCTTACTCACCAAAGGTGCTTGGGCTGCGTCCACGAAAGAGGAATGAGAAAGCGTATTCTATTTTAGTAGTTAATTGGAATTTGATTGGATAGGTAGATCTTGACATTCTATGGTGGGGAGTCATGGTTCGATGACCTCTAAATGAGATGGTAGTATTGACAGCGTGGAGTAACGAGAGTAGTATGGGGCATTGGCTTTTGTTGATGGTCATAGGGATGCTTATAAAATACCATTTCAAGTTCCATAAAATAGAGGAATCCAATGTCGCCAAGGTTGAGTGGTTAAGGCGTGTGCGTACTAAGTACACGGGTTTGTAATTAGGAAGCAACTAGGACTCTATTTGTTGTTTCCCGCTATAGCATTATGTTGAGTGCAAAAGGTAATAAGGAACTAGCTTTCGTTGGGTCATGCAACTTGTTGTTCTGAGGGTGATTTGTCATTCTCATAAATGATTTCGAGTTTTTGACGCATTTTTTTCAAAATGATTGGAGCCTAATAATACAATTGAAAAGTCCATGGTGATGACTTAGACATTGATACAGTGCTCGGTTGACATCAATGAAATAAATAGTAAACAAAGATATAATTTGTAAATAGAGAGAGAGAGAGAGAGAGAGAGATTTGGTATAAAAGTCTACATCCATGGATGGTTTGAGGGTAAAATTCACTAATTGGATAACTTTACAATCTTTCATGAATTCTCATAACAATCAATATAATATAGCAAATAAGGTTTGATGGAGGTTGAAGAAGATGTCGTTTATGTAGAAATCTGGAGAGGGAAGCCAATAATCTCATTGATTGGTAGAGATTTCTTTCTTCTATAAAGATTTATATATATATATATATTTGGAGTGATTGAGTGCTATAGGCTTTCTATAGACTAGACCCTTTTCTTTTGATATCTAACATATACAACCTATATTTCTTTTGGACATTCCTAGGGGGTCTTCCAACTTGTACCGTTGGGCATACTTTAGTATATATAGAAATTATTTTTAATTATTTTTAATCATTAAGTTAAAAAATCAAACAATAAAACTTGAATAAAGCTAGGAACACTACTCGTAGGTAGCAGTGTCCCGTTATTGAGTCCCACTTGATGTGGCTTTGCCAATATGGCATTTCACTAGTTTTTTCATTTGGTTCATCTGCATGTGGTTTTCTCTTTGCACCGAAATGGAGATTTACCTCAAACCTTGACCGTCTTTGAGCCTCCATCGAACCTATGACCACCCGGTGCCAAGATCTCCTCCGTCTGACCGCAAAATCTGGGAAACTAGCATTTGTCTACATCTCCGCCATTCTTTTGCATCTCCTCTGTCCATTTGCATCTCCTTTGTCTAGAATTATAAAAAAAAAAAAAAAAATTTCATTAATAAGCAAGATTGGTTTATTTGTTTATTCAGAGTAATGATTAGAAACAACTCGATGGAAATGGGGAGGAGAATTTGAATTGCTTTTGCTGCGAGTTAAACTTGGAAAGCAAATTCTACTCTCCTTGTATATTGATTAAGCCTTATTGGGTGGATTTTGATTTCTCCTATAAAGAGAATTTGATTGTGGAAATAAGGGTTGATTCTCAAACTAATGGATGTGCACATTCGGATTAGAGCAAATCAAATTTCGAGACTAGTCTATGCGAAGATGAACAAAATATTGAAAAAAAAAATTTCAGATTATTTTTTATTTTAGAATTGATGGTTGTTCTAGTAAAAGAGAACAGGAGGTAGAGTATAAAATGTGCTATATTTGACTTTGGATGGAAGGAACCAATCACTGTTGAAGACTACAAATTGGAAATCATAAAAGAAAAAATGCAAGAGCTCGAAAAGGAGGAGAATTTCATTGAATACATGGATGATGGAGATGGATGGAGGAGATGCAGACGATGCTGGTTTCTCGAATTTTGTGGTCGGACGGAGGAGATCCTGACACCAGTTAGTGATGAGTCTGATGGAGGCTCGAAGATGGATAGCATTTGAAGGGCATGGGCACTGGTTTGGGCAAGAGAAAACCTAGGGAATGGTCCGTCTAATTCCCTTGAAAAATGGACGCCAGCGGCTCTGGTGGTGGTGGGCAACACCGCCCATACCATCGTGACCGCCGGCCTCCAGCGACCCCACTCCTACGACGGCGACCCCTGGCGACCTCCGATATGCCCCACGCAGCCTTAAACCCGTTTCGAACCGTCGGGCTGAGGCCAAACACCCTTTAAAATTATCTTCATTTTATTTTTTTATTGCGTTTATTTTATTTTATTTTTTATTGTATCTTTTATTGTGTTTTCTAAATTTTATTTTTTTATTGTATTTTTTATTATATTTGTTAGAATTTTTTATTGTATTTTTATTGGAAGGCTGTTTTTAATGGGGATTAGATGGATCGATCTATAGCGTCTCCCTTTGGGCAAATCTCCATTCTGTAGCAGAAGGAAAGTCATGGGCAAATGAAGCAAATGATAAAAACCAAGTCAAATGCCACAGTGGCAACACTACATTAAGTGGGACTTAACATCTGGACCTACAAGCAATGTTCGTAGCATCCCCCATAAAACTTAGGAATAAGCTCCAAGCCGAATGGGTGCCAAAATGGCTTGCCCACTGACCAATAGAAAAACACCATATAAGTATTCCATGAAAGATTGAAATGGGTCTGCCTCCATTGAATCTAGTTCTAAAAGACTATAGAAGGTCCTTCCTCTCTCTCAACACGTCTCTCCCTCTCCAGTTTGTTTCTCTTCGAGCCCTAGCTTTCATGGCAAGGTGTACACAACCAACAATCTAGTGGCCCCAAAATAAAAACAACGCTCATAGATAACCTTCATGATCAAGGCACTAACGTGTTTATCATGGAAGGGAGGGAACACTAGAAAGAGATTTATTCTAATATTCTTCACATGGTTACAAGAAATGATAAAAAGCATAAAGAGCCTAGCTTACCAAACCCAAATTAAACCAAAAACCTATGTACAACATCAGCTTATGTGTCTTCACTTGTCGTTTTTTTTTCACTCTTTATCCCTCCAATCATCTATGTAAGAAAACAGAATCTAAAAGAACCCTATTATAATCTAAAAGCATCCTATAAGAGAGTGCTACTTCAACCTTGTTTCTCTTCAACTCTAACTACATAAGAAATGTTACAAGGGGAGAAGAAATTGAGTTCTCCAAAAATTCTCAAAAATGTTGTAACTAATATAAAGCTCAGTTGATAGGAAAGTTTCAAAGAACCATTATTCAACAAGGCCCAAAGACATGAATCCAGTGGTTTACCTTTCAGCATGGTGTAGTGGAGCGCCTTCTTCGTCACGTGTTGGGTTGCGCCAATGGGTGTTCGAGTCAAGTAAAACATTGCGCTAATATAGGTGCTGGATGTTAGGATTCCATCAAAAAGGCTGAAAGAATTCAAGGGAGCTAGGGCTCGAAGAGAAACAGACTGGAGAGAGAGACATGTTTAGAGAGAAAAAGACCTAGATTCGATGGAGGCAGACCCAAGTACATCTTTCATAAAAGAGGGTACTTGGCAGTAGCTAACCATTGTGCTATTGCACATCTGCATACCCCCTCAAAAATATATATTAATATTTTTTTCCTTCAAATACTCGGTGCGCAGTTGCACACCAGATATTGCCTTTCATTTTTCTTCATAAAATGCCTATGTGACATTTTTTATTGGTCGATAGAAAAGCCATTTTGGTACTCATCTAGCTTGGAGTGCCACCCTAAAACTTGGCAGTACAAGCTTGTCGGCTGAGTATACTTTTCCAATTCTTTTTGTTAAATGATAGAATTATATTGGTTACAAAAAACAGGGATTTGAACGGAATGGTTCAAAGGCAATGAAAACTAGGGCTGTAAAAAGATCGAATCGGACCGGTGGACGGGACCAGTTGTCCTGAACTGAGATCAGACCGGACCAATTCCGGTCTGGTTCGGTCCAAAGGATTTCTCCCCCTGGACCGGACCGGACCGAATCCCACACATATATATATATTTATATATGTATATATATAAATAGTATATAAATTATAATATTAATATATAATATATACTCTTATAATATTAACATATTATAATTTATAATAGTTAAATTTAGACCAAAACAATATTTGATTATTATAAAATTTTAGATTAAATTTAGTCCATTAAATCATATAGGACACTCCTAGACCGGACCGGATCATCCTTGTACCGAATTGGATCGGACCGGTATGGATCGAACTCCTGTTCAATTCGGTTCAAGATGAGAGAATTGTTGAAATGAATAGAATCGATCCACAAATTTTTCAGACTGGACTCGACCATTCACATTCCTAATAAAAACATGTGAATAAAAAAAAAAAAAAGAACCATCAGGGCCTGTTTAGTAAAAGCGTATGGATAACGGCTAGTTGGCTCATTACCGTTGAATGGACACGCGTAGAAGCGGAACGCTCCCCGAGGCCTGTACTCCCCCTCGAGCCTCCAATCAAAAACACACTTTTTAGAAGATTCGGAAAATGAAAGAGCTGCTCTGAAGATCTGAGTCTCAAGGGGCCGATCCACTCTTTCACATCGCTGGAGATTGCGTGAGTAGAAGCTTCCACTTCTTCTCACAACTCAATTATACAACTAGGAATTTTCATCAAATGTTCGAGCGCGGAGCTGGGGGGAAAATCATGAATATTTTCAGGAAGAAAACCTCACCCAAAGGTAGGTACACGCTTTTACTTTTACACGACCAAAGAAATAGCATTTTTTCTGAATCTCCATTGTTTCTCTATTTTTCAAAAAAATAAAAATAAAAATTAAAATCAAAATCTGGTATCTGCCCTGGAAACAAAAGCAGTATCCCCTTTTTTAAGAAGTGGTTGTTTATTTTTAAAGTTTTTATTTTTAATTTTTTTACCTAGTTTGGTTCCTAAGGAATTGTTGGAGAATCAAAACTCATATTTTCGAACCCGAAATAGCAATTTTCTGTTCGATTTTTTTATCCGACCCAATGGAGGTTTGGTTTTCTTATTTAACATATTTTCAGCATATTTCCTTGTATTGAATCTTCATAAAGTGGCTTTCTGTTTTGGCAGATGCTCTGCGGACAAGCAAGAGAGAAATGGCTGTTGCCACAAGAGGTATATATGTTATATTGCCCTAACACTAGACTCTTTTCTAAACGATCGCAAATGCCTTGACCTTTTTTATGCTTTGTATTCCCCACGAATGGTAAAAAAAATAATAGAAGTCATCATCTCAGAGCTGGGTAGTTAGTTTGAGCGTTGTGCTTGAATAATCGCTGATTAGTTTTGCAGCCAAGTGATGTTGAAATTAAAAATGGGGATCTTACACTATTGGAAGTTGATTTTCGTTAAAGAAACTTGATGTGCCTCATATGAAATTTATGAGCTATTAAATGGACTAAGTTAAGGTCAGTTTGTGTTTACCATGCTCAAGCACGGTTGAGATCCTTTTTAATTTTCTGCCTAAATTAGATAGTCCAATTCAAAAGTAGATAGATACAACATATGGGTCATATGACATTTAGCGCTGCCGTGTATGAATTTCTTACAGTGTGGAACCCAGATTTGCATTTATTGTTGTGTTTTTCTCTTTTAGAGTTGGACCTTCCAATGCAGGAATAACACTGAAGAAGATCTTTATTTTCTCATATAACTTGAATCAACTCAACTTTGCACTAGTGGTTGTGCAAAACTCCACTTGGAAATGCCTTTAGTCATTAATTACGTCAGAACTAGTTTTGGTGAAGAAAATTAAACAATTTTTAAGAACCTACTGCGGTTATAATTCTACAAAACCTAATTTCATGTTATTATCTCATATAGTCAATCTTCCTATCTTTAGTCTGGTCTAACCTTGTTAAGTCTCGCTTTTACCATGCTTGAGCCCAGCCCAGTTTATTGCAAGAATGTCTGAATGTCTTTGTAACTCCAACATAAAACTTGAAGATTATTCATTGTATGCTGAATCTAACTTTTCACTGGTGAATGAGCTCAAAACTCCATTAGAGAAATTCCTTTACTCATTAACTTATAAAACTTTTTCTTGATGAGTTATTTTCTTGACAAAGATCTGAATAAACCTTTTTTCATGGAATATTGTAATGCATTAACATCCTCCCATCATTCTAGTATTAAAATTATATATATATGACATAATAGGGATAGATCTCTATAATGAAGGTGTGTTATGCATTCAAACGTTTTCAACTGAAATAAAAATCTTTATTCCAGACCTATATATCTTAGACTTGAAGTATAACTGCTTAGAAAAAGAAAAAAAACTATCTGCATATAATATTAATGAGTTAAATGAGTTTTATAGTTGCTTGAAAAAAAATCAAAATTTAAGACAAGCAGGGAATTAAAACATCTTACTTGGGAAATCAACTACGACACAAAAGGATACAAGTCGAGGGAGGACTAGGGGGAGGGCAGGACTTGCTCTGGGGCAGTGGTGATGACTTGCATGTGGAGTACCATTCGGGTAGAGTATTAGTCTTGTGGGAAACAAGGTTCCCAAGGGTTGGGGTAGTTACATTGACTTGCTTTCCTTTGTGGAGGCATGTGTTGTCCCAATCAGGCTTGGTGAATGTTGGATGGATAGGTTTCAAATTTCTCCCTCTTGGGCGATGTTCCCTATTACCAGCTTTCTGTTCATTAAGGGCTGTCTATTATGGGCTAGGTGTTTTCTCGTGTATACACCCAGTGTACTTGGACGCCTACGTATATTAAGAAATATTACTTATAAAAAAAATGAGTTATATAAGGTTGGTGTATATTGACTATGTTTCTAATTTCTCCCTCTTGGGCGATGTTCCCTATACGAGTGTTTTGTTCATTAGGGGCTCTCTATTATGGGCTAGGTTTTTTTTTCTCTTGTATACACCCAGTGTACTTGAATGCCTATGGGTATTAATAAATATTACTTGTAAAAAGAACGAGTTATAAGCTAATTTGTTACAGCCATAGATAGTTATTTTGACCTTAGTTTGCATCTTCACTGCTACATTTAGAAAGTTGAAAGGGTTTTTCCCAAAGTAGGAAAAGTAATAATAAAATTAGTGATAGGAAGAGAATTATGTGACAAGCTACTTTAGTTGGTATGATGGAATATTTCAAGTATAGTAGGAAAATTTTGAAAAATAAGTCATGTGTGCCATACTAATACTTCACAAGTCACTCAATGGCACTTAAAGTGCTAGATGTTCTATTAGAGATAGTTATCCTATCCAGTTATGATGTTATTCTGATCCAAGTTTATTCTTATGTTTATTCTGTTTTTAGGCTTGTAATGCTGCCTTATTTTAAACTTGGATATTTTGCCGCCACGTATGTTGGTATATATACCAACTGTTTCATTCTCTGTAATGTTATGTTGACTAATGCAATTTAATTACAAACTTCTCCAAACTCTTGAAGTCTACTCTTAACTTGGTATTAGTTTGAAATTTTGCTTCCCATGCAAAACTCAACATGACTTCCTCTGCTTCATCATCTTCCTCTGCTTCATCATCTTCCTCTGTTTCATCATCTTCCTCTGTTTCATCATCTTCCTTGATTCCAAACAGTTCTGATCCTTTCTACTCTTAACATGGTATTAGTTTGAAATTATGCCAACATGACTTCCTCTGCTTCATCGTCTTCCTCTGTTTCATCAGTTTGAAATTTTGCTTCCCGTGCAAAACTCAACATGACTTCCTCTGCTTCATCGTCTTCCTCTGCTTCATCATGGAGATAGTCCAGGATCTGTTCTTGTTACTCAAGTCCTTATTGTTTTTAGGCTTGTAATGCTGCCTTATTTTAGACTTGGATATTTTGCCGCCATGTATGTTGGTATATATACCAACTCTTTCATTCTCTTTAATGTTATGTTCAATAATACAATTCAATTACAAACTTCTCCAAACTCTTGAAGTCTACCCTTAACATGTTCATTAATAAAGGAAGACTGTGAAGTACAAAGCATATCACTTAAGTTTTATCTTACTGCTTATGACATGTAACTTGCTGGTGCACCTTCTTTTTTTAGGTATTGAACGGGAGATTGCATCTCTTCAGTTGGAGGTATAAAGCTATAGTCAGGCTCATTACCTTCTATAGTTACATTTCTTTTCTCCAATTTTAACTCCGTGGCATGCAATTTCAGGAGAAGAAATTGGTGGCAGAGATTAAGAAAACCGCTAAAACAGGAAATGAGGTAAGTTAATTTTCCTCATTAAACAGCAGTTTCATACAACGAATGGGCAACTGATTGTAATTTGACTGCTGAAACATCTGTCATTTGTCAAACCATATGAGAATTGTACTGAATTTAACCTTGGGCCACTGTGACTTTACCAAGTTGCAAACCCATAGGAGGGCACATATGGGATCAACTTAGGAAGTAAGGTGTGCCTATCAACAAACAGAATTCTTATGGGTTTGAAAATCGATATATGGCTCAACTTTACTCTTTTAAGAATTTTATATTTGGATTAACTTGATTTTAACATATATTGTGAGTGACCTTCCACGTGAGTTTTCAAGGATGTGCGGGTCCTGTCAAACTTTAACCTGGCTGGCATGTAACAAATATAGCATCTTCGTCTGCCAATGTTGGTATTAGTTATTTGTTTGTAACGTCCAGGCTGCAACCAGAATCTTAGCTCGGCAACTTGTCCGGCTGCGTCAACAAATAACTAATTTGCAAGGGAGTCGTGCACAAATCAGAGGTGTAGCAACTCATACACAGGTCACCATTTTACTTGCAAAACCTAGTGTTTACACAAGTATAAGAAATTTTGCCTTTTGTTTAGCATTGCCTCTCATCTGCAGGCAATGTATGCTAGTACTTCAATTTCTACTGGAATGAAGGGTGCAACTAAAGCAATGGTGGCCATGAACAAGGTATGTGTTTCAAGGGTTATTCTAGAAGATAAGACCCTTTCTTATTCTTGAATTTCTCTATCCTGCTTAGGAGACATACCATTACCCAAATCAATATTCCCATGGCTCACTGTTCAGTGAGGCTTCTAGTATGCATAGAGAAGTATGCCAAATAATGCAGATAGAGATTTTCTTGATGAGTCTGAGTAGTGTGTTTTTTACTACTTTAGCGTACACATCAATGAACTGAACCTAGTGGTGATGAAGTCCTCTACATATTAATTTGTTTGCCACGATTTTGCTTTATTTGGCTTCTGTCCTGAAGCCACTGTTTATAGTTGTGATATTATCAGTCTGCTTCTCTTTCCAGCAAATGGCACCAGCAAAACAAGCTAAGGTGATTAAAGAGTTTCAAAAGCAGTCAGCACAGATGGACATGACTGTAATATTCTCTCTCTCTCTCTATCTCTCATTCTCTCTCTCACACACATACACACAAAGAAAATGATGGTATCCTTGCAATTTCTTTGATATCTTGCCACAATTTTCTCTAAGCCATACGAGTGTCTGCAGATAATTTAAGCTCAATTAATTTTTTTATTGCTACAGCTTGAAAACGACTGGTTTGGTTGAGTTGTTATACAGTTCATCTGTAGCAAATGATTCCTACCCACTTTCTGTACAGAAATATGGTTACATGGGGTCCTTGGTTTTAGTCTTTCAGATGTCCGAACATTATCACATGCTTTCTTTTCGTTGTACCATTTGCTTCATTATAATGTTTTTTCTTGTAATATATATGTTCTGTATTCCATTGTCACTTGTGCAGATAGAGATGATGTCAGAGTCTATTGATGAAACTTTAGACAAAGATGAGGCTGAAGAGGAAACAGAGGAGCTCACTAACCAGGTCGAATATTGACAGCCAAAGTTTTTAGTTTTAATTATTTTCTTGTAGGGTCCATGGCATTTCCCTTCTCTTTGTAGCTGATTTCTATAGTCTATTTGTAGGTTCTTGATGAGATTGGTGTGGATATTGCATCCCAGGTTAAGTTCTTTCTGATTTTTCCGTATTGCTTGAATTTCCTTGCCTGTTCTTGTTCCTTATTCTAAACAATGTAAACTGAACAATTGTTTGATGTTTTTAACAGTTATCCTCAGCCCCAAAAGGCCGAATTGCATCAAGGAACACTGAAAATGTTGTTACTCGGTATGCCTACTTACCTTTTTTCTTTCTCTGCTGTTAAATTATAAGTTGTGCATTCGATATACTCCTAAAAGTATGCAAGTGTGATTGCTTACATTTTCAGCTACCAATGCTTGAGTCAAAGAATTGCAACATTAAATAGCCACTGTGGCACAGCACTGGATGTTTAACTGTATAATTAGTGTAATTTATTTTATTCTGCTTACAGTTATTGATTTGCAACAATTCATGAAGAGTGTCATCCATATACAATTAGTTAATTAATTATTTAATCGGAAAATAGTATTTAGTGCCATAATATATGGTTGGCAACCTCCTGGCTATATACATTCGGAGGTCAAATCCTTTTTCAAAGACATTCGGAGGTCAATCCTTTTTCAAAGACCTTCAAGGTTCATTTTGTATGCTTCTTGCACTTTTAATAAAATTGCATTGTTTTAGAATAAGGAGAGGTTCATATACCCAGTTCTTTTCGAGTATCAAGCTCATATTAACTAGTGCTTTACATCCTAACAATATATGTTCTCTATATGCAGTTCTGAACCTCCTGATGTTGAGGATCTAGAGAAAAGATTGGCCTCACTTCGACGCATCTGATCTGGGAAGTGAAGTGGTGGGTCTTACTTATAGTACCTTAGTGTAAATTTAATATATGCACAAATTGAATCAAGCATGTGGTAAGTAATATTCTAGGAAGTTTGTCGTTGGGATGCTAGAGTTAGTACTGAACAACTATCAATATTTTCATAATAAAACTGTTAAGATCAAGTATATCCTCTTTTATCTCTAGTGTGAAAGCAATGAGCTACATGGTGGAAAGCTAATGAGCACATCCACCAATGATGTAGCACCAATGATGTAGCACCAATGATGTCAAGGCCCAACAATCGGTGTGAGTAATTTATGATGAATCTTGAAGAGAATTTGCAGAAAAGACGAAGCTGGGAAAATTATGACACCTTTTTTTTCTCCTATTAAACTCTAAATATCCATGGTGTTAGATTTGCGTATGAGTTGTCTTACGAATAGCAGAATAAAGCAGGGAAAGGAGACAGGCGAATATAGTATCGACTATCGTGTCCTAGACTTCTAGTTCTCGTTAAACTCGAGTTCAGTTTTTGTGAATATGGTATATACATCAAAAAGACTCGACAAAGTATGTCATCCGACGATAGCAGAGAGCTATGTTTGTCGGAACTAGGCAATATCCTTATTTACACCATACAAATTATAAAATAAGAATATTTTTTATAAACTGTTTTATAAAATTAATCTTATTTTACAGAAATATTCTTATTTTACAATATATAATATAAAATATTGTGTAAATTGTTGTAGATTTATCATTTCCCATATTTATCACCAGGAATAACAAATAGCTCAAGTGGTTAAATAGTTTAAAAAAAGAAAAATTAGGTTATTTGGTATGTACTTTATAATCTTAAATTAGTTTGTGTTTAAAACAATTTCAAATATATTATATTTATTTGAAAATAAATTAAAAAAGTACTTTCTAAAATAAAAATGTCATTTGATTTTTTAGATATTATAATTATATTCTTAAAAGTTCACAAATTATAATTATCTAAAAGTTGTATAGATACTTTCTTCAATTGACAATTTTTTAAAAACTTGAACTACATTGTAAATTATCTTGAAAAACACGTTTTCTCAACACATTACAAACTAACAAATAATTATTTAATAGTAGAATTTAAGTTAGAGTTCGAGTTCGAGTTCGAGTTAGGATTATCAACCCAGGTAACTGAATTAGCTGAAAGTTGTTCCAGTTGTTTCTGTTGTCTAATCCTCCCGAGAGGGACTTAGGGGGGTAACGTTCCTTTCTACTCTTATTTGTTCTAATCTTATCTGTAAACTATGAGTTTAGTAGTTCTATTATGCCTGTTTAAACATGCTCTACAGGTACTTCTATCTGATATCCCTTAACATTTGTTTTAAGGTCTTATATTAGCTGTTTATTGAAGGTATTAGAGTTAACTCTTTAGAGTAGTATATAGATGTTCCTACAGAACCCCCCCTCCCCCTCCGGTAAGGCTACGAGGGCTTCGCCTACGAGGGCTTCCTTGCTCTCTACTTCACCTCCCCGAAGGGGATGAGAGCTTCTTTTTTTTTCAGTGGATATAATGGATACCTCTAATTATGAAAATCTTTCAAGCTCCATCCCGGTTTTTGAACACAACCCACTTTTTTTCCTTTAAAAGATGCATAAGATGTTGATACCGTCCAACCCTTTCTTTTTATATATTCAGTAACGAATATAGTCGTTCGATAAGTGAAATCCTTTACATTTAAATAGTGAGTCTGGCCACAATACTTAAGTTATAAGTTATATTTTCTATTGCAATTATAAATATGTACTTAATATTAGATATTTAAAACTATATTTAAATAGTGAGGTGATTTTAAATAATTTATAAATAATAAATAAACAATAATAAAATATTAAATAATAGTAAAATAATAATAATAAATAGTTTTAAATAGATATAGTAATACCACTCCACTACCCGAACACAAACCTTAACCAAATAAGGTGAAGTAGTTTTCGTTCCTTTAGAATAGGTCACTCGAAGGGGAATCACCCAAGTTCCCAACCCTAAACGAGACCATGTTGTTACAAAATTATTTTTCTTCAATCCTGATTTAAAATAAGCTACTGTTTTATGGAATATCTTGAGATCATAAATAGAATCTCACGAAATTTTTCAAAAATAAACTTACAAACTAATGCAATTTGATTTAGTACTTTAGTTTGTAAAATTATTTTTATTTTAAATAGATTTAACGTATGACAGAAAATTACATCAATTTATAATTTAATTTTTGTAAAATTTTTATAACACTTCTCAACTCTCAATAATTATCATAAACATAATTCAGGAATAAATGGCACAATTTTGGAGTTCATTCAGGACCCGTTTGTATTCGAAGATGAGCTCAACTCATCTCAACTCATTTTCATTTCATCATTATATTTTTATAATTTTTTATATAAAACAAAAATTCCTATACACCTTTTTCAAATTTCAATACACATTTTTCAAATCCCAACACACATTTTTCAAATTTCAAAATAATAATAATATTAAAAAATAAACTAAACTTATCTCAACTCCTCTTATCTCTGAATTCAAGCGGGACTCATTCTTATCAAGTTAATATTTTGATTCTTACATGGCAAGTGGAGTCATGGGTTTAAACCCTAAATAAGAATAATTAACTAAGCCATAAATAGTTTCGTTAAAATGTAAGAATGTTCATGTTGACCCATAATTTGATAGTCTTAAAAAGGAAAAATATCTGTTCGGGTATTTTGAACTGAAGAAGCTTTAGGAAATTTTAGGTTGAATTAGGATATTGAGATTATTTTGGATATTTTTTAAATAATACTAAACAAGAAGTGAGGAAATAATGATAATATATTGAATATTAGTAAATAATAATAAAAAAATAAATAAAAATAACAATAAAAAATAAATAATACTGAGGGTAAAAATTATATATTAGGCCCAAAACTTTGAATATATACGAAATTTAATTTTGAAGACAAAATCTTTAAAGTCAGGGAAGATATATATTCTAAGCGTAATTAACAAACAATGAAAATCTCAAATTAAAAAAAAAAATCACATTTTCTTTCGTATGTTCCTATTGTATCGAACATGATTAGTCTCCAATTATAGATATATAATATTTTCATATTATTTTAAAATTAATATTTTCTTATATAATTTTAAACACATAAAATGACATCTCGGCCAAATATCCAGGTGATCGTCACCCAAAAAAAGGTCAAAAAAAAGAATCAGTTTGAATTTATAGACAAGACGATTTTATTTTAACTTATTATTATACTTTTTTAAATTCTCATATAAAACATAAATTTAAATATAATTTTTCAAATTCTAATATATCATTTTCAAATCTTAATTTAACTTTTCTAAATCACAAAATAATAATAATATTAAAAAATAAACTAAATCCATTTCAATTTATTTCTTTTCTCAATCTAAACCGGACTAAATATTCAAATTGGTGTGGTTCATCAAAAATAAATTTTAGGATACAATTGAAAACATATTATAAATTGACGTATCACAATAAATAATATTAACTTATATATATTTTATTTTAAAATTTTCATACAAAATATAAATTTAAATATAATCTTTTAAAATTTTAATATATATTTTTTAAAATTTCAATTTAATATTTTCAAATTTTAAAATAATAATAATATTAAAAAATAAATTAAACATATCTCAATTCATCTTATTTTTCAATTCAAACTGAGCTAAATATATAAATTGGCGAGGTTGATCAAAAATAAATTTTACGATACAATTGAAAACATATTTTAAATTGACGTACTATAATAAATAATATTAATTTATAATTTTTTTTTATAAGAATAACTTTTAGTTTTAGGAAATATTAATTCAAACTTTCGGACCTTCGGTAGATAAGGGGGTAAGACGGAAGAATTTTCCAGGCAATAAAAAACATAAAAGTCAGGCCGAACACCAGAAGTGCAGGAGGATCTTTCTTCTCCGTTTCTATCATTCCTCTCTCTCTCATCCGGCCTTCAAAACATTTATCAAAAGGAAAAGGAAAAGGAAAAGGAAAAGGAAAAGGAGACTTCGATCCAACCCTCTTTTAGTTTGGATCTCTTTCCGTTATCTCAGCTTTTGAACCCTCACACCCTTCAAATCTATCCATTCGCCGCGGTTTCAGGTACTATCAATCTCGACTATGTTCTCAGAGCTTTTATGTTTCATTTCAGATAGAACTCCTTGGTTTTCTGATTTATTTATTTTTCTTTTGCTTTCTTGAGAAAAAGAAACCCTGGAATTTTGATTCTTTTTGCGCAGAACAATTATTCTGGTCTGTTCAAAGTACTTGATAGGATCTGGGCGTTGGTACTCTAAGCAAACCAGGTAAATTGTAATTAATCTGAGTTTGGATTATGCGATTTTATGGTTCTGTGTTCAATTCTCCGATTTCAAACTTTCCCGGGCTATGACGTACTTGGTATTAGGGAATTTTTTTTCATTAGTGTGTATGCCATTGATAATTCCGTTCAGTTTTTTTTTTTCTCTTTTGGATGGTATACCTGCCCCAAAATAAAACTACATAATTATCTGTGTAGAACTTTAGACATACAGAAAGCACCTTCTTAAATATGAAATGTTGAGACATATCTAGTTGTCTTTATCACAAGGATTATCACCCTTGGTTCCCTCTCTAGCTCCAGATCAGATCAGTGTGGAAAAATTCTTTCCACTAGGATGTACTGGGCTTGCGTTTTACGCTTTAATGGCTTTACTCTTACAACAAGGTGGGGAAACACAAAATGATGCCAGCATTAGCACATTACGGCTTATGGAAATTTTATTGGATCAATCAATGTTGAGACCCTTCTAATGGCATACATCTAATTAGTGTCAAGTGGAACAAATTACACGTTTTAGGCCCAATCAATCTTGGTGATATTTCTTGTTTTTCACTTACATCAACTAATACGATAGACTTTCCATGATTTCCTTCTTGTGCTTGTACCAAATCTTATTTCCCAAAAGTAAGCTCATGACCTACGTTTTCTTTGTACTTTCCTTTGTTTGGTATGGCTTGTGTCATGCTTAAATATCATTAAGCTTTTGTGGAGTAGGAGAGTTGGGGATAGATGGGAAGGTAAAGGAACTACTTTTTTTTAGGGTGGTTCCATAATGTTTTATATGGTTCATTTGGATGATGGATTGAGGATTTTCAGATTCCACAGCATGTACCAAAGACTGTGCTTTTGAGATTGCTTATCTCTTGGTTAATTAGAGATATTGTAGTTTTTGTTCCCCCTCCTTTATGGGTCTGACTTGCCTTTTACACCATCATCTTAATCAAGTTTTATCCTCCTTCATTTTTTCTATATTTATGGGACCTTGTGGAAAATATGGGCCTTGTCTTTTACCTCAGTAGAAAGTCGATGTGCACATTTAAAACTCAAGCTGTAAGGTGCCGTAATAAAAAGTTTATGGTTTGGGCACTCATCTGTTCTTTAAGATAACTTTTATTACTTGGTGTTTTTTTTTTGACAATTCTATTTTTTTTGTTGTTGTTTAAATTCCTTTGCTCTTGATGTTGGATACTCTTCAAAAAATGATTTTTAAGTTGCAGAAATTTGATCGAATTAGACTGATGGTATTGGTTTCAAAATCTTTTTCAACAGCATTGCTTAGGAAGAGCTCTGAACTTTACTCCTGATAGTCATTCAGCCGCTCCATATGATGTCTTTATGTGACTTTATTTAACATTGCAGCTATGCAGAGCCAGCTTGTCTGTAGTGGATGCAGGAGCATTCTTCTTTATAATGGAGGAGCTACTAATGTTTGTTGTGCATTATGCAATGCAATAACCTCAGTCTCTCCTTCCGGTATTTTCTGTCATTCTTTTGTACAATTGCAAATTTGCAGCATTTATATGTTTTTTGAGTACTTTTTGGACAAAGTTATTAACTTTGAATGTGGATGTGCTTGATTTATCATCAATGACCTTTGAAAGTACTTGCCATATATTTGCTTGTACTTCAAAAAGACTAGCAAGGACATTGGACTGCTTTTGCGTTATTATAAAGTCTCAAAACTCTTCCCTTCCAGGCAATATAGAATCACTTTTTTTTTAATAGGTTAATATGGAATCTCTTTATCCAAGCTCTTATTCTCTACCATCCTATACATTTGAGTTGTTACTTAAAGCCCCAAGAACTTTTCTTTCCCATGCAATGTTGGATATCATTTACTTAAGCTCTCACTCATCATCCTTGTATAGATCTAGGGTGTTATATTCATATTTTAATTGAGAGATTTTTTTTGAAAATTTAATTAAGAGAAACGTATTGGTGGCTTATATCCATGGTAAGATATGACACTATCAGTTTGGCTGAGAATTTTTATTTATTTTTTTTGGTTTTTGAAAAGTATGTTTGGCTGAGAATTAATGGATGTGTATGTCAAATGTAGCATTTGCAAGTTAAAACTTGGAGGTTTAAGGCACTATAGATTCTTAAACAGATGTGGACTTGGACGCAAACATGGCTATGAGGACTTTTATTTATTTATCAAATGCAATAGGCGAAGCTCATTTACACAGGATGTATACAAAATAAACACCTAAATACATTCTAATACTAGAAGAACGAGGACAACGACTCATGGATAGCCTCTCCATTAAGTACAATAGCTAAAAACCAACTAAACAAGGAAAACACAACAAATTTCCAGAGTTCTTCTACATTGTATTCCTATTATATTAAAACACCTCTTATTTCTTTCCAATCAAATGCACCACATAATGCACAAAAGGAATGATCTTCCACACAATTGCCACTTGAGAGAAAGTATGAACTCTATTCCAACATGTGAGTAAATCTACCACCGATTTTGGCATAACCAAGTTCAGTCCAGAATTTCTAAACATACCATCCATAACACTTCAGCCACATCACAAGTTGCATTTACATGACTTTCTTGTCTCTAATGTGCCTAGTTAGTGTTGGGCATTTTTTTTTCCTATTATAGTTCTGTACATGGCTATGCCTATTCATTGATCAATAAAGTTTGTTTTACCTTTAAAAAAAATCTATTTTTCGGGATTTCTATACACTTTGATTGTTTCCCTGTTGGGTGTTTTTCATGTATATTTTCTATGTACTCCAACAACAATTTATTTCATGATTATTTCTACGTACACCACTGACTTACTTTAGAAGCTCGAATTTGATTGGTTCTCTACATTTTTATCTTCTAGATATGTATATAAAGGTTTGTACTTGGTGGTGAAAGAGTTTCTAGAAGGAAAATTTATCTATAACTATGGGAGAAGTAGGAACAAATCTGATTGGTGTAGAACTAACCAAATCAGCCAAGTTATCCCTTCATTCTTAACTAATAGCCAACCAAGCCTTAAGGGGATTCTTCCAAAATGTTCTAAGGATGTATAGGAGGATTGAGACATGTGGCAAAAGGTGAAGAAATGGTCTGGAAACCGTGGGGTGCAATGGAGAGGCCAAGTAGCCGGTTTGATCTTATCTTAGATATGTTCAGATTTTGTTTTATTCTTTTTTACCTATGTGTTTTGAACCATTGATTTAGATTATTTTAGAGTAGGATTAAACTCAGCCATGGGATGAAAATTTTAGAAAATCAGTAGAGGTTTAGGGGTGATCATGAGGCCATGCACCTAGGGGGACTCCTCACCCCATTCGGCTAAGGCATTGTAGAAATGCCCTCCCCTCTTCTCAAGCCTCCAACGCATCCTCATCCCTATAAATAGATGACACAAGCTTCTTCTCACTTCCTTTTAGAGAGATCATTCAGCCACCTTGAGAAAAAGTCAAGAAAATTATCCAAAATTTTACTCACAACCCCTAAACCTCAAAAATGAGCTAAGTGAGAGCATAGGAGGAAAAGTGGTGCAAGATCAACTCTAAGCATCCAATCTAGTTTTAGAAAAATTTGTAAGTGCATTACTTAATATAATCGTAGTATAGTATAAGTGACATAATTTATAGATTTAGTTTGATGCTTGTTTAAGCTCATGCATTGTTTATGTAGTAACTTGAATGTTCTTGATTTATAAAATGGTTTTTGTTGTAGAAAAATGCTAAGAAAAATTTTAGAACCTTAAGAATATGTTTTATGATTATATATTAAAAGGATTATGTGAAAATATGAGGTCATGTTTTGGAAAAAAATGATAGATCTATCCTAACAACTTTCGGACTCAAAGGAGGTTATGTTGACAGATTTAACATTTTATGGTAAAATAGTCATAACTTGTTAGTGTGATATCGAAACTGAATGATTCAAAAGATATTGGAAAGCTAAGACAGAGATATACAACTTTTGTATTTTAAGTTTTAAGAGATCAGAACTCTATAAAAGACGAAATTGGGAATAAGTGGCAAAACAGAGTAGGTAATACTTCAAGTCATTGCATCATCTCGAAGTGCTAGATTTTACAAAAAACTGAGGCTGCATGTAGGTTTCCTCATCCTTCAACATCACTACAACAAGAATGGATATTTCTTGTACCTTGAGGAGTTTTGTAATGGTAGTAGGAGGGGCTCCTTGGTCGTCCCTGAAGGTGATTTATAGGGTGGCTTCTTGATTGCCTTGATCAAGAAGTTTTAGGCCCTGTTTGGATTCAGAGATGAGATGAGTTGAGATGAGTTTAGTTTATTTTTTAATATTATTATTATTTTTGGAATTTGAAAAATGTGTATTGAAATTTGAAAAATGTGTATTGGGATTTGAAAAAGGTGTATAGAAATTTGTGTTTTGTATAAAAAATTATAAAAATATAATGATGAAATGAAGATGAGTTGAGATGAATTTTGAATACAAACGGGACTTTAGAGTTCTGTAATGGGGCAGTAGGAGGGGCTCCTTGATCCCCTACCACCTCAATAGGGTGGCTATAGTGAAGGGGTGCCTGGACTCTAGCAGCCTCTATTGCTCGGGGCATGGATACCAGTGCAGTACATGTCTCCAATTATCTAGTGGGTATTGGGACACTTCCTGCAGATCTTACGTAGATGAGAGAGGTGGAAGGCGTATTGTGGGCTGTCATAGCTCATCTGTTTTGGGTTTTAAAGGAAATTTCAGTGATGATGATGAAAGTTGATCAAGGCCTTTGCATGGTTATGGAAATTGGAATAGGGGGGAATTCGGTGGAGCATTCTTCTGCTGGACTGGGCCAACCTTTGCAGGGGCATGAGTTCCCTCAATTCCTACTCAAAGGAAAGCAAGTGGTGTGGGCCAGCAGGCCTACTAGGCACAACAGGCCCAATGCCCTTGCGGCGTGCCAAGCCTTGGCCCCAGCCCTAGGTCCTGGGTCGTAAGCAATCTTCCCTAGCCCCATTGGCAGTCGTCACTCCGACGACCCAAAACCCTCCGATGGTTGTCGGCAATGACCCGAAACCCATTAGGGTTCAAACCCTTTGCAAGGAGGATGCCTTTTCCCCATCAAAGACGTTGGTGTCAGTTGGTTTGGCAGAGAAGGCTGTCGCCACTTGCTCCCAGGCCTCTGAGAGCTCACTGGTGACACATAGAGGGCTGATGGTCTATGATGACACGTCCCCACTCACTGGGTTGCCCTGGTTCGAAGGACATGACGCTTCTAAGTCTCAGATCTCGGGTCACGCTGGTCCCATGACCTCTCGAAGCTCCCCGGGGTCACAGAATGGACCGATGATACATGAGATGGTGTCGCCCACCTCTGATTCACCCCTGTTTGTAGACCATGACGATCCTCAGCTGCCAGCTAGTTCTTCTCAGTCCTCGGTAAGCCTTTTTAGTGATTTTGAGGCTCTCTCTAGGGTCTTGTGCACATTACCAGAAGAGGATGAGAAGGCACTGAATGTAGGGATGCTCTCAGACGAGGAGTTTTCAGAGGGGTCTGATTTACAGTTGACCCTCCTGGAACCTGGAGCTGACATGGAGATGGGGGATCCCAATGACCTACATAGCCCCTTATGTTCACTGCCACCAGCACATAAACGGGTCGGGTATAAGAATGGTTGGGTCTTACTAAAGGTGGATGAAATGCGACACTGCCTTGGGATGAAATGCGACCAAGCATCTTAGAGTGAAGAATTATTATAGAAATGGAAGGCATATGTGATATGTTTGCAGGAGACGAAGTTGAAGACTATTGATCGGCAACTAATCCATAGTTTGTGGAGTTGTCCTTATGTTGGTTGGACCTCTCTTGCCTCCAATGGTGCCTCAGGGGGTATCTTAGTGTTGTGGGACAAGATAGCTGTCAATTTGGTGGAGGATTTTGTTGGTGCTTATTCGGTTGCTTGCTCTTTCTTGAATGTAAAAGATGGTTTTGGTTGGGGATTCATAGGGTTTTATGAGCCTATTGTTGACAACAAAAGGCAGCTCATTTCAGATTAGATTTTTGGCTTATGTAGTTGGGTGGACATCATGTGGTGCATTGGAGGCGACTTCAACGCCACTCGGTTCCCAGCAAATGATCAGGGGATTCTAGCATGTTGCACCTATGACTAACTTCTTAGCGCTGATTTTTGAGTTGGATTTGATCGATTCACCTTTGGTAGGGGGAGATTTCACCTGGTCTAATGGGAGGTCCTGGTCTAGGTTGGATAGGTTCATTGTCTCTGCCTGGTGGGAGGTTCACTTTTCCAACCCTTGCCAAAAAAAATTCCCTAGGATTTGTTCTAATCACTGGGGCTTTTATTGGATTGCGGGGGTCTTCAAGGGGGATGGTAATATTTTAAGTTTGAGAACATATGGTTAAAGGTCGACAGATTTACGGAGAAAGTGAGATCGTGGTGGGCCTCCTATCAACTCACAGGAACCCTTAATTTTGTGTTGATTGGGAAGCTCAAAGCTTTGAAAAACGACCTAAAGCAACGGAATTTGGAAGTATTTGGGTCCTTAAGTGATTAGTAGCTCACTCTTTTTCATGAACTCCAGCAATTTGACGATAAAGAAATGGTCGGGGCTCTCTCGGAAGATGACAAGGTAAGGAAAATGGTTGTGGCGGCTGAGCTAGAAAAGATCACTCTTATGGAGGAGATCTCGTGGAGACAATAATCCCAGGCCCTTTGGTTGAAGGCGAAAAAAGCACCAAGTTCTTCCACAGAGTTGCTGATTCACATCGAAGGAACAATGCCATTGAGGTTCTTCACTCGGAAGGTGATGTCTTGACTGAAAGAGATGTCATCAAGAACCACATTGTTCACCTTTATGACAAGTTTTAGATGGAACAATACCATTGGCGTCCTAAGGTTGATGGTCTAGTCTTTGTTCTATTGATCCATTAAGTGCTGCTTGGTTGAAAAGGTCTTTTGAAGAGGACGAGGTGCTGAACGTGCTCAAAGGGATGGCTAAAGACAAAGCGCGGGGCCCTGATAGCTTCATAATGGCCTTCTTTCAATCATGTTGGGACATTATTAAGGAGGATCTTATGAAGGTCTTTCTCGAATTTCACTCTTTTATGAAATTTGAGAGAAGCATTAATGCCTCATTCATTGCCCTCATCCCTAAAAGAGCAAGGTTAGTGGAGGTTCATGACTTCTGCCCCATAAGCTTGGTAAGTGGAGTCTACAAGATCATCTCTAAAGTTCTTACTAATTGATTAAGTGAAGTCATGGGAAAGTTCATATCGAAGTCTCAAAATGCTTTTGCAAATTTTTGTGGGAAAGTTCTTTCAAATTTTTGACTCTGTTCTTATTGCCAATAAATACTTGGAGCATAGAATGAGAGATGGCATTGCAGGTATCTTATACAAATTAGATATGGAAAAAGGCTTTTGATCACGTGAATTGTGATTTCTTGTTGTATATTCTTGGCATGCATGGTTTCGGGGATAGATGGTGTCAGTGGATAAATGATTGTATCACAATTGTCCAATTCTCCATTTTATTAAATGGCACTCCCAAAGGCTTCTTCAACAGTTCTTGGGGCTTGAGGCAAAATGATCCTTTATCTCCTTTGTTATTTATCATTTTGATAGATGCTTTGAGCTGTATGATAGAGGGGGTAGTAGAGAGCGGTTTCGTCTTAGGCTTCTCGGTGGGTAGTTACTCGCATGGTAGTCTTTTAGTCTCTCATCTCCTTTTCACTGACGATACATTGATTTTTTGCGACCCAGATCTTGACTAGTTTCGTTCCTTGAGAACCATTCTTCTATGCTTTGAAGTTGTCTTTGGTCTCAAAGTGAACTTGCCCAAGTTTGAAATGGTTCCAGTTGGCTCGGTTTCTAACTTAAGTGAAATGGCTGCCATCATGGGCTGCAAGGTGTCTTCCTTGCCTATGAAGTACCTTGGCCCTTTCCTTGGGGGCTCCTCATTAATCCAAGGTTATGTGGGATGGGATTGTTGAGAAAATTGTACACAAGCAAGTGGGTTGGAAGAGAATTTACTTATTAAAAGGCGGCATAATCACGCTTATCTAAAGTACTTTATCTAAACTCCCTACATACTTTCTATCTTTGTTTCCTTTGCCTTCAGGGGTGGCAAATAGACTGGAGAAGATTTTTCACGATTTCTTGTGGGAAGTTTAGATGACGAGAAAAAATTCCATTCGATTAAATGGGATATAGTTTGCATCCCATTGTCTTGTGGTGTCTTGGGGGGTTAGAAAATTGAGATCTTTTAACAAGACTCTTCTTGGTAAGTGGCTTAGGCGATACCACTAGGAGGAGGATGCTCTCTGGAGAAGCATCATCGATATTAAATATGGGTCCGCTTCGGGAGGTTGGTGTTTTAAACCAGTAAGAGGGGCAAGGGGGTGGGGGTTTGAAAATTCATCTGGAATGGTTGGAATGATATACTTGGTAATTTGAGATTTTAGGTGGGAAGGGGCATGCGTCTTAGGTTCTGGCATGACACTTGGTGCTGTAATGTGGCTTTGAAAAATGCTTTCACTTCATTGCAATAGACAAGGATGCTTCGGTGGCTGATAATTTGAGCATCTCCCCCAATTCTCTCATTTGGTCAGTGAACTTTTGTAGAGCTGTCTACAATTGGGAGGTGCGTGATATTGTGGATTTTTACTAAGTGTTATTCACGCTGAAAGTGCATGTAGGTAGGGAGGACAATTTACTTCGGACTCACTCAAGGAAGACGACATTCTCAGTCCGCTCTTACAAGGTACTGACGAACCCCACATCAAATGCATTCCCTTGGAAGAGCATTTGGAGGAGTAATGCCCCCATCAAAGTTGCTTTCTTTGGTTGGTTGGCATCTCATGGGAAAATTTTGACTATTGACAGGCTTAAAAATCGCGGCCTCATCCTCATAGATTGGTGCTTCATGTGTAAACATAATAATGAATTAGTGGATCATCTACTCTTACACCGCGAAGTTGTCAAGGCGTTACGGGATGACATCTTTACTAGGCTTGGTATAGCATGGGTCATGCCTAGGAGGGTGATAGACTTACTGTCATGTTGGAGAAGGATCTGGGGTCACCATCACATTACTGTTGTTTGGAAGATGGTTCTACTATGTCTAATGTGGTGCACATGGATTGAAAGAAATGGTCGTTATTTTGAAAATAGAGAACGCTCTACGGACGGCTTTGGGGCCTTTTTCTGCCACACTATACTACTTTGGGCTTCTTCTATTGTATTAAATGGAATGACTTTTAGTGACTTTTATGCTACTTTTTGTAGCACATAGCTTGTAATTAGGTTTTTTCTTTATACTTCCTGTGTACTTGGCATTGCCTTTTTGCGTAAATCAATAAACTTCTTACTTATAAAAAAAAATCATGGTGATGGATGCTTTGAGTCGTATGATTGATGCAACTGTTGAATGAAGTTTTTTGTGAAGTTTTGTGGTGGGAAATGAGTCTCGGGGCAATATTTTAGTTTCTCATTTGTTATTCGCTGATGATACTTTAGTTTTTTGTGGCAACAATAGAGATCATCTCTGGGTTTTGAGAGCTCTTCTTTTATGTTTTTGCTGTTTCTGGTTTGAGAATAAATTTTTCTAAATCTGAAATTGTCCATGTGGGACCTGTTGGGAACATTTTGAATATGGCCAATATCTTGGTCTATAAGATTGCTTTGTTATCTATGAAATACCTTGGCTTGCCTTTGGAAGCTCCTCACAAATCAGTTAGCATTTGGGATGGGGTAATTGAGAAGATCAGAAAGAGGCTTGATAGTTGGAAAAAATTATACTTGTCTAAGGGCAAAAGAGTTACCCTTATCAAGAGTACATTGACTAATCTCTCCACTTATTTTCTCTCTCTTTCCTTTACCGGCTGGGGTTGCTAAAAATATTGAAAGGATTTACAGGAATTCCCTTTGGGATGGTATTGGGGAGGAAAAAAAGTTTCATTTGGTGAATTAGAATAAGATTTGTCTTTTAGTTAAGCAATGAGGCTTAGATGTGTGCAACCTAAGAATTTTCAACAAAGCTCTTAAAAAATGGCTTTGGAGATATCCCACCGGGAGTAATGCCTTTTGGAGAAATTTAGTCGGTGTTAAACATGGGCGGATGTGGGGGAGTTGGTGCACAAATGAAGTTAGAGGGGCATTTGGTGCGGGTTTATGGAAGACTATCCCTAATGAATGGAGGGATGTTGTAAAACATATTGTTCTTAAGGTGGGGAATGAGACTAAGATTTCCTTTTAGCATGATATTTGGTGTGAGGATTTTTCTCTCAAAGATGCGTTTCCTAATCTCTTCAGGATTGCTAGGAATAAAGAGGCTGCTTAAGCTGATTCTTATTTCCTTTCTAACAATTTGATATGTTGGAATGTGGAATTTACTAGAGATATTCAGGATTGGGAAGTAATTGAAATTTCAGATTTTTTGGCAAGATTGTATGAAAAGAAGATTGATCATTGCAGGGAGGATAGTTTGCTATGGACCCGCTCTAATAATTCCAGATTTTCTGTGTGTTCATATTACAAGGCACTCATCAATCATGAAGTCGAATACCATTTGTGGCAAAGTATTTGGAGAGTTAAAGTGTCCGGTAAAGTCTCTTTTTTCTGTTGGCTGGTTTTCCTCAGAAAAATTCTAAGCGTTGATAATTTGAGGAAGAGAGGTGTTCAGCTGGTTGAATGGTGTTTCATGTGTAAAAAGGATGGTGAATCTATTGATCATATTTTTCTTCATTGTGAGGTGGCAACAATGTTATGGAATGAGATCTCAACTAAGGCTGGTTTCTTCTGGGCGATCCCTTTGCATGTGCTGTATCTTTTTGCAATCTGGCCAAACATTGTGGGGAGAGACAGTAATGCTGCTGCTATGAAGATGATCCCTCTGTGTTTATTTTGGTGTTTATGGACAGAAAGGAATGATAGATGTTTTGAAAATTGTGAACGTTCTATTGGGGATATTAGGGAGTTTTTTTTAGCACTTTTAGATTTTGGGTGAAAAATCTTGTAAGAAATAGAGATGTTGTACTGTTCTGCTCTAGTTTTTTGGTTTCGGCTTGTAATTAGGTGTTTCCCAATTGTATACTTTCTGTGTACTTGGGCAATACCTCTTTATTTGGAATAAATTTTCTCTTCTTACTTATAAAAAAAAAAAAGGCTCGAAGGATTATAATTGTATGTACTTCAGTATATTATAATTGTATGAACTTCAAGGATTTGTAAGCTCTAAAGCATTACTTAGCTCATCAAGAAAGGCCTTCTGTCCAGCTGTAGTAGCGGTTAGTGTAGATACCCAATTGTGTTCTCTGAACCCCATCATCACATCCTCTACCTTTATTCCTATAATTGCCTAATCAAGTGTTGCCAGAATTCAGTTTGAAAGTTTGAATAATTCATGGGTCACCATCATTCCACTCTGTTGATGCGACATTGTTTAAAACCCTATATCAATGCTTGTTTAAAACGATAAATATCCAAGAGTTACTGAATGCTGCCACATTAGCAGAATGAGATAATGATGGGATGATTGTATAGTTTCTCAATTTGGCTTGATAAACTCCTCACTCCTTGCTAACCTTTTGAGAGTCATTGATCATGTACAATTGTCATGAATTAGACTTGAGTACTTTTTGTCGTTGGGCTATGCCTATTTCAATATCAATAAAATATTTTCTTACTTTCCAAAAAAAAAAAAAAATAATAATAATTAACTTGTGTACTTAAAGCTACGATTATCCTAAAATACTTTGCTCCTGTCCTCACTCCTGTGTATTTAGCATATGTACATTCAATTGCTAAGACCTTTAAGGGGTATTCTCCAATAAGTCTGTGTCCCTTTTTTCTCTCAAGTCAATTTTTGATACAAAAATGTAATTCCATTAGAGACAAGGAATGAGAACTCGTCATCCAATATTAATGCCTCTTCTTGCTTCGTTCTTGATATCGGTATCTAACATTCATAAGTCTTCAAAAGTGCTCAAATTCCATCTTTTAGGCATGCTGTCAAAACACCCTGCTAAGCACTGCATGGACTCAGTAACCACCTACCTAATGGCATAAAGGTGCTGTATCCAAATTATAATTTACTCGTTATTTTTGCTTGTGGCATTATCTTTAATAATCTTGACCTCAAAAAAGCATTGCTCTCGTTGTATATCTTTAGTCAGTTTGCATTCACTGATCATTTGACCATGAGCTCACATTCATGAATACCAAGAGGATCACGAAGTTTCTAAACCCATTATATGAATATGTGTATGTCCTCAAGATTCTACGTAAAATGATGGAGACTGATATGTTGGTTGGCAGAAGGGATGGTATGGAGGCAATTAGTGACTTCATGCTGAAATGTGTGGGGCATTAAATGTTGACATTCATGTAGGAGGCAGAAACTAATTGGTTCTATTTAACATATACACTTGCCTATGGTACGAGAGTTTTGGGGTTTGATTACCTATGCTTGTATATTACCCTTGCAGGGACGGAAATGGCTCAACTTATATGTGGAGGTTGCAGGACATTGCTAATGTATACACGTGGGGCAACAAGTGTGAGATGCTCCTGTTGCCACACAGTGAATCTTGCACCAGGTACAATCTATATGCTCCTTGTGCATTAGGTGTGAATTGTATATTATAATCTGCCAGCCCATTTCGTATTCAGATAGCGTGTAGCTGCAAGTCGAGATTCATGACTGGAAAAGTTTGTGATCTGCCATACTAGTGTAATCCTCAAATATGGTTGCAATATAGCAAGAGTCCTTGTCTTGTTGCCCCTTTCTCACAAATAAACAAGATATCCCCCTTGCAATTACTATGTGGAACTCTAATAATTGTTGAGAAATGCTGGTTTATAAAGAGATCTTACAAAAGTAAGCTTACAAACTAACCTGCTTACTTTTGTAAAATAAATCTTCTTGTTTTTGGTTGAGTAGATATGGCGTATCACATTAAAACAAGTTAGTATGTAAGCTTCACTTATAAAAAAAAAATATTTAAGCTTCACTTTGAGTAGATTTAATAGCACTTCTCATAATTGTTAGCAACAAGTTGGGATATACATTTTCACAATCATAGATGGTGCAATTGTTTGCTTCAGTGTGAAACAATATAACAAGTTGCAGGAATGAAGTCATTTTAATATACATCATGTTTAATAGATTTATGTAAAAAAACTATCTATAAAAAAAACTGTCTATAGAAGCTACCCAAAGGAACAAATTATTAAGAAAGAAAGTTTAAGGTCCTCCAGCGTCGCGATAAGTTTTTGTTGTGACTAAAATATCCAGTTTGAAACTAGAAGCTGAACCCTCCCATCCTCAAGTAGTGACTTGCTTCAATGGATGTAAAGGCACAAAGTATTGAGCTTCTGGGATAGAGGTGTTATTAATCTAAGCTAGAGCTTCAATTGTTGAGGTTTTGACTTAAGGGAGTGCCTGCTGCTTCCTGCCGTCTAGGCCCCTCCTGTTCGTTTCCCAGTGGGTAGGGTGCTCCTATAGTCATGCCTAGGTTGGGAAGCCAGCTCCGATTGTCCCCTCCTACCCTTTTTATCCTGCAAAAAAAAAGTTTTGCTTAGGGTGTATAGAGTGAAATTCTTAAGGTGATCGAATGTGGACGGTTGTCATTGACTAAACCTTTTAACTTGATTTCCACAAAGAAATAGAATTGCACCACCAATCTTCTTGCTACACTTGAGGTATAGCTAGAATGCATTTAGCAATGGAGAGGAAAAAATTATATACTCATTTTTTACTAATAGTAAAGGCACTGCATTTTATTAAAAGGTCTTTTTTTTTTATATATATAAGTAAACAATTATATTAATAGAATAGGCATAGTCCAAGTACACAAGATGGTATACAAGAGGAAGCATTTTATTAAAAAGTCCTAGGGGCACAACCTAGTATATGCTCCATAATTGAATGAAGTTCCTTTACTGATAAAAAATTTGAGTTCCTTCATTAGGAGATCTTATAATTTATTAAAAAGTAAATGGTGTACCAAGTACACAATAAGTATACAGGAAAACCACCTAATTAAAAGGGACTGTTCTTGGTACTTGGTACACCATTTACTTTATAGTGTACCAAGTACACAAGAGGGGCTGTTTATTATTGGTGTTTTATGTGCAAGAATGTTGGGGAATCTGTTAGCCATTTTTTTTCTGCATTGTGAAGTGGCGACAACATTGTGGAATGAAATTTTCAATAGGGCTGGTATTGCTTGGGTTATGCCTTTGAGTGTGGTGGATTTCTTGGCAAGCTGGAACGACTCCCTTGTTCGTGGAGATAATACTGATTTTTGGAGAGTTGTCCCATTGTGTTTGTTTTGATATTTGTTTTGGTGTTTATGGTTTGAAAGAAATGGAAGATGTTTTGATGACTGTGAACATTTTTTGGGGAATTTCAGAGCCTTTTTCTTTAGTACTCTCAATTTTTGGGTGAATAATCTTGTTAGGGATGAGAATTTTTGTAATGTCTTGTTTTAGCCTCTTCTTTTATAGCTTGTAACTAGGTATTCTCCCTTGTACACTTCCGGTGTACTTGGTTTTGCTTTTTTGCATAAATAAATTCTTATCCTTATAAAAAATTAGAAGGGAAAGAAAAACAACCAAACTAAGCCTTCACCCACAATGTCCTATTTCATAGAAACAAACTACCATTTTAGATGGAGAGAAAGGAATGATTGATATCTCAAGGATTGCGAGCGGATTTAAAACCTCCCATGAATACTTTACTTTGTTTGGCCTCCAAAAGATTGTAATGGACTGTGCTCCCATGAATTTCCCTTCTCTTTTTCTATTTTCATTAGGTTTACCTCTTGTATATTATCCGTGTAACTGGTTAACGCCTTTTGCTTTTCAATAGAATAGAAGAAAAGCTGTGAAAGTAAAAATAAAAAAATACAACCTCCAGCAATGTAACTTGATTGAGACAAGCGGCAATATTCGTATAAAGTTTTAAAAGGTGTGGGAGAGAGATTTTTTATACCCGAACTTTTAACTCCACATATTAGGTAATGCAGGGCCTACTTCGAAGCTTGCTTAAATTTAGTCGCACTCTAATTGAGCCATAGTTACTTTAATTTAGTTAGCTGGTAGTTTCATTTTATATATGGTATTTCCTAATGTTTTTAGAGTCAAGTCTTTTAAAGGCAGCACCCTTATAAAGTTGTAAAATACTTGGAAAAGATGTGCTTACTCCCACTTTTTAACTCCACATGCTGGATAATGCAGAGCATTCATAAAGTTTGCAATTTTTTTTTTTTTTTTGTTGGAGTCTAACTTGCATAATTTAGTTGGAGTCTAGTGGAGTTTGAATCACTTTGGTAGTTTTGTTTTTTAATTTTGGGTCAAATTTTGGCATTGAGTTCTAAGGCCTAAATTTAGAGTCTGAGTTTGAGTGTCTAGGTTTAATAATTGAGTCTTATGTTCCCATTTTTGAAATCCAAACACCATGAGAGTTAGGAATTACTGATAACTGTATATAATCTGGTGATCAATCATTGTCTTTAGTTGTCTGTTATGGGCACCCTTGGTGCCATTTCTTTCTTTGGAATAAGTCTCTTTAGACTTAGTTCACCGTGAGGTGGCTATGACACACTGAACAAATTCTTTGCTAGAGTGATGCCGAGAAGGGTGGTTAACAACTTAGAAAGTTGGAATGGCCTATGTGGTAATGCTCAGATCCTGGAAATATGGAAGATGGTCCCAATTTGTCTATGTTGTCTTTGGAGGGAGAGGAATGAGATAAGGTTCGAGGATCATGAACGGTTAATGGACAAACTTAGAACTCTTTTTTTAGTACTTTATTTCATTGGTCGATTATAATAGATTTCAATGGCTTGAATAACCATGATTATCTTGTATCACTGGACGCTCACGCTTAGGTCTCACTCTTGTACATCTCCCGTGTTTATGCCTATTTATATCACCAATAAAATTCTTGTTTACTGATAAAAAGAAAATAGTTTTTAGAGCCAAACACTGAAATCTACCATCAAACAGTAAACTACCTTTGGCAATGTTCCATAAAATTTCTCTGGTTTCATTAGTTTCTTATATATACATCTTGTCTCATAACATATATAGCATGGATGGATTGTAATAATTTCTTTTTATTATTGTAACTTTTGTTTCCAAATTGTTCACTGACACTTTTCTGTGTTGGTTTTTGTGGCTATGTGAAAAAAGTATCCAGCCAGGTTGCCCATGTTAGTTGCGGGAACTGCCGGATAACGCTCATGTATCCATATGGAGCTCCATCTGTTAAATGTGCAGTCTGTCATTATGTTACTAACGTTGGTGTAAGTATAATTTAATGTATCTTATCTCTATCAAAGAAATAATTATATAATATTTGAATTTACTTCTTATTTTAGCTTCCAGGATTTACTTCGTAATATGATCTCTTCAGTTTGGTTCTATTGAGCCTCAAACTTGCTACTTCATTAGCTTCTTATCCTCAGATTGCTCAGTTTTTAAAAAGTAAAATAATTTGAGAAAACCTGTACGGTATGCTGTGTATAACAAGCTTAGCAACTATAACTTTTGACTTGTACACTTGTTGCCACAAGTGTACACACATGCATGGATGTACATCATTTTCTGCATTGTTTAAAGGAACTAATGCATATACTTCTTTAGTTTTTATCATTATGGAAAATGCTATATATCACACCCATATCGTATTGGTATCCTACCGTGTGATATGGCCATTATACATCAACCCTTGAATTTGTTATTTAAAAAAAAAAAAAAATTTATTTGATGGTTGCTGGGCAATGCCCCTTATCAACATAAAAAAATGATTTGTACATGCTCCAAATAAACAAGTCCTGCGCAGTCTCTTTGTAAAAAAGTGGACCCCATCTCAAAAATTGTAAAAAAACCTGTTCTTTTTTTGTGAGACCCACTTTTTACAAAGGGCCTGCGGGGAGCTTGTATCTAGCTATTATTGCTCATTACCATACCGATAAAAAAAAAGTATTACTCATAAATATAATTTGATCATAAATATAATTTGATAGAAATATGATAAGAGTGTGATATATAACATAACTCTTATCATTATTGCTCCATAGTTTAGAGTAATGATATATACCATAGTTTAGAGTAACTCTTATCCTATTAAGTAAGATGCGGCTCCTTTATCACTATCAGATGATAAAGAAGCATGCAATAAATAATCATTCAATGGTGATAACCACATCATACTTAGTGGGTTGAAAGTATGATGGTAGTATGGAGTATAGAATTTTCCCCGTAGTTTATCATGGTGAATGCTGGCTCTCTCTCTCTCTCTCTCTCTCTCATGCTTGCTTATGCATCCTGCAGATCGCCAGTGCCAGGGTTCCAATTCCCTTGCACAGATCTTATGGGACAGCGAACTCTGGATCAATGCCCTCCACTTCAACTGTAAGCTCTTCCTTCTTATTCTCTCTCTGTCTCTGTCTCTGTCTCTGTCTCTCTCTTGACAAGGCTGACCACCATTAAGCTTTTGATTGCTCAATAATCTGCTTGTAACATTCTCTCTCATTCTCAGAGTCAAACGGTGGTGGTCGAGAATCCGATGACTGTTGACAAAAGTGGCAAATTGGTATGTATTATACTCCTTTTATTCTCTCTGTATATCTCGCTCTCCTAGTCCCCCATCCCTCCCATTCCCCTCCTTCAAACTCATTATACAAATTTCCTTTTGTGGGCAAAACGAGATGGGTTGATAAGATTCTGAATGTCACAGGTGAGCAATGTTGTTGTGGGGGTCACAACAGACAAAAAGTAATTCAATGACATTCAGAGAACTATTGCTGCTGGTTTTATTTGCAAGAAACAATCCAAGTCCATATTACGCATCAATTGGAAGATGGACATGTGAGATTATTTTGTGTATATGTTGGGGATTGCCACGATTGACATTAATTCGAGAAAAATATTTCCAATATATGGTTCCTGAGAACTTATACGTGTGATGTATTATATATTAAAGAGTATCAGAAGAGAGAAAAGGTTCATGTGCTAGTACTCCCACACTGAACATTCTTTGCCACCTTTAGCTGAGTGAACGTGCTTTTCAGGTGTATTTATCGTATTCAGATGCAAAATAATGTAGAAACTGCTATTTTTTTGTGACAATTTTTTTCTTGGGTAAGTGATTAATTTGCTTGCACATGATATTTGTTTGTGTTGGTCGTATGAAGTAGTTTTAATGGATATATGTCGTCATAATCACTTTTTTTTTCCTGGTGTATGAACCTATGGTACTTGAAATTGGTCAGTTATAAACAAAGGGAGCTTGACTGTTTTTCAAGTCGACGTCGTTGTTTGGTGTAAACCTATTCGCAATCTTCTGCCAAAGACACTCCAATGGTGATGGTATGTCAAAGAAATTAGAGTGGTGGGAGTTTTGCCGAGTGGTTCAACATGGAGTACTTTGTCTGTCGATTGTAGGTAAAACAAAAAGGGTAGCTCTCCATCCACCGTTGGGAGCTCCCGTTAGTGTATATTATTATTCTTTTATATATTTTTTTAATACTTTAAAATATTTAAAAAAAAAAATAATAGTATTACTAAAAAACACTTCTTTCATCACTAAGCAGAAAAAAAAAAAAAGAATCAACGGTAACAACCAACGGTAGCTACCAACGGAAAAAGTAGCATTCTTCAAACAAAAAGTTGGGATTGGATTTGCCATAGATCTTTCATTCTTTTTGACTTGTAATTCAACGGTGGTTCAGAACTTGAATGTTAACCCACGTCACATCTTGCATATTGTTGGATTTGCTCTTTGAAGAATGGCTAGGATTGGCTATTTGATGCTACGAAATTGAGTTGAAGCATGTTTTGGACATCTTGTTACGGAACTATGGGGAACATCAACCTTTTCACCTTCCATTCATCTAATCATGCAGTGCATCACAAGTGAACAAGGTGCATCACAAGTAAACAAGACGAAAGGAAAAAAAGACATTCAGTAGATAGGAATCCTGGAATAATTTTCTACGCTTGCGTTTTTTCTTTTGAGAAAACAAAAATAAATAAATAAATAAATAAACATTGTGCTTAGTCTTGACATTCACCAATCATAACAGTTGGACCAACTGGAAATACCGCAAGGGTTTTTTACACTTGGTCAGCATTTTCCAAACAACCAAATCTCTTACAACCCAAATCTCTTACAACCTGCGTGGGGTTTACATTTTCCAAACCACCCAGTACCAACAACGGAATAACACTAGGATGGTTAGACCACCCAAGAAATTTCACAAATGCTTGCTTTTTCTTATTAAGACTAAAAACAAATTTAGTGTTTTTTTAATCCCTTTATATATCTCTCCAGCATCTATATTTAGCCATCTCTCCCTTCTATCAAATTCAGTTCTTTCCATATATCCCCCTCATCAAACACACACACGCAATGGCTTCACAGGATGGAGGAAAATCAGAAGTTGGTGTAAAATCTTTGCCTGCTCTGAAACCCAAGGATTGGGTCCTTTTGTCTCTGAGGTTGGTTGCATTCTTTGCCACGGCGGTGGCAACTATTGTGATGGCACTCAATAAGCAGACCAACACTGTGGTGGTTGCCACTGTTGGTAATACCCCTGTAAAAGCTCATGTCACTGCAAAGTTTCAGCAAACCCCTGCATTTGTGTTAGTCTTTTTTTTCCCTCGTTCCTCATAGTACTATTAGTGTATAAGGAATATTTGAATGCTAACTTACTAATTATCTAAGCGGGTATATTGTACACGTTTTCTTTTTGTGCTGATTCTGCAGGTTCTTTGTGGTAGCCAATGCTATGGCCAGTTTCCATAATTGGTTGATGATAGTGGTGGAGCTTTTTGGGCACAAGATTGATTATAAGGGACTCCGCCTCGCAATCATTGCCATTTTAGACATGGTATATATACATATTATGTAGAGCAAAATGCTGCTCTTTCATTATGAGATGACTTCATGAATGATTAATGAAGCATTATAAGTAGAGATTCTTAATTGGATTTACCTTTAACTGTACCTTAAAAAGTAACTATATTATGTATAATTAATGATAATCGTGAGGAATGCAAAAAATCACTATCTATTCCAAAAGTTTAACCTGATATGAAGAGGTAAATTTTATTATTTATTTTATATCTTAACATTCTCTCTCGCATGTGGATCCGACTCTCTCTTAATGGATAACTCAACACGTAGAATATTTAATAAAATACAGTAAAGTGTAGAGTCATGATTCGAACTTAATACCTATATCATGTGAAATCATCATTTGTCTAAAAAATTTAAGTTAATGGAAAAATATAGATTTTATTATTTATTTTATATCTTAACAAAATGCAATATACATGTTCATGTAAATATTGTTGATTTGGATAGATGACAGTGGTGCTGGCGTCGGCTGGGGATGGAGCAGCAACGTTCATGGCAGAGCTAGGGAAGAATGGCAACTCTCATGCAAGGTGGAACAAGATTTGCGACAAGTTTCATGCCTATTGCGACCGTGGAAGTGGGGCACTCATTGCTTCCTTCATTGGCCTCCTCATCCTTTTAATCATAAATGTCATGTCTATTAGCAAACTACTCAAGCCCAAACACACCACTTATATCGGAGTCCCTTAATTAACTAATAGTACTTCAATCTTTAAGCTAGCATACATTTTGATCCTCTCTCTCTTTTCTTCAATTTTGTGTCAATTTGCTTGCCCGTTTGATTCCTTCAGTTTGTTGTTTGAGCATACGCTTCCTGTGATCAGTATATAGTGCAATGTAATGACCTTGTTTGGTTGTAATCCAAAACCTAAATATGACAATGGCTTTTAGTCCATGCATGGGGTCAAGTGTGAGAGGTACTTCTAAAATTATATCGTTTCTGATGGACTCTGACTGATTTCCTTATCTTGGTAGAAATTATAATTCTTTTGTCTCATCGATTGAAGTAATTAATATTGTTTCTAACTATGATGGAGTGAGGTGCTTCCATGATTCAACGTCTGATTTTGACCAAAAAGCAAACAAATGTCACACTTTTAAACAAAGTGAAAAGATAGTACATACATACATACATATATACTAGTCATGGAGTGACATGCAACATTTGATAAATAAAGTTGTTAATTTAAACAAGGAGACGATTTTTGGAGATTACTACTGTTCTGAAAGGGCAAAAATAATATAATTTCCTTACATAAACTTGTTAATTTAATGAACACAGTTTAGAAGCAAAAAAGCTAATTTCAGCAAGCATCTATGGATAATGATAGGTCAGAGAAGCTTGATACAAGTTTTCAAAAATAAAGTAACATACACATAATATGTCAACCATAGTTTGATAAATCTTAATTGATTATGTTATGTATTCTTCCATGGGATTTATAATCTACAATACATTGAATCTTTTGTGGCATTGTTGCTTAAGTTGATCTACATCTACAACAAGTTTAATCACCCATTCTTTTTGTGAAGTTTATATTGCAATGTTCTCCAAATATGGCAAATGCTCCTTGATGATATGAAGTTGATGCTTCTGTACTATGATCAGGAAAGAAATAAAGAATGTAAATGAAAATGAAAGTATGGTAAATGAATAAAAATACTATAATAGAATATGTTTTTAGATAGAGTGCTCTAGATGTTGAAGATGAAAATAATATTTAAATATAATATTTTTATGTTTGGTTTGAAAATTAAAGTGATTGAAATGTAGAAAATGAAAAAAGTGATTAAGGAGAGAAATAGTACTTATATATAACTATGATTTGAAATAGTTAAAGTACATTCCACCAAAAATATATGACGATATATTCTAGGAGTAAAACGTGGATAGCGTAGAAAATAACTCTTGTTCCAAAAGACAAAAAGATGAATAAGGAAGATTTTGATCAAATAATGGAGGAACATTATAAGGATAGTTTTTTTTAATCCTAATTGGGATGATTATAAAAACAAAAAATCAATTAAAGAAATTTCTTTTATAGGAACTACTATTAGAATTACAACATAAAAAGTTAAATGCTCTAAACGGGATTAAAGAGTCTAACAATTTAGAAAAAAGAGATTGCAAGTCATGTCTTGTTAGAGCATTTAATTTTTAACAATGTTGGATTGTAGTTGAAGATATTAGAATTTTTTTTAATAAATTCTTTGTTCTTATAATCATCCACAAGGAATTTAAATAAATTCGAACGCATCATTTTTATAATGTTATTTTATTATTTTATCAAGGAATTTAAATAAATTCGAACGCATCCATCATCCAACTTCTATTTTCTGGGGATAATTAAGAGAAATATTAAAATTTTTTTTTTGTTTTATCATCACAATATATCTCACGTTTTTGTGGATAATGTAGCATGTATTTTAAATTATAGATTTTTTTTTTTTTAGAAAAGATTTACCAGAACATTGAAACGAAATTCTAGATATAGTGATATGAGTTGCATTAAAGAAAATCATTGTAAGTTAGCTTTCCATAATAAGCTCTTAAAAATTAATTATCGGTGGAATTCAAAGAATTCAAAAAAGTTAATATTATGCTATATGAGTAATAAAATTTGGCATGTAAATATATAGTGTATGATTTGCTGGTTGATGATATATAGCATGCATGGTATTAGATTGGTTTAATTCAATTTCCAAGATCTTAAAAATACTAAAAATGAATTTACTCATAAGAATATTTTGGCCAGATAAAATTGATTTTCTACTCTATTTATGTTGTGTACTTGTTAATTCTATGAATATTGGACTAAATATAAAAAAGAGATTTTAGAAGAGATATACCATTACTTGATGAATGTTTTTAAGTGTTTCTTTAGTGAATATCAACATATTAGAACAATTTAACATGTACATGTTGGGTCACTTACTAACCTAGTTATTTTTATATATGTACATGTTGATTACCTATCCAGCATGATTTATTAAGTCGGTTGCTGTGCAGCCTAATTCTTCTACAATTGTGCCAAACAAAATTGCAACTAGTTGTCCTATACCATCTTTGACTTCGACAAATGTTCGGTAACTATTAGTGATGAAAATATAATTGTGTGTTAGGATGGATAAAAACTATATATTAAATATTTTATATGGGTGGTCATTGTACTCATATCCCGTTTCCTTATTACACTCGATACATGACATGTAAATAAATATTTGGTGCAAGTCAACCATATTTATTTTCACTTTTATTCATAATTTTAGTTTTTATATCATATTGGTGACAGAAATTCAACAGTTGTAAATACTTTATAGTCATGAAAATTATTTTAATTTAGTTATAACAAAGTGGATTTAGTATGTTTTTATGGTTGCATGCTTGAAATGAGAACTTATTACTCTAAATATGATTTTATGGTCATCGGTTATGAGGTCTTAAGTAGTTTTACAACATCACCAATATTGGTTAACGGTTGGAGACCAACAATTGAGGCAGATGCGGATGTATAATCTCAAACTTTTTGTAATTATATTTTCAAGTAATGTATCATTAAGTGTTGCTCTTAAAATTTATTAACGAAAATGCAAAGTAAAGAGAAAAATTATGTAGACATAAATACAAAAATTTATTTAAAAAATCAGGATCAATAAAGAGTAGCATATATGTTCTAAATCTTCAGATATATCAATAGCTAGAGCATAGAACTTATAAATTGGTTATTTAATATGAATGAATTCAAAAGCAATTATGTAAATATAGATTATCACTTTTGCAATGATATTGCGACAAAAATGATAAGATTGATATTAAATGCACTTTTCAAGTCTTATATTGAAAAGAGGTATTAGGAACAATACAAGCATATAATATAAAATAAAATATAAAATTGCTATAAAATATCATTGTAAGAACCAACTTTTAGGTGCATTTCAAGGATGACTGTTTAACTCCATAATTTTTAAAATTTTTCACATTCAGTATACACAAATCGACCTTACATAATTAAACATATAAAATTCAGGCTATAAAATTCAAATAAGAGCATCCAATATTTTAATGTTAGCCAATATAATGAATAATAAACTAAGATTGAAAGCTAATTATAATAAATAAATATATTAACAAATATTTTTACCTTTGTTCAATGGCATATATTTCTTGAATGATTGCTGATCCAAGTATTGATTTTACTTCTTTAGGTGGCTTGATATCTATTGCAACTACCAATATATTTAATAAATTAAATTTAAGTTGTTTAATTTGTTTTTAGAGGTTGTTTAATTTGTGAATAATTAAAGTTATGCAAAAATTTTAAAATGTTGAAGAGAGAAGTACATATATCAATAATTGAGTCTTTTTAGACATTGACTTCGCTGAAAAGGATAATGTTATACTACCATGTCATAGTTCTTAATCATCTAGAATTTTTTCAATGATTGTCCTTGAATTAAGATATATTGATATTGATGTGTTTCAATTCTATGCTTAGGATCTAATAGCCTCATATATGCATTGCTGATAGAATATGATTAAAAGACATGTAAAGTGTCATCACATAAATCAATATCCTTATCAAATATGGTAGCTTATAATCGAATATTATCCTGTAGAAGATAAACATAATATAATTAGTATAATATGCTCTTTTGGTTCTAAAGTTATGTTTTTATTATACTAAAGTATTATTTTGAAAAAGATGTTGGAAAAAATTATAATGTGGTTTTAAAGACTAATATATGATCCCATTTATGATATTATTTTATAGTATGGAACATAAAATGGAAATTTATTTTTTCAAATATAAAAAAAAAAGGTGTTATACTTTGGGATCGATTAGTGTCAAATTTTTGTATTTTAATGGGAGTGTTATCTTGTTCACTTAGGCGATTTATTTGTTATAATAATATTTATTTTCTAATTTCTTATATTTGAAATGAAAATTTTTATTGATATATAAAATATCCGTATCTTAGAGGCTAGTCTTGTATAATGATAAGAATTATATTAGTATATATAGTTTAATTTTATGGAATAAATTAAAAAAATAGAAAAATAAATATACAAAAAGAAAAGAAGTTATTTCTTTAATTTTTTTTTTATGTAGTTAAATTCTGTAATATTTCATGTACCTTAATGTAAGTTGTTTAGTGATAGAGATGTAAAATAAATAGGCTACTCGATAGGCAACTCGAATTTAACTTGAAAAAATTTGAGATCGACTCAAATCGTATTTAAATAGGTCGATCCTGAACACAAAATTATGATCGATAATTAAAAGATACAACTCGTATAAAACCCGACCGACTTGTTTAATATTTGTGAATAAACCCGTATATGGCTCGTTTGACTCTCGACTCGATTAATATTTGTAAACAAATTCGTTTAAAACTCGATCGACTCGTATAAATTATTGAACTCGACTCATATATATTTTTACTCATATAATATAATATATAATTCAAATTTATAAGTCAATATATAGACATAATATTTAGATAGGCATAATTTATAACATAGTATATATAAATTAATAAATTATAATATTATTTTCTAGTGTAATAGAAAAAAAGAAATTTTATACTTTGTGACGATTGATGAATACATGGAAATAAATTTCAATACATATATAATATTATATATTTACAAATTGCACTATATAATAATGTAACATTATTATAAGTCTAATACTATTAGTCTATTAGGCTATTACTAGTTACTAATACATGGTGGTGTATATCGTAAGTCTGTATTTTATTAGCATAACATTAACATATATTGAATTTTATCCGTTAATTTAAAAATTGGAGCAGAAGTCAATGGATTGGTGGCTAATTAATCTCGGCCATTAATTCAAATCATATAAATTCAAAACCTAAGTTGGAAACCTAATATCGGCCGATCTCCTTAGTCTTCTCCTTCCTTCGGTCTTCTCTTTCATTTGATCTTCTCCTTCCCAAAATCCCAATTGCATTTCACAATTCCACCATTTTCCAGTCCACTCATCGACGTCTAGGCTGGAATCGAAAATGGAAAGAAGGAATGTTCTGTTTGAAATAGGGACTCCGAACTTGGTTCGAATTGAACGGAAAGACTCAGAGATACGAACACCTCGCATCATCACCACCGTCATCGGCGAGCTCTTTGGTAGGAATGACGTTCCAGCGGCTATCCTGTTGCCGGCGTTGTCACCTTCGTCATGGCAAGGTCTCTAATCTTCTCATGGGTTTCCTTTTATCTCTCTCTCTCAATTAGGATATATGTTTGGTTTCAGGCATGACTTATTTGCATCTATTATTTACATGATTACATCCATTTTAGTGATAATTTTACAAGTGGAATCCTAACACTCTCGATCTCGAATCTTCTAGTTCTACACCCTCGATCTCCATTGTTTCGAGGTCGAGCTCGAGTTTGCATTTCCTTCAAATGAGCCGAGCTCAGACATCTTCCTAAGCTCGGTTGTAAATGAGCCGAGTCCAAGCTCAACTTGACTAGTAAACGAGTCAAGTTCGCATAAGGTAAACTCGCTCGAATTCGGCTCGTTTACAGCCTTATTTAGTGATCTCTTTCTCGAGTGTATATTTTTAACAATCTTTTTTTGCTTATTGACAAATGAAAATATAGTAAAATATATAGATTATAATTTAAATAAGACCAAGATTAGGAAGCTCTTTGACTAAATTAGTTACAACATTAAGTTGAATATTGATTGAAAATTCTTAATAACGAAACAAAAGACGCTACTTGTAGAAAGGACTCATGAAATACAAGTTAGACATATATTGTGATTTTTTATCCATGGATTTTTAGAAATTTATCTTATTTTATACTTGATGCATATGTCATTTCTAACAAACTTAAGAGATGGTATATTAGGCCAAATTGTCTCGAGAATTTCTTACATATTGGGATTAGCGCATTTATGGTGGTACCTTGAATCCAGTTAAAAATAAGAACGATGTAGTAAGTGATGCAAAATTTCCATTTCCATTTCTAAAAACATTTAAATGCATAATATTTACTTCTTTATTTTTCTTAGCATTACAAGACATTTCTACTATTGTTTTTTTGGAAAAAAAATTGTCACATTTAATATATATAATTTATTTAGAAACAAAGAAACGAAAACTCATAATTATAAACATTTGTCTAAGAATAAATTAAGTACATGATATTACAGTTTCTTATTATATAAAATAACTATTAAGAAGACATATCCTAGGCCATAGAAGCAGCTCTGTTGTAGTCAAATTTAAAACAAAAAATTATATAGATAATCTCCTCGAGCACTCCCCTTAAAAACTTCTTGATTGTTATGAGAAAGATAAGACATGTATATATATATATATATATATATATATATATATATATTACATTTTGTGCTAATAGTTCCCGATGGATATTTCTTTACGCTAATCCATTGAGATTGCTCTACGAGTTTTGACGCTAGAAAATTTTTCTTCTGAAATTATGACAGCTAATTTATCATTGATTTCCATAAATTTAAATTGGTCCTTAGTAAGACAAAGAGAGATGCTACTCATCATCTCAGACTACATGTTTAATATATTTTAATTTAATTTTAATTTAATTTAATTTTTTTTAAAACAAATTAAATTATTTTGCTTATCATCCATACATCACATATTTACAGAAATTAGACTTTTTTATAGGTTAATTAATTATCCCATCATATTTATAAGTAGGATGGATTCTGAATGTCTTGTAAGGCCTCCTACGTGGAGAATGAACTAGGTCAATATATGCCAAACGATGGAAAATCGATTAGCTTCCCTAATAGAAAATGTATATCGTACCTTATCTTACTTGTACTAATTCTATTATAATCTAATAGGCATTATTTGGTTTCATATGTGATATAACACTTGATTACATTTTGTAGGTAGCTAAGTTGTTGGCTTTCTCTTATAAATTACAATGTCTACTCTTTCTTATTGATTCTTATATCTCTTTCTTTAATTCCTTCTTGTAATAGTTAAATTTCGTAGTATTTCATGTACATTAATGTAAGTTGTTTGGTGATCTTTTATCGATATGTATTTCCAACAATCTTTTTTCACTTATTGATAAATGGAAACATAGTAAAATAGATTATAATTTAAATAAGAACTAAATTAGGAACCTACTTGACTAAATTAGTTACAACATTAGACTGGATATTGATTAAAAATTCTTAATAACAAAACAAAAGACACTACTTGTACGGAGGACTCGAGAAATACAATTTAAACATATGTTTTAATTTTTTTATCCAGTTTATCTTTATTTTATACTTGATGCATATGTCACCTCTAACAAACTTAAGTGAGTATATTAGTCCAAATTGCCTCGGTGGTTTCCTAAATATTGAGATTGACGCATTTACGATGTTGGTGCTTTGAATCATGTTAAAATTCAAGAGACATATAGTAAGTGATGCAAGATTTTCATTTCCATTTTTAAAAACATTTAAATGCGTAGTATTTTTCTTAGCATTACATGACACTTTTGCTATTGTAGTTTTGGTAAACAAATTGTCACAATTAATATATATCATTTATTTAGAAGCAAAGATATGAAAATTCATAATTATAAACATTTGTCTAAGAAAAAGTTAAATTCGTGATATTACAATTTTTTTTATCATTTAAACTAACTGTTTAGCAGACAGCAGACATTGAATGTCTGGGCCATAGTAGCAGCTCTGTTTCAGCCAGATTTAAAGCAAAAGATTATAAAGATGATCTTCTCGATCTCTCTCCTAAAACTTCTCGACTGTTGTGAAGAAGAGAAGACATGTATATATATATATATATATATATATATATATATATATTATATTTTGTACTAAAACCTCGCCAATGGATATTTTTTTACTTTTGACTAATCCATTGAGATTGCTCTACGAGTCTTGACGCTAGAATATTTTTCTTCTAAAATTATGACGGCTAAATCGTCATTGATTTTCATAAATTTAAATTGATCCTTATTAAAACAAAGAGAGATATTACTCATCATCACATACTATATATTTAAAATATTTTAATGTTATTATTTTATTTTATTTTATTTTTGTTAAAAAAATTAAATTATTTTACCTATCATCCATATACCACATATTTATTATAGAAAAAAGATAAAAACAATTAAAACATATATGTATATGTATGTGGTGATGATAAATAGAATTATTCTAAAATAAATATCACCATCTAGAAAATGAAATATATTGATGTCTTTTACACTGATTCAAGTATAGAAGAAATATTTTGTAAACTTGTTTTCAAATGTTCGTTAAAATATTTTCAATTGTTCTAAAATCAATTGGCATATCTTATTCGAAATATTCCAACAATTCTTTTAGATTTGTAGGAGTACAATAATCTAAAATTGTTGAAAATAGTCAACTCAAATAAACTATACATAGTACTTGTATTTAGTATAGAGGTGCCTTATTTAAACAATCTTATAAACTATTATCTCTATCCATTAACAAACCATGTATAATAGCTACTCTCGAAATGTTTGGTTTATGACATAGCCACCAATTGTTTTATGGTGATTAAATAATAAAGGATTTCTTATATCATTTTATAATATCCGTAGATAACACATTTCATTTTCGAATGAGCTTGTTGTATTGATTTGGTTTAAAATAAATTTTTTTTTTTTGAGGGATTCACAATTTATGTTAATGGCTCAAATAAAAAGTTCAGGAAATTCTTTATATGATAAGTTTCAAACATTTTTATTTACTCGATTTGTTGAGAAGAATTCCATTACTTTGATTTTGTATAAAAATCATAGTTCAAAACATTGTTTTAGCTTTTATATGCACAGAAAGCCACCAGATGTTGATCTTCAAGATGTAAGAGTAAGATATAGACTACTGAATCCATTTCATTAAGGGTAAAGTTATGTATACAATATACTCCACATGACTTCAAGCAGAGCAATCTATCAAACTGGTTGGAATTGTGGGTTTTCATCAATCTCTAGAGTTCTTTATTAAAAAATTAAATCAAAAGCAACGTTATCATGACCTTTGTAGTTCATGTATTTGTAAATAGTTTTGATTGTAGAGTAGATCTCTACATTAATATTGTAATCATTTGTTACTATCAAATTTGAATTATATGGAAAAAACTAACAGTTATCTAAGTTTTGCCCTCTAACCTTAGTAGTAATTCCATTATCACGACAATCATATGTGAAAAACAATCATCTTCAATAGTTAGTCATAAAGTTGTTTCAATAAAGATTTTTGTAGCTACCACTTTTTTCATGGACAATTAGTTGGATTCAGCATTCTACATATACCATGCATTATATATTTGACACCAACAATATATATAAATGACCATTTTTATTTTTATCAAATATTCTTGCTCATACAATCTCGTCGAAAGAACATGTTTGGATAAAGAAGAAATAAGGGTGATTAAATTCAATTGATCTTGTTCAAACCAAAATTTATAAGTAGGACTTGGTGAAGTGGCAACAATGGGGATGTAGAGTTTAATAATTTGGACAGAGCAAAAAGGCTACCATTAACAGTGGGGGATGTAGGGTTTAAGTAAATATTATTTGGTAGATGAATTTAGGGATTTTTATTTATTTTGAAAATCCAAAGAAGTTGTTATAATATTATAGATATTTTATATTTTAAAATAAAAACTCTTTAGACTACCCGACTTTAAAGAGGTTTTTGCTTAAATATGAACGTATTCATAAATTAAATAGGAACCAATCTTTCTAAAAATAAAAGATATGAACTATTTTAACATTTAGACTTATAATAAAATTCTTAAGATTTTGGTAATCTAAAAACATTGCTTGAAAAGAGCTACTAAGAGTCTATGTCTTCTAATTTATACAACCCACTTTATCTTTTGATGTGTCACCAACATAGTGTTACGTGCCTTATTAAAAAACTTAAAATATATATTCAAAGCAAATGGTGCTTAAAAACACAAAAAGATAGATATTAAAATCCTAAGTTTCCTGAGACTTGGTATTATAAAACTATAATGGATCTATGCCCTCTAATTTATACAACTCACTTCGTCCTTTGATGTGTCACCAAAATGTAGTGCCTTGTGCCTTATTAAAAAATTAAAAAATATATATTCAAAGCCTGTGGTGCTTGAAATTAACACAAAAAGATAAATATTACAATTCCTAAATTTTCTCTACTTTTTATGTTTGTGTTTCTAGTTTTTGAAATAAAGTATATGACACCACATTTGCATTGCCACGTCAAAGAGTAAAGTGAGTAGTATAAATTAGAGAGTTTTAATGAATAAAATTGCACAATGTGTCGGAATAAAAGATAGAATTATCTCTAGCCAAAGGGCTAGTTCGTGCCTCATGATTCAGTCTGAAGCCCACAGTGACCATTTGGAGTGTCGTTATGCTGCTCGTATGTGCGTCCATAACAATAAATAGTAAAAAGATATAGAAAATATAAATAGAGAAGGAGATACACTGATTTGCGTAGTTTGACGTAAAATCTACATCTACGAATTATTTATAGGACAAATCTATTATGATGTGAGTATTTTATAAAATCTCTCATACCTCATTATACCCTTTTGTATAAAAAAACAATATCTCGTCTAGAGTCTCTAGTTGTGAGGTTGAAGACTTTCTATCTGATCAGATTCATTTATATTGAGATTGTAGAGAATGGTAAAGAATGACAACTTTGTGACACTTTACCCTTTACGTGTCTCATCTCCCTTCCCCTCTCATCCCTTTAAAAGGAAGTAGATAATTTAAAAGGAAATAATAATAAATGGTACAATAATTACTTGGCTGAAGTAGAGACGAATCTTCCGCCCGAGAAGGATATCATGGACAAACAAACAGACTCGAAAAGAATAGTGGAATTGGAAGCGTTGAAGTTTTCTTGGTTGAAACCGTCTCTTTATATCTCATTCCTATTACAGCAACAAAAGCGAGAATCTGTATTATTTTTAATTATTACCAAAAATAAAAATGCATTGACATGACAATAATTATTAACAAAAAAAAAAAAAGGTGGCCGATCCTTTTACATACGTTAACATGGTGACTCAAGCAACGCGGTCGTACGTAACGACATAATATAAATGAACCATAATAATAAATAAGGATTAAGGTGGATAATCAAACTAATTTTATATTAGATATCGTACTATATTCAAAAAAAATATTGTACTATATTTTAACCTAAATATTATTATAATTTGAAGATAGAAATATTACTACCAAGTACAATCTTAAAGTGTTCTCTACATTATTACATACATGCACCCTCCTTAATATGAAAGGATCTGATATAAAAAGTTTTTTTTTTTTTTTTCCATTTTGTCTCAAATAATTTATATTTTTTTAAGAGTAAATAAGATACAATTTTGAGTGTATAAATTCTTCTTCTTCTTCTTTTTTTTTTTAATTTTTTTATAAAAAAGAAGTAAAGTTTATTATTAAAAAAAATTATATATTTATCTATTATATTTTTCCAAAAGTTATGCGTTTGTACACTTTAAAATGATAAATATTATTTTTATACTATATAAACTATCCTTTAAAAAAAGTATTTATAAATGAATTCATTATAGTTTACGCCTTATGCTATTCAGAAGTTCCACACATTTGATATATCAAAGACTTTTAAGTATATAATAAAAAAAATAAAAAAAATAAAAAAAATTATATTTTTAAATAAGTATACTGAATATGATATTTCCATTTAAAATTTTTGATGATTTACTTGCTATCCTGTTTATTTCTAAACTCTAATAAGACGTCTTTCAAAAAAATAAAAATAAACACTCTAACGAGACGAGAAGAACGACCGACCGGACGTGTGATAGGAAAAGAGTTGCGGCGTTCATATGTGTCACAGTTTGTGTTGAGAAAAAAACCTATTCAATCTCTTATTCTTATTATTCAGTACACATCAGACTTTATTTTATTTTAAATTTATTTTATTTTTAAAATTAAATTTTATTATTTATAATTCATTTTATACTTTCAACTTATCTTAATTATTTATTTTAAATTTTAACTCATCTCAATTATTTATTTTATTATTATTTATAATTTATAATAGACTCTTATTTTTAATTAAATATTTAATATATAAATAATGAATAAAAAAATTAAATTAATTTAAAATAAATTAAAATAATAAAAAAAAAATTTATAGAGGTTGAAGGTTGTGTGAAACTCTTCGAGTCCTAGCGACAGAGAGTACGATGTTTGGTGTAATTGTAAATAAATGGACATATGTTAAACCGCCTATGTTTGGTTGGTTGGATTCTCAGTCACCGCTTTCCGTTAATGCTGCGTGCGTTTTTTTCCTTTTCTGTTTTGGGTTTCTTCTTGTTGACCCTCTCTCCCTCTCTCTGGCTACACTTTGAATTAGATCCAACTATCTCGTTTCAGGAGTTCTTATCCTTCTTTGTTTAGTTATTTTTTTCTTCATTTATCTTCAATTCTAAATCCCAAATGAGAATGGGCCTTTTTTCTTTAAACTAATAAAAGGGAGGAGAAGAGGAGATCAACTACACTTTACACATCCTTCAACCTCTAATCTTAGCCATTCTCAAGGTACCCTTTTGCCTTCTTTTCTTAATTCTTTCCTTTTAGATTCTGTCTTTCTGTTTTTCAGGAAAACAAATAAAAAAAAAAAAATCAACTACATGCTTGGTTTTCACCTCCTTCATTCCCATTACTATCTTCTTATTAACTTTCTTTTAAAATTTATTCTCTCTTTTTTTTTCCGAAATAATTTTTCTCATTCTTTAATTAGAAAATCAGTTTTGACGCAATTTTCCCCCTTTTATTGGGTACCAGAACTCGTTCTTTTCAGTTTTGCATGGGATGAAATTTGCAAGTTATTGCAGCATTTTATTAAGCCTTTTATTTCAACGTGATTTTGTATATATTTTAGTCTACTCTCTATCTAAATTATTGAATTTATTGGCGTATTAGGGTTTTCAATTTTGTAGCTAATGGAACAGTTCAATTTGGTTGCAGAATCTCATATAACTGAGGTTAGGTTTCGTATTCCTTCTATTAAATTTTATCCATTTGTCCTATATATTTTTTTGCATCTTTCACGATCATCAGATTTTAATTTTTTCTTCTGTTCACACCTTTTATCAATTGTCTTATAATTAACCGTTCACACATAGGAAATCTGATCAATGTTTCTATCCATCTCAAATTTGCTGAGGGGCATTTTCATAAAGATATTTTTGTTGGATGAAATATATTTTTTGCATAATTGCATGCAGTGATCAAATTGTGGGTTATGAGAACATGATATTTTATCATCCATTTCTTCTATATAACTTCGGGTAGATCTTTTGTGATAAACCGACGTACTTGTATATTTGGTGAGTCTGAGATTTTCATATAGGAGGTAAGAAGTGAAGGTGAAGTGTTTTTTCCACGGTTATCTAGGAAACTTGAATTGTAAAAGGCACGCGTCCAATAAATTAATCTAAAAATATGATAGAAATCTTAAATTAGGTTCAATACTGAATATTATGTTTGGAATATAGTTTTTGTGCAACCTAATTCGTTCACAGACTGAATCCACGAGTAGTTTCGTAGTTCCAAACAAGTGGAAAGATGTAAACGGAAAATTTTTATATTTAATTTAGTTGATGGAAATTAGGAAAACTAATTGGAGATGCTGGATTACAGTTCTTGAGAATCTAAGACAAGTATCAACTTACTGTTGTAAAGTTACCTAATTGGATTATAGCTCTTGATTAATTTAGGCAAGGAAACTGCTTAAATAAGGATAGATCAGGCTGCTATATCACGTGGTGATAATTTGACAATTGGTTCATTTTTGCTCTTTGTTGTATGACTTTGGATCAATGAATTATTTTCTACCACTTCTGCCACTTCAAAATCATTTTTAACTTTACTCTCACACATTTTATTATTACTACTGTCCTCTTTTATACATGTTGTATATGTTGTGCCATTTCTGACTTTTTTGTGCTTTAGGGCCTGATTTGAAGCTAGAACACAGTTTTTATTGCTGAATATATCATTGTTTTTTCTTGAACTTAATTGCCCATTCATTTAGGTATTCTTATAGAAGAGGTTTTGCAGGACTATAAACACACCCAAAAGAGTGAAGATTCTTTTGACAGAAGATTTTTGTTGGCTTTGTAGCTCAGCCATTGTAACTTTTGTGCTATTAAACTAAAACAATATCGTCAAGGAGTGTGTGATTGTGCCATTAAATGGAATCAGTCTTTTGTTCTCCAGGGGATTCAAATGGTACTATAGCTTCATGGAAGAAGCCATTTTTGGAAGCTCTCAAGTTTTTCTTTTTTACCCTTTTAATATGGTTGATGAAATTGAAATATTTGTTCTTGAAATATTAGATTAGCCTTATTAAGAGTAAAATTGTAGGGCCAATCACGTAGTTCCAAAAACATATTCAATCTGAAATGCTTTCTGAAGCATCTAAATGTGCTTACAATGGGTTATTTAAATGCTTTCTTCTTTTGCTGTTTCATGATGCTTACATAAGTGAGATAATCTTTGGTATGTTTCAGATATCAGCTAGATGGGATCCAGTTGAGGCACAAAGGCCTATCATTGATGAAGCACCTGTATTTTATCCAACTATTGAGGTATTCTCCTGTCTAGAATAAAGATTTGATGTGGTACTTTTTATGCTGGAGCTTCATAATTAGTTTGGCTTGGGTTGTAGCATTCTCTCTTTATTTACATGCAACTCTATGTTCTTTAGGAGTTTGAGGATACACTTGGTTACATAGCAAAAATTCGCACAAAGGCAGAATCTTATGGCATATGTAGGATTGTCCCTCCATCTTCGTGGATTCCACCCTGCCCTCTTAAAGAGAAAGACATATGGGAACATGTTAAATTTTCTACACGTATTCAGCAAGTTGACTTGCTTCAGAATAGGGAACCGATGAGAAAGAAAAGCAGAGACCGCAAACGAAAACGAAGGAAGCACTCAAGAATGGGAAGAAGCCAGAGACATACCAATTCTGGTTCAGAAGCTAATGATGAAAAGTTTGGATTTAATTCAGGATCGGACTTCACACTTGCAGACTTCAAGAGATATGCTGATTGTTTCAAGGAGTGCTACTTTGGGGTAAAGGATGCTAAAGAGGATTTACACTCTGGTGAAACTCAACAGAAAAAGAGATGGGACCTCTCTGTGGAGGATATTGAAGGTGAATACTGGCGGATAGTAGAGCAACCAACAGATGAGGTTGAGGTATGGTTGAAGTGTTCTTATAGCTTTGTGTCTTTTGTATTTATATTTGAATGTATATTGATGCAAACAGTGTATATTTTGATTTTGTCATGTTGCAGGTATGCTATGGGGCTGACTTGGAAACTGGTGCATTTCGAAGTGGGTTTCCGAAAGCATTGTCCGGAGTAACCAAAAGTGACTCGTATCAGTATGCGATGTCAGGTTGGAATCTGAATAACTTATCGCGCCTTCCAGGCTCGGTACTATGTTTTGAAGGAAGTGATATCTCAGGAGTTCTAGTGCCATGGCTTTATGTTGGGATGTGCTTTTCTTCATTCTGTTGGGTAGGTCAATGGAAGTACTTATTTTTATTTTTTATTTTTCATTGGCACTGGGTGTCTGGATCAATGTTCCGACTAATCTTGGGGGTGCACAGGCCCTCGGCAAGAGTTTTTCGCAAGTGCACCTCGGTGAATTCAAGGAAAAAATCACTCAGTGCAATGATCCCTAGAGGTTATTTCACCCAAGGGAATTTGAACCTTAGACCTAGGGGGGAGCATACCCGTAAGCCCAAGGCCTTTACCACTTGAGCCAACTCCTATAGGATAATGGAACTACTTATAAAATCTCTACATGAATAAATGATTGAATACATAAATGCTAATGATGATGCTGAAATTTTTTAATGTGTACGTACTTGCTTACTTATGTCCTATTATGCTTTGGGTTGTTTAGTATATGCAAAAACACTAAAGTGGAAGTATGCTTTCTGTATTTAGCCAAGTATCAGATGAATGTGATATCGTTGAATTTAAGAAATCACTTTTTTTGAAAGAACTGTTCAAAAAATTCATCTACCTAATTAATGAGTCATAAGACAAGATAAGTTTCATTTTGGGCGAAGTGCTCATATTGGTGAACGTACTCCACCAGGATGCTTAACGTGTCTGTGGGGGCCGAAGCCGTCATTGAGATACCACTCTAGAAGAGTTAGAATTCTAACCTTTGGTTCCACACTACCTATGAACTCGAATCATATTTTGTGTAATTTTTTTTCTCATTAATCTTGTTTGTTTCTTCATTTGATTTGGGACAGCATGTTGAGGACCATCACCTCTATTCATTAAACTATCTACACTGGGGTGATCCAAAGATATGGTATGGAGTACCTGGAAGCCATGCTTCCACCTTGGAAGATGCAATGAGAAAGCATTTACCTGATTTATTTGAAGAACAGCCAAATTTACTCAATGAACTGGTAAGATAGTTAGTTGTTATTGGACCAAAAGTAGTTATTGGACCAAAAATAGTTATTGGATTTATTTCTGTATAAATGCATGTTTAGTTAGGAAAATAATTATATGTGATGTACTTTCTAGTTGATTTTCGCTTTAAGTTCTTATCCACTTTATATTTATAACAGATGAATGATGATAGAAATTTTGTAACCCAGAGCGATTGCACATAAAGTATATGCCACACATTTTAAGTACTGGAGAACAGTCAAGACTTTTGTAAGTGAGCAAAACAGTCTTGCAAGACAAATGCTACACTTATTTGCTCAACTGATATCCGGTATGCTAGTAAAAGATAGGAATAAGAGCCCCTAGATTCTATCCATGGAAAATTATGTGTAATGTAATGAAAATTTTCTACCAGTGACTTCTTTGTGAGTTAATCTATTGGATCTATACCTCTTTTTTTCTTTTTCATGGCGTATTTGTTGTCATTTGACTGTCCATCTCCAATAAATGTCAGTCAGTCTCAAGCATTCCCCTATCACACATCTAACTTGATCCCACAAGGGCATGAGGGCTTCCACATGCTATTTGTCTCTCCTCTGCCAATAAGTTTTATGATTGTGCTTCAGGTATTAAGATTATAACTTTTGTTTTGGGACAGGTCACTCAGTTATCTCCTTCAGTTTTAAAATCTGACAGTATACCTGTATATCGAGCTGTCCAACGATCCGGTGAATTTGTTCTCACCTTTCCAAGGGCATACCACTCTGGATTTAATTGTGGGTTCAATTGTGCGGAGGCGGTGAATGTGGCCCCAGTTGATTGGTTAGCACATGGCCAGAATGCAGTGGAACTATATAGCGAGCAATGTCGCAAGACATCAGTTTCCCATGACAAATTGTTGTTAGGGTCTGCTTTGGAAGCCATACAGGCCCTTCGGGAGCTATACATTTTTGGAAAGGAAACTCCAAGAAATTTGAGATGGCAAGGTCTTTGTGGGAAAGATGGGATACTGACCAATGCAGTTAAGGTGAATTACTGCTCTCTCTCTCTCATCTATATCCAGAACTTCATGCACAATTAGGGGATGTTTAATAATGTTTCTCATCTCATCCTATCTCATTTCCTTCTCAAATATCACTCAAAACACAAATACTTCAAAATTTATCATTACAACTCTGTACTTTCAAATAAAATACAAAAAAATAATTCAATTTTTTTAAATCTTAGAACAAATATAATATTAAAAAATTATTTTCTAACAATATTTTAACTTTAAATATTTGTATTGAACTTTTTCTCTCTTCTTTTTCAAAACTCCATAAACATCATAACTCAAACCATTTTGCTACTATTTACGAATAATTTCACTACTATTCACATATTTCTCATCTCTTCTCATTCCCCAAGCATTCCCTTGGACAATTTACCACCTTTTTCTCAGTCATTGCTACCATTGACAGACAAGGGTACAGATGGAGAAGGAAAGACTAGATAGTCTTCCCAGTTATTTGAAGTTGCAAAAAATGGAAAGAGACTTTGATGTGAAGAAAGAGAGAGAATGTTCATCTTGCTTCTATGACTTGCACCTATCTGCTGCCAGCTGCAAGTGCTCCCCTGACCAATTCTCATGTTTGAAACATGCAAACAATTTTTGTTCATGTGAAATAGACAGTAGATTTGTTCTTCTGCGTTATACGATGAATGAGTTAAACAGACTGGTTAACGCATTGGAAGGAGTGGTGGATTCAGTAAAAGCATGGGCATCAGATACTTCAACATTTGCCTCTGTTAATGAGTTTGTTTGTGTAGCTAAGGTAGGTAATGATGGTGACACATATGGAACCAACTCTCATGATCAAAGGGAAAGCTCATCCTTTTTACTGGAAACTGGGGAGAAGTTGAACATAAATGTTCCTTGCACTTCATCTAGTCATGTTTCTTCAGAAGTTATCCAGCCGGAGCCCCAACATGGACCATTTAGTTTAAGCATGCCTCACTTCAGTATAGATAGTCATAATGCTATCATAAAAGATGAAGCTGTGGTCATGAACAGTGAAAGTAAAGTAGGGCATGGTTTCTCTATTGATTTGAATCTGAATGGCATGCTTGATGAATATCAAAGTGGGTTGCTACCTACATCTGATGGCTTGAATGGCAAAGCTATCACAAATGTGGAGGAGGTATCCGTGTCAAACTGTAAAAAAGAAAATGCTCGTAGTTCAGGTACAGCAAGAGGACCAGATCTAATGCAACATGATAGTGACCGTAATTTATGGGTTTCACATGTTCTTTTAAATGGAGAGCATGTTGAGCATTCTTCTTCAATTGTTGGAAACAAGTTATTTGGGGTTGATCTCTTGTCTCTGCATCCACATTCTAAACTGCCATCCGACAGCTTGTTGAAAATTGAAATTATGGATGGCCATCCAATACAAAAGTTATACCCTCATATTGAGCCTATTAATCTTGGGACACTTATTTTTGGAAGGCTTTGGTGCAGTAAGCAGGCCATATTTCCAAAAGGTATGCTGGAGATATTTGTTGGATCTTGTAAGATACCTTTTATTGATCCTTTCTATTTGTTAGTTTAATTGAAGGATGAGTACTCAATTTTGGTTAACTTGTGCAGGATATAGAAGCCGTGTTAAGTTTTTTAACGTGCTCAATCCATCAAAAATTTGTAGTTACATATCAGAAGTCCTTGATGCTGGTCTACTTGGGCCTCTGTTTAAGGTGGATATTTTATCCTTGTTATGCGGTTCATAAATTTGTTACTTCTGTTTTGGGGTTTTGCTTTTTAGTATGATGGAGAGTCAACACCTGTTTGGGTTGATTTATTTTAAAGCTTTTTACAAATATGTCATAGTTCCTTCTCCTCGGTCTTAATCTCTTCTCTCTGTACATGGCACCAGATGTGGGCGGGTTCGTGTGTCTTTGATGTCAGAGCCCCCATCATAAGCTTAGAACGGTTGTTTTGACCATTGTTATAGCTTACCTTGGACCTAGGTTGATATTTGAGGCAGTTTTAAGCATGGCACATCTGGGGTGGATGTGGTACAGTAGTAGTTAGATTGGCTTTCTTTTTTTTCAGCATAAACCTTTGTTTATTCCAATTGTCACAATTAGGTTGACAATTCAATGACTTGAATCTGAAAGTGGCAACGGACTGGCCTGTACTGCAAATGTGACCACAAATTTAGAGTTGAAAGAGCTGTATTTTTCATTTAGATGGTGTAAGGAATGACTTTCTTTTCTATCAAATTACGAAATTTATTGGAACACAATATAGTAAGGGATCAAAGTCCTTTACAAACTAAATAAATGTTTGTAACTTATCGTATTTCTCTTTTATTGTTATATATTTTACCTCTAACTGTTGAATGAAATTGCAGGTTACTTTAGAAGAATTTCCAAATGAGACTTTCACAGATGTCTCAGCGGAGAAATGCTGGGATATGGTGCTCCAGAGACTAAACCAGGAAATTATTAGACAGAGCAGCCTAGGGGAACGGGGACTACCTTCTTTGCAACCTCTGCAGAATATTAACGGGCTTGAAATGTTTGGATTTCTCTCTCCACGCATAATTTTGGTAAAGTACTTTCCCGCATACTTAATTGTGTTCGGATCTTATTTCGTATATAATCCCTAACCCCTACACCAATTGGGTTGACATTGGGACAATCATTATGTCTTATTTTTCACAAAGGCTACAGAAAGAGAATTTATTTTGCAAAGTAATTGGACTAGGTATTCTTATCCATCCCACAAGCTTGCCTTTTAACTCCATTTATTTCCAAACTCTAATCATATTCAACTCTTCAGTCAAGCAGATGAGTCAAGTTTAATACTTCTTCCAATGTTCCAAAGATGCCTGAAGTTAGTAATGATGAGTTAGCACAACAATGCCTTTATTGTTTTTGTTTTTCCTCCCAAAGTAGGTTTTGGTAAAAGCTCAACGTTTTCTGTTCCCTTCTTACAAGCATGAATATCTTTCTTTTAGACACATTGGCAAATGTATGCACCATGTGATTATATATATATATATATATGTATATTTGGCCACATGTGCACGTGCCTGCAGTCGCAGATACTATTTCCTCTTGATGTGCCATGCATCTGATGTAGTTAAACATTAGCTTATGAACTCTCTGTTTTGGTTCTTCTCAGGCTATCGAGGCTCTCGATCCCAATCATCAATGCGTGGAGTACTGGAATCACAGATGCATTGTGCCTGTGCCTTTGGGCAACAATGGTGATGCTTATAAGTACTCATTGGCATCGAGTTGCTTTCTAGGAGACACAAAAGAAAAGGATTTTAGTATCAATTTGACCAAACGGGACCAGAACAATTCATCTGAAGGACGAGGCCATCATCTAATTGATGAAGAGTTACAGTTAGTACTATGAAGACTTTTTAAAGAACTCGAGCTCGCAAGAGTAGTAGAGAATAGTGCGTAGGCTCTTCTGCAGTGAGTTTACGAAGTGCCGAATGGAGAGTGTGGCATTCACACCATTGATAGAGGAGATTCAGAAATCTTGTAGATAAAATAAGGAAGAGAAATAGGCCCCATCATTCTTTTTGCTCAAGTTAGTTTCTTACTCTATTTAACCAAATAGGCATATTTTCTTTCACTGATTTATAAAAGGGGAGTGAAAACCCAGGCTTGAGTTGTGCACAAATATATGCATGTGTTCATTCATGGCCTTGATGTATAGTTCTCGGTAGATGATTCAGAAGCTGTCAAAGGATCACAGTTATTATAGAAAATTTTACCAAGCTTTATAAAATACATATCCATTTTACAGTCGATGCAGATCTTGATACTGTTTAGGTTTAAATATCTTATTGATTTCTTAATCCCTTTTTTATTTTGGGATTATTATACAGTAAAATTGCATTTTAGAAGGTTATGTTTGGTAAGTGAGATGAGTATGTCAAAACTTCTTATAAGTTACTTCCCAAACATCACTCAAAGAGATATCATAAAACTGAAAACAGAATGTTATTTTTTATTGGCAAATCACCCGTGTATGATATATTTATATTCTTGATACAAAACCGGTTATACCCCTAAACTGATTCTACCGGGTTTATCGATTCAGTCCCCTTTTTCCGGTATAATATTTAGTATATATAATATATAATACACTACAATATATTATCATAATGATAATGTAGTATATTATAATATATAGTGATATAATATTAGTAAATTACTAATACAACAGTCAATACATAATATATAGTTATCTAAGATTTTAAAATTTAATATTATATTAATAAGTAATTTATCATATAATACAAAATTATTTTAAATATAATTAGATATATTATATAGAAAAATTATATATAATATAAAAAACCATGTAAAAACATTTTATACAATATAGAAATTAATATATATATATATATATATGAAATGGTCTAGCATTAGAAAAAGAAAAATTAAAATAAGATTGATTTTGATTGGTTTTGTAAAAAATGAAATCGGTATCGAACTGAACCGAAGCTAATATTAGACCAAACTCATCGGTTTAGTTCAGTTCGATCCAATTTACCAATTTATTAGTTTTTTTTTTATCTTCAGATAGCACAACAATCTCTAAGAGCACTAGTATTAGATTAGTCATTATAATATTCAAAATTTAAAGAATATATAATTTATCATCTTTTAGCTAATCACTCATGAAACCTACATTAGATTAGCTATCATATTTTCTATAGTAATAAAATATTATTATTTTTATTTATTTATTTTCATAATCCTCAATAACTTCCAACAATCATATTCATTTTTTTAATAAGAATATATTTAAATATTTTTTTATATTTTGTAATTACACTAACCATGTGTATATTTTTCAATTCCTTGTTAAAAAATTATATGGGGTTGGAAAATTATAAAATAATGAGATGAAGAGATGAATAGTATTTTTCATACATGAAAAGTAAAATGAATTTACTATAGCAAAAAATTAAGATGGAAAGTCTTTGAAAAATCTAATGTATACTCATTTTAATTTATTTTCTTTAAAATTTGAAGAACAATTGCATTTGACTAATCTAATGCCAATACACTAGGTAAAGTTCATAATCTTCCTTTTTTTGTTTGTAGTCCACTGTTTTATGCTCTCTTACGTGATTGTGTGAATAGTATAGGGGTTTCATTTACAAGTCTCCCTCCCTCCCTCTCTCCCTCATGGTTTTGTCCTCTCTTTGCATGAGATGCTATATCAATGGCCAAGATTTGACACTGGTCAAAATTTATTCGAATTTTGATGGTCATTTTGATAGTCATTAGTCTTTAGGACCAGCCACAACCTTAGGCTGTGTTTGATAAGTTTTCGATTACTTCATTACTATTTATAAACAGTTTATTACTATTGATAAACGATTCACTATTATTTACAAATAGTTCACTACGTTTATACTCCTATTCACAAATAATTTGAGATCAACTCAATATCCAAACGTAATTTTAATCTAAATTTAGGCAAGCACGAAATATACGAATGACTAAAAAAATAAAAGAGACAGAGAGGTTAGGTTCACAAACAAATCTCAAATAAATAAAACATAATAATAAATTGAAGTGGTTTCTTGAATTATATTAAATTGTAAAACCCAAGTAGATCTATAGTGTCAATAAGAGTTGGTTACATCAGTGTAACCAAACATTTCTTTAAAAAAAAAAAAAAAAGAGTTGGTTAGTGAAATCAAGTATACCTTTAAATATTTATTAGAAAAGAACTGAGTCTCGGAACTTCTCAATGTTTTGCAATGTATTGGTTTTTCCTTAACCCTTTCAATCTGAAATTAAGTTAGACAGCGGACAGCCCATATGGCATGGGAAACAAAATTTACACAAATTCATAGAAATTTAGACTGGAGGTTCTGTATTTTCTTTAGTTTTTTGACATTTTGTTTCTTATAAACCAGCCTAGCTTAAACTTAACTGTTATCACCAAACTGCTCAAAGTCTAGTCTATTGAAAATGAGTTCTTCAGATTTTGGCAACACAGCACAATCTTTGTTAACCCATTTGTAAAACAGAGGGAAGGAAAGAAAGCCAGGAGGCAGGAACTAAATACCATCACTGGCAGTAATAAAGGAAGTAAATAATTATAGAAACAAACTCAGGAAAGGAAACGGCGAAAAGAAAAACAACATTGTTATTTCATTCGAAATGAATAAGGCTGTACAATTAGCCAATCCTAAAGAGTGAAAAGTGTAAGAGACAAAAGAAACATCTATTTTGTATCAGAAATCGAACTTCTACCCTCATTCATGAGAAAGAAGAGAGTCATGTACAGGATCAAAGCAAGCTAAAACCTCGTGGAAATATATGAAAACTAAAAGGGATTCTGATCAACTTCAGTGATAAACGGTCTTTCGGCCGAGATCAAGGTTCCTAAGATTTAAAATAAACCCATCAATGAACCAGACCTGCAGAGATGATTGGCAATTGCCACCCCATGAATTACCCCAAGAAAGAAACATTCATCTTGGGCCTTATCTCTGCCTTTATGCTGCGTAACAGCACTCTGTTCTTCAATTCTTGGAAAAACTCGGGAACCCATTAACGACCAAGAGGGTTCCCGTGAATCTTGAAAGCAAAAACCGCAGAAACAATAAAGAAAACGATGGGAGACTCGCTGCAAAGGCACGCAGCATCTGACATTGAGTCCGTGACAGGTCCGCCTGGAGCAAAGCGTGGTGTGCGGGGAGTAATAGCCTCCGGCTGCGGTGCCGGAGGTTTGGAAGATTTGTGCAACCCATCGCCGTAAGTAGCGTAGTCAAGAATGGCGGAAATGCCGTGCACTATGACGGCGTTGTTGCTGTAAACGTCTGGATGGGTTATACGAGAGGCGTCGAGGGTGAAGTTGGAGGCAGAGCTGTTGGTGATGATGATAAACTTGTGTGGTAGAAGGGTTGGAAGGCCAGTGTTGGTTTTGAGGAGTTGGAGGTCGGAGAAAGAGAGACGCTGAGGAACAATGTGGTAGGGAAAAGTGAAGGGATCCATGTAAAGGGGAGTGCCGTTGAGAGGATCTTCTTGTGGGATGAAGATGGTGGCGCTGAGTGGGAGACTCAATGGATTGATCGCCGAGATAATGTTCTCCAAATTCATGAAGTCGCCGGCGCCCATCAGTGCGTCGATTATGTTGCTTAGTTGTTGGGGTCGCGGTGATCGTCGTGCTGGTGCGCGACGGGAAGGAGGATGAGGTGGGGATGAAAAATTATGGGGAGTTGGTTCGAGAGATGGAGGTAATGGAGGGGGAGGTGTTGATAGAGATGAAGGTGGTGGTGAAGGTGAAGGTGTTGGCAATGTCGGGGGAGGTGACAGCGATGGAACAAAAGGTGGTGGATGTGGAGAAGGGGTGGTGGTGTTTGGGAGTTGTGCAGAGGTTGAGTTGATGATGGTGAATATGGCAAAGAGAAGGGTGAGATATGGGTAGTTGGCGGCCATGAAAAGTGGAGTTATCTTGCTTTCTTGCTGTATTCTTGAAGCCTTTCTTTCTGGGTAAGTGGGAATACAGAGAAGCAAAAAAATCAAAAAAGACAGGATTTTTTCTGAGAATGGGATTTGTAGTGAGCGTGTGTAATGATCTAGGGTGGAATCTTAACAAGATGGAGAGGACTCAGGAGGGAGATGGAGAAGGGGTGTTTTACATCCGACGGTCCCTTGCCTTCCCAAAAAACTCATCCCGCCAAATTACGTATAGAGGGAGGAGGCTACTAATTTCCTGATCATGGATCCCAAATGAGAACAGTCTCGTGGGCTGACTGACTCTGGTACTTATATTATTAACCTGTTGCAAAATTTTAAACGAAGCTTCACATGTACATTTATTATACACTCACTTAAATATATAATATTAATTTTTTACCCTTTTTCAAAATGCCCCACGCCTTTCTAGTTCTAAATCTCTCTCCCGCTCCAGCAGATTATAAGACTTTTCATTCTTGGAGGCGGCAGAAGGACTTCTAAGCAGACCTAAAAATCAAAACAATTAATAATAAAAAAGGGTGACGTTGGGTTCGATCGGATCCTACAGAAAATGCAGATCTCGTAAAAATACAATAACAAATCTTAAAAAATATAATAAAAAATATAATAAAAGAAAAAATTTAGAAAACACAATAAAAAAAATTAAAAAAAAAATTTAACGAAGGATTTGGCCCTTAGCTGAATTCCGCTGTTGTCGGTGGCAGTGGGCGACACTGCCCATGCCATCAAGACCGGCGGGCTCTGGCGATCTCATCCCTGTGACAGCAATCCTCGGCGACCTCCCACCTTCCCTTAGCAGCCTTAAATCTGACATGAATCCGTTCAACCTCGATGGTATGGATGGAGTCGCTCACCGCCACCCGCGGCGGCGGGGGCTGCATTTCTCGGACTGAACCCCATATTTCCTCGTAAAAAATAGTAAACATAGCTAGACCAAAGAATTTATTTACAACAGTCATGTTCTCTACAAAATAAATAAGGCGAATGTAGTAGTTGATGTAAGAAGTAGTCCCTTTTATTCTCCGTCACCTGGGAGAATCTTGATAAGATTACAATGACCTCTACAAAAGATAATAAGGTTCACAGAGGATCCAAGTTTCCTCTCATTCCAAGCAAATGACTCTGTTACATGGAATTCTACGTGAAAGACATCGAAAAAGAAGGAAACAAATAAAACTCAAAGATGAACTTCTGGGCAATTTTGGGAATTTTTTTGTAATTTGAAGATATTGTATATTCTGTAATTTTTTTAAGTAGGCCAGTGCCATGTCACTATAGGGTGTGTAGAGTGCAAAAATATGGGGCTTCTAGGTAGCACGACTCATTGACTCTAAATCTTGAAAAAACATTATATTGGGAAGTGAGTTGAGCTCATCTCAACTCACTTCCATTTCATCATTATATTTTTATAATTTTTTATACAAAACACAAATTTCTATACACCTTTTTCAAATCCCAACACACCTTTTTCAAATCTTAAAATAATAATAATATTAAAAAATAAACCAAACTCATCTCAACTCATCTTACCTCCGAATCCAAACGGAGCTAAAAATGTTACTAATTTGACACCCATATAGGCATTTAATTTAGTTTATTATTACTCAAGATTTAAGACTTTACAAGACTTTTGATGCATGGGGGGTTCGAGTCTGAATCCGAGGATGATGAGGCTCAGCTGATAGATGTGACGTTAAAAGCATTGGACTACTTCGAAAAGGTAAACCAAAGCAAAACTGATGGGAAAATATAAAGAATTGGACAAGAAGCAACATATTTGAGCGAGGAGACTATCTCATGGTTGGGCGAAGAGAAGTGATGGCATTCGACATGTCTCTGTATGTGACCCCAATTCAGAAAGCTATTTTTAGTGCACACACTGTGGTTATCAAGCTTCGCCTGGTGGGGCCCTCTTGACCCCAAAAATCAGCTTTTTTACATCCGAGTCGTCAATATTAGTTAACGATTTTTTTTAGTTAATTTTTATTTTATGGCAATATATACATTTAGTAACAAGTTTATAATAGATTATTTGGCTAGATTTTAACCATTTATCTAATTACGTATTCTACTGTTTGGCCTTAAATTTTCAAAATATCTAAATAAGCGCAAGGGCAACAAATTTTCAATTTTCTTACCTTAAAATAGCACACTAGTTGGTAATCTTATCAAGCCCTCTCTTTAGTCTCTTCGACCTTTCTCTCTCTATAGTCTCTTTGACCTCTCTCTTCTCAAGCTCTCTTTCATCAAACTCTCTCCTCAACCTATCTCTCTCTCTCTCTCTCTCTCATCAAGCTCTCTTATCAGACTCGTCTTTCTCTCTCATCAAGTGCTCTCTCTTTCATTGATCTCTCTCTCTCTCTCTCTCTCTTACCAAGTCTTCACTCTCCTCACTCCCTTAAATATTCCACGCGCAAGGTACTGACAATCTGAAGTGAGTTTTGTGTTTTTATATCATAATTGATGAATCTGATTTGCTACAGCAAGTGTGTGATATAAAATTTAAAATAAATTTACAAACTAATGTAATCTTATTCATGTATAAAATTTATTTTACAATAAAATACTTTTACAATCTGATATACTACGTAGAGTTACATCATTTTGTAAATTAACTTTTTATATAATTTTTGTCTAAAATATTTCTTGAAATATAAATATATTTATATTATAATTAAAGAATAATAAAATAATAATAAAACATTAAAATAGATAGAAGTCAAGATGACACAATATTTTACAGAGATGATAATTCAGCTTTTATATATTGGAATAGGTTTTGAAAAATGCTCCATTTATTGTTGCACTATACATCGTATCATTTCAAGGAAAATAACAATTGTACGTATTCGTACTATTACCTTTTTGTAATTCCTTAGTCTACGGATAAATTATTTGTACCAATTAGAGGATCATGAGGTGAAATATTCCACTGTTTATAAATCCCAAAATTTCACTGTGATATCCCATATAAGTTTGTTGAGCCCCAAAAATGACTGCAACATAGGTAACTTACCAACGAGTGTGCTATTTTAAGGTAAGAAAAACTATAAAATATACAGAAGGTTGTGACTGCAACCATCGTTGTTCAACTTGTTTTGATGCGAGTTTGGCAATGAACCGAGGTTTATATTTCCGTTTCCTCGATGTGCTTTTAAGTTTTGACCCTGGTAAATGGCCGCACATAGTAAGGCAGTTGGTTGCGGGAAACTTTTGGCGACAACCTCATTGCTAAAACTATATAAGAAGGAACATTTTACTTCTCTTTTTAAAAGAGAAATACTAAAACCACAAATAGAGATCCAGACTGGGGATCCTGACGGTATTTATTTATTTTTTGACTTTTTTGACTTAGTGATTAAGAAAGTATTTTTTCATAATGTTGTAAAATCTTTCTAAAAACTATATTTAGATTTATTAAAAAATATAAATAAAAAGCAAAAAATAAAATAAAAAATAAAAAATAAAATGCACTGATTGGGATTCCAGTCGGGATCCCCATACGTGACTGTAGAGCAACTCTTCAAACTCCTGAACTGTTTTCTATGAACACAACCCCTCCACCCCCACAAAACAAAAGAAAAAAAAAACAAAAAATAATAATATATATATATATAAACACTGCATAATGCAAAGAGTGGCATTGAAATGCATACACAAACTAGATGCACCCGCAATCTTTGAGAGGTCAAGTGAGGTCATTTTCGTCCAGTGGCTCATGCTCTTCTGCATCATCAGTCTTCAGTGCACCCACTTCTCCCGTAGGCAGTTTCCTTGCAAGCCTGATGATCTGAGACATTCCACCTCAGTTAATTGCATGCAAATTGCAAACTAAATCATATTTGCAAAAATCTCATTATTACCATTTACCATGATAACACTAGTAATTGATTGGAATTGAAATCTCCTAGAGTTATCTATCCAAACTCCATGGTAGAGTTTGCAGATACAAAATGCATGAGCCTCACAATTTTTAATACGAAAGATACAGACAATATTAGAGGTGGTTTGGATAGCAAGATGAGATGAAATGATTTTTTATGAAAGTTGAATAAAATATTATTAGAATATTATTTTTTAACACTACTATTGTTTTGAGGGGTGATGCTAGGGATTCCCGATTGTGCATCCCCCCCACCCCTCCGCGCACGCTCTTTTTTTTAGTTTTTTTAAAATGATTTTTAAGTAAGTATTTTTAAATAACGTGATTTTTTTTTATATTTTTAAAAAATGTTTTAAGATGTAAAAAAAATTATGTAAAAAACATCTTTTAAAAAAAATATTTTTTACATGATTTTTTTAACATCTTAAAACATTTTTTAAAAATACAAAAAAATCACAACATTATTTAAAAACATTTACTTAAAAATCATGTAAAAAGAACTATGAAAAAAAGGAAATCAGGATCCCAAAAAGGGGACAAAAAGCATTTCCCTTGTTTTGAGATTTAAAGAAGTTGAATTATTTATTATATTTTGTGTGGAAATTTGTAAAAGTTGTAATGAGATGAGATGAGTTCAGAGTATTTCTCAATCCAAACAACTCCTTAAAATTCTCCTGTCAAATGTCTATACAGCATGAATGTTAGCAGATCTTTAAGAACAAAAATGATAAAGAGAAGTTGGCCTGAATTTAACTGGGAAATTTAATTTTAGTAAACTTCATTTGCTAATCTCAGCTAGTAAATAACAGCAAAGCCAATTGTGAATAACAGCATTAATAAAAACAAATCCTATCTTATCAGGGTTGTGACTTGTGAGTTGTGACAAGCTTGAAACAGAGAAAAGCTTTCTCCTTTCACTTAATCCTAGCCAACCCTTAACCTTTGTTTCTCTTGAATTTTGTAATTTTCATGGCCCCACGAATGTTTTAGATGCTATCTCTAAAACCCATTTGTTAAAGCAGAGGAGGTCTATGTATGGGGTGAAGCTAAGTGAAGTACATATCTAATCTCATAAGAGAGAGAGAGAGGGGAGGGAGGAGGAGGGGGGGGGGGCATTTCAGCTTTGCAATATGCAATGATGCAATCAACCAAATTTAAGTGAGATAACTGGGAACGAAGTCAAGGTCCTGAAAAATTCAAGGAAAAGTTGAACAAATAACAAACTACTGCAGAATTGAAATTCTTACCACATGGTCAAGATTAGAAATAGTGCTTGACCGAGCCAGCCGTTTGATTTCTTCAATGTCACCTTCGGAATAACCAGACAGAAGCTTACTGGCACAACGTCCCTGGTCACTTCCCAAAAACACATCGATCCTATGGAGGGCCAAAAGCCGCAAGTCAGATCAATCAGAAGAATCCTTTGTGGTGGAAACTCATATAGTAGAAAAAGAGTGGATTTGTTATATTTCTAGTTGAGGGTTTTGGTTCAGGGTTGATCAAGGAGAGCCAGAGCATATATACTACCAGATAAGGTCATTCTTTTTCTCGATTGTTCATCAACTCGGAAGTTTGGAGCAAGTTGTTTGTTAATTTGATTTTGATTTAAACAAAGCCTATGCACAGCCAATTGAAGAACAATCCAAAGGCAAAACGTTAAAACAACAATATTTGGGTCCATATATCCCCCGTGGTTTTTCCTTTCCCAATCCTTTAAATAAAATAAATGGAATCTGTAACTGAATTTTTTGACAGTAACTACAGATGATCAGAGCCTGTGATCATTTTAGAATCATCATAGAATGTAGCCAGGTGATACAAATATTTGAACTGGAAATAGAACAAAAAGTAAAGTGGTGAATATGAATGTAACAAAAATTACCCCAAGCTAGCACTCATTTTTCAGAGAAATGTGTGAATGTAACAAAAATGTGTTTTCACTTTACCCCCTACAATTACCACTCCTTTTGCAATATGGCCATCAAACTACATAAGTTTCACTTCACCCCAAGCTACCATTCATTTTGCAATTTGCCTCCTCTAAGAACCAAACATTCAGATTGTGTCACATCACACATTTTCTTTTTGATAGGTAATCATAGAAATTTAATTAATAGAAAAAGGCGAAGCCCAGGTACACAGGTAGTATACATGAGAAACACCTAGTTAGGACATCACACATTTTTCATTATCATAATGGCCAAATCTTAACAAAGGAATAAATATTTTACTTATGTTCAAATTAGAGGGCTATGTGACAACTTTCTTAGTTTGGGAGTGCAGAGTGACAGTTTGAGAAGTCAAATGTGTTATTGCCTAAAAACATATTCAACTATGTTTGGAGTACCACTAAGTATTCCGATCCCCAGTCGTCTGAAAGCTAATTAGAGTATTTCAATAAACTACTGATGCCAAAAAAAAAAAAAAAACTACAAATGCCAGAAGTTGCTGCAAGAAAACCTGTACTCACTGAGAACAGTCGTTATAGGAATTCTCTGCTTGCTTGAAGTCATGTGCATAAAGGTAAACAATAATTGCACTAAGGTATGCCTGAAACCAACAAAAATTGTCAAAGATTATTTCTACCAAAAGACTTTTTGAACATGACAGAATATAACTAGAAACATAGAGGCTAACTCTGGACAAAAGAGAATATAATTTTCCAACTTTTAATTTGTAATTGAAACCAACTACAGATTTCTTTGGAAACGCTGGAACAACACAGAGTATCAGGTATTTTTGCCAAAAGACATTTGAAACACGACAAAATATAACTAGAAACATAGAGGCTAACTCGGGACAAAAGAGAATATAATTTTCCAACTTTTAATTTGTAATTGAAAAACAACTACAGGTTTTCTCGAAAATACTGTTGAACATGACAAAGTAAACACATAACTCTGGAAGAAATAGATTATAATTTTCCTAGTTTTAATTTGTAATTGAGAACTAACTACAAAGTTCAACATTCAAGACTGGTTGAAGAAAAGATAATTGCACAAGAACAAAGATGCAGCCTAAAGTCATTCTTTGGGAGATCAAAACATATGGTGTAATAGAATTTGCTAGGAGAGAAAGTATAATATTCAGATGCACAGAAAGGGTGCAGAGCAGATGCTGCTCAAATGGAGCACAAAGGCATATGCATACCCAACATTTCTTAGGACATGCATGTTCTATAGAAGCAAAAGAGTCCACTTGCAACACAATCCTTAGTATCCAAGGAACTAGATTAAAAGCAAATGAAAAAGGCAGGAATAAATGAAACGAAACTATTGAGGAAAGAAAGAATTGTTCTTTCTCATAGTCAAGGGAAACACCAGAAAGAAAGTTTTGGGCACATAGTATCTGGATATAAAGAATATGACTCAAGTATTCTTTCTCACCTTGCATTGGCTATTGGTAGCATTGCATTTATCAGCTGCGACGCCCCATCTCAATAGGAAAGCTGCAGCATCTGTGTATCTGAAAGCAATGGAAGTAGTAATTAATACTAACCTCTAAAGTAGCACGTGAACAGGCAAAATTAACTCTTAGAGAAATTGATTTGAATCCTTTAAGACAATAAGATCTCAGTAACAATGCTCATTCAGGCAGACAACAGTAACACTTTTTTTTTAATAACAGTACTACTAACACCGCCAGGTAATGTCTAAGTCACAAGTAATACTTTTTTATTATTCATGCAAGAACCCCTAGCGGTGGCTAAGGACCTTGTTCTTGGTGGTATGCTCTTTTCAGGTTTAAGATTCAAATCCTTGGGAGCAAACAATTTCTAGAGGCCATGTCCCATTAGTGAAAAGTCCATCATCCATGGCTTACCTAATCCATGTGATGGGGACGCGCTACATAGGTCCAGGGTTTAACTGGGTAAAAGACATGTCGTGTTTGCAGTCTCCAGGATTCCAGCAATGTAAACTCTAAGTTAAATATAAATGTCAGAATATGACAAAAATAAAAAGTATCAGACACCTCAACTTCAAAGATAGGCCTTGAGAACTGGTATTGATATCTGAAAAATGAACCTATTTCATTTCATATGCACATACAACATAAGTTGCCAATTCCTACCCCTATAAGTAAGAATAAATACAAATGTAACATCTAAAACAAGTGCACATTTAATTTTTGTTCTCTTTTCCAGTCTTCTAGTTTCCAAGACTTGTGAGAAGCTTATGGGGGTGCTCGCATGTAGGATGGTCATACTTAGCTTCATCAAGAACATCAAGCGGAGTGTTACTTCTATGGGACAAAAGAGTAGTCGAAGTTACTGAGGAATGCATAGGAGAGTTCTCAATAGCTACTCTCTTCAAAAACGTCTATGACGGATGGGAATGGGCCTTTGTTGGTACTTATGGCCTAAATGTGGATAGGGAGATGAGACAGTTGTGGGAGGAGTTAACAGGCTTATACTCCTTATGGGATGTACCGTGGTGCATGGGGGTCATTTCAACACTACCTGGTTCCCTAGTGAGGGTTCTGGGCACTATTAGAACTCTGGGGCCATGGAGGAATTTTCAGGATTCATCTTTGATCTTGATCTCTTGGATCTTCCAGTGGTTGGGGTCGAGTTCACTTGGTCTAACGACTGGGTTTAGTCGAGGTTGGACTGCTTTCTTGTTTCTCCTTCGTGGGAAGTCCATTTCCCAGAGGTTAGTCAAAAACGCCTTGCATGAGTTTGTTTAGATCATTATCCTATTCTTCTAGATTGTGGGGGCATTCACAGGGTTCGTTGTTCTTTCAAGTTTGAAAATATGTGACTCGCAGGAGATGGGTTTGTAGAGTTGGTGCGCTCTTGGTGGTCTTCCTATTAGATTTTTGGGACGCCTAGTTTTGTTCTTGCAGGTAAATTGAAGGTCTTAAAGCAAGACCTGGAGAAATGGAACTTAGAAGTTTTTGGCCATATTGACAACCAAAAGTCTATCCTCATGGGAGAATTGCACGAGTTAGAGGCAAAGAAATTGATGGGGGATGTCTTGGAGGAGGAGCTTTTGAGAAAGAGCATAGTCGTGGCAAATTTGGAAAGGGAATTGATGGCAAAGGAGACCTCTTGGCGACAAAAATCCAGGATTTTATGATTGAAAGAAGGAAATAAGTGTATAAAGTTCTTTCACAAAGTGGCCAGCGCTCATAGACGCAATAACAATATAGAGATGCTCAACTCAGGTAATCAAGTGCTTTCTTCCATCCCCAATCTGCAAAATCATATTATGCAATATTATGAGACTTTCCTCACCGAACCGGTTTCTTGGAGGGCGAAACTTGATGCTTTGTCTTTTGAGGTAATAGATTCTCAAAAGGCAAAGCATCAAATGTCCTAGAAAAACCATTTGTTGAAGAATGAGATTTACAAGGTCATCGTTGGTATGGTTAAGGATAAAGCGCCAGGTTTGGATGGTTTTTCAATGGGGTTCTTCTAAACTTGCTGGGACATTGTGAAAAGTGATGTGATGCAAGTCTTTTAAGAGCTGCATTGCTTTCAAAAGTTGGAAAAATATCTTAATGCGATGTTCATTGCTCTCATTCCCAAAAAGCAGGGAGCGTTGATTATTGAGGATTTTCGCCCCATTAGCTTGATCAATGGTGTTTACAAGATCATTTCAAAGGTTCTCGCCAACCAATTAAATCCTGTGTTGGGACAAATTATATCGAAACCTTAGAATGCATTTATTTGTGGAAAACGAATCCTGGATTCGATGCTCATTGCAAATGAGTGCTTGGACCATAAATTGCAAGAGGGAAGATCAAGTATTCTTTGCAAACTTGATATAGAGAAGGCTTATGACTATATAAATTGGGATTTTCTATTATATTTGCTTGGGAGGTATGGTTTTGGTATTAGGTGGATCTCTTGGATGCGGCATTGCATCTTTACCGTTCGATTCTCAGTTCTAGTGAATAGCACTCCATTGGGTTTTTTTTTTTTTTTATAGCACTTGGGGTTTATGGCAAGGAGACCCCCTATCTCATCTCCTGTTTGTTATAGTTATGGAAGCACTTAGTCGTATGATGAAGGCCGCTGTGGATGGAGGATTCTTATCTAGTTTCCCTGTGGGTAATGATACTAGTAGCCATATTATCATCTCACATCTTTTATTTGCAAATGATACACTATTGTTTTGTGAGGTAGATACTAACCAAATCCAATCATTACGAGCACTCTTACCATGTTTTGAAGCAGTCTCAGGGCTTAAGATGAATTTTGGAAAATCCGAAATGGTTCCGGTTGGTGCAGTCTCAAATATCCTCAGCCTAGCAAGTTTATTGGATTGCAAGGTGTTCTCATTGCCTATGAAATACTTGGGCCTTCCATTGGAAGCTACTTTTGAGGCTAGAGCCATATGGGATGGGGTGGTGGAGAAGAGATTGGCGGGTTAGAAACAGATTTATCTCTCGAAAGAGTGTCATCTCACTCTTAACAAGAGCACTCTTACTAACCTTCCAACTTATTTTTTATCCTTGTTTCCTATGCTTATAGGGGTGGTAACCAGGATTGAGAAACTTTTTAGGGCATTCTTATGAGAAGGGTTGGGTGAGGAGAATAAATTTCATTTGGTTAGATGGAAGACTGTTTGTGCTCCAGTGATGCATGGGGGGTGGGAGTATATAGTTTGAGAACTTTTAATAAAGCTCTATTGGGGAAATGCCTTTGCTGATATCACTCGGAGAGAGCGGGCATTATGAAGGGATATTATTGATGCTAGGCATGGAGTTGCTTTTTTTTTGGGCTTTGGGGGGGGGGGGGGGGGTGTCTAAGGAAGTGAGGGGGGGATATGGGGTGGGCCTATGGAAGTGTATAAGGAAGGGGTGGCCATGCTTTAAAAATCATATTCGATTTGTGGCCGGTGAGGGCAATTAAATAAATTTTTGGAGGGATGTGTGGTGTGAAGATCATGCATTGGAGAGGGCTTTTCCGGCCATCTATTGTATTGCTGCCAACAGGGAGGCTTCAGTGGCGGATATGCGACTTTATTCTCGGCACTTATCAGTGGAGTATTCTCTTTATTAGGAATTTCCATAATTGAAAACTTGCTATTGTATCCGACTTTCTCAATTTACTCTATTTCGTGCGGACCACCTCACTAAGGCATGATAGATTAAAGTGGAGGTCCAACAATCACAAGAAATATACAGGTAAAGTGTATTATAAAATATTGTCATCTCAAGACTATTCCACATTTCCTTGGAAGAGCATTTGATAGTCTAGGATGCCCTCCAAAATAGCCTTCTTTGTATGGAACGCCACCCTCAGGAAGATTCTGACTATGGACAATTTGAGGAAGAGGAGTTGTATAATGATGGATTGGTGTTACTTGTGCAAGAAGGATGGAGAATCCGTGGATCATCTCTTACTACATAATGAAATTTCAAGAATGCTGTGGACTGAAATTTTCCAAAGAGTGGATTTTGCTTGGGTCATGTCTCTAAGGGTGGTAGACTTGTTGGGTTGTTGGAGGAAGATGCAAGGTTGCCCTCAAGTGGAAACAGTGTGGAAGATGATTCCATTGTGTCTCATGTGTGCATATGGTTGGAAAGGAATGCTCGTTGCTTCGAAGACAAGGAATGCACAACGGTAAAGCTGAAGAATTACTTTTTTCACACTTTATTGCTTTGGTTCTCAGCTATAGTATTAAATGGGGACAATGTTCATAATTTTCTATCTTTCATTAACCTCTCATAAAATGTATTAGAAGTTCTTTTATATACTCCCTTTGTATATGGTTATGCCTATTTCATTTCTATCAATAAAATTTATCTCTTATAAAAATAAAGTTTCCAAGAACTCAAATCTTAAGAGTGAAATGTCCGCCCTAAATAATAAATTGTTAGCACTGTATCTACACATGAGACTTATCAAGATTCACAATCAGCAACTGTTTTGACAGTGTATCATAAGGAACACGTAGCAATTGGTGAGCCATCAACATTAAAGTTCTGACTTGTGAACATGGCACAAGTTTCTACAAAATCCAAAAAGAAATTTTATCATGATTCGAGTGTGTACATTAAAACTGTGTAAAGAGTACCAAAACTTACTTCTCAAGTTTTACATAAACACTTGTTGCAGCACGATACAGATCAAAGGTCATTTGTTCCTTCCCATCCTCTTCAAGAATAGAACAAGCATCAGTGTAAAGCTGAATAGCTTCATCAGGCATAGCATCTTCAAGAGCACTGAAATAGAAAGCAATACCTCACTGTTTCCCCAACCAAAGTGAATGAAAAGATGTAGAAAGCGATGGTGGAAAATGGAGACGAAAGACTTTAATCACATCTATGTTTTTGCATCATCTTGAGAAAGGAAGTAGAAACAAAACAGAGATGAAAAAACAACAAGACACGCAAAAAAGAAATTCATACAAGACGTACAGATGGAAAAGAAACTCACATCCAGAAATTACGATTTGAGTCAGTGTCCATCAGCATAAGAGCTCTCAATAAATTGGCAATGAATGTTACAAGGTTTTAGTCAACATTCTTCCTCTATAGACTATACGCAATATGTAAATGAATATCAACAGAATTTTGGAAAACAAAATGACCAATTTAATATTTGAAGAAAAGATCAGGGATTTTTTTAAAAAAAATTGACTTTGACATGTGAGGATACTGCTAGTTCTAACAACAGCCCATTCACAATCTTGGACTGAAACAGAAAGATATAAAAGCAAATTGCACAAATCTTTTTCACAGGACTTCTAGAAACTAGGACAAGTTTTCAGTATCTACGTATCGAGATGTGGAGTGATGCCACCATGAAATATGCTAAAATTAATAAGAAAATGCAATTCAAAAATCAAGAGAATGAAAAGTAAGTTTACCGGGCACCCTTCGCAAGAGCATCAGATGCAGGTTGAGATCTCCCACAGACAATGTATAGCTCTGATGCCCTTCTATAGAAATCAGCAACTTCATTCCAATTTCCTAGTTCTTTTGCCAGAGCAGCGGCAGATTCCATATGCTTAGCAGCATCCCAGGGACTTATTCACTTGTAAAGGACATAAACAAGATGGAAATAAAGTGCATCCATAATATAAGATCAAATGACACCAAAGGATGGGCTATGATAGTCAACAAAAATGAGGATACGAAGAAAGCATTTCTTGTCCTTTTGAAGCTTTCTCATATGCTGTTTTTGCTTTCTCAGGGTCCTTGGCAATCCTAAAAGCATTAGCTACAGCAGAAAAAGTGTTTTTCTATCACTCCCAAACAAGCATGGTAACACAAATTATGTTTTATACTTCAAAAAATCCAGTGGACAATATAACTTGTATATAATTCTAAAAATAAAATGCATAACGAATGACCTACCAGCCTGCTCATACAATTGAGTAGCAGTTCTCCAATCAGCACTCCACCTTGTAAGGCTGAGTTTTGTTCTGAGAAAAGTAAAGTAAAGGCAATTGATAATATAGCAACCAATTAAAATGATTTTGCTTCATTAGATGTAGCTTGATATTCAAAATGAGAACTTATGAGCAGCAACAATTTTTGTTATTCAAAGAGGAATAATATCTATGCATGATCAAAGAGGTCTGCCATTAGGAGACAACTAATTCATGGACAACTTGGCCAAGTAGAATACAATAGCATTAGTTGTTTCCTCATTCTGATAGCTCATATGAGCTTTATTTTGTTCAGCCAACAAGCTGTTAAAATAAGCAAGACCAGACCATTGGAACCAAGCTCATACGATACCACTTAAGGAATGTGCAGGCCCTGTTAGTGCCCGACCTTACCAGTATCCTTATTACCAAAGGAGGAGATAGAGAGATTTGTGAAGGACATGCTGGACAAAGGGATCATCCGTCCAAACATCAAGAACAAACAGCCACAACAGAGCTACTCATCAAAGAGTGTGGCACAAAAGAAGAAGAAGCTTGATGGGAGGAGATTAGGGATTTCAGATCACGACTTGGGGACCTTGCGGACAAGGTCCTTTAAGAAAGAAGGGGGGTGGGGGTCTGTCACATCCCATGGCCACGCACCACACATCCTCATCGACTAGTAATTAGAAGAAGCACATGGGGTGCACATGTTCTTGTTATTTTTTTCCTTAGGATATTTTCATGTGTTCTGTTATGTTCCTCTGAGTCATGGGCAATCTTGGCTGAATGGAGTCATAGTTTGTAGTTGCAGGTTTGCAGGGTTGTGTTTAACAAAAAGTCAGTTAAGAGTCCTCTGTTTATATGTACCCAAATTATCTTATTGGATATCTGGAAAATTTGAAATCTAATTGACCGGTGGAGGCTTGGCCCCTCGCAGCTTTGTTCTCACGTGGATATCAACCCCTTCAACTTTCCAAAGTGTTAAGAACGATGTTTTTTGCCCCTACTTGCGAAAATTTGTCCTAGTCTTTTAGGATGATATCCTAATTTATAGCAAATGCATGAGTAATCATCTCTTACATTTAGAGATCGTGCTTTAACTACTCCGTTAGCACCAATTATATGCCAAATGACCAAGTGCAAATTCGGGTGCCATGAGATAGAGTATTTGGGACAAGTTATGTCTTCATAGGGAGTTCAAGTCAATCCTTCCAGCATGCTATAGTTGTCAATTCTTACCTCTATCAAATTTCTAAGGGGTTTTTTGAAACTCACTACATATTACTGTAAATTTATAAAAAAAATTACAGAAGCATCACCGTACCTCTCACATCATTGCTATGCAAGGATGGTTTTCTTTGGGATCATATAGCTACTGAAGCATTCAATGAACTCAAGAAAGCTATGGCTACACTAGCCATTCTAAGACTTCCAGATTTTTCAAAGACATTTGTCATTGAATGTGATGCCTCAAGGGAAGGCATTGAGGCTGTGCTTGTGCAGGAGGGACGGCGATTTTGGGACCTGTGGGTTATGGGCCCACCATGCTTCCGCTGCACACCCATAACCCACAGGTATAAGGATTGAAACCTGGCTCTAATACCATCACGTATGCAAACTAACAAACAAACAAGTAAGTTTTGGTACTTCGAGGGTCCAGGCCTCCATAATGCACTCAAGGACTCAAACTAATAACTTTCATTAACCTATGCAGAATATTTAACATACATGGACTCCAACTAATCTGATATATAACTGAAAACTTCTAACCCACTTCAAATAATAACAGACTTATCTCTTTGGGCCACTAAGCCCGTTACTCCTGAAGACCAGGACCAACCCATAACAAACCCACGCTTTTTTAACTACTAGATAAGGATAAGATGGATAACAATAACGAGAAATTATTTATATAAACCCCAAATAGACAAGCCTCATACAAGCCTTTGTAGAAATAGTGGACCCCACCTAAAAAAAGTGTAAAAAAACTATTCTTTATTAGTACGACCTACTTTTTTACAAAGCACAGCTGAATTTCCTTCAGCAACTATCACCCAAACGTGCTTCCTTTGAAAATGTGCGATGGCTTAAGTGATGCTTCTCCCAACCGTTTGATTTATTGGACCAATGCAATTGTACCCACATGTGATCGGGTCATGGAAATACCATGGCGGATGAATACATAGAGTACTGCTACATCCACAATAAAATTACACAAAAATAATCCTGCAAACTGATGTGGCTATGTCTGATCCATTATATCTATGTTACAATAAAAATAACTTTATAGACAAGCCTCCTACAAGCCTTTGTAAAAAAAATGGACCCCACTTAAAAAAAAGTGTAAAAAAACCTATTCTTTATTAGTGAGACCCACTTTGTTACAAAGCATAGCTAAATTTCCTTCAACAACTATCACCCAGACATGCTTCCTTTGAAAACGCATGATGAGTTAAGTGATGCTTCTCTCAACTATTGGATTTATTGGACCAATGTGATTGGACCCACATGTGATTGGATCATGGCAATACCATGGCAGATAAATACATTAAGTATTGTTATATCTACAAAAAAATTACATAAAAGTAATCAACTGATGTGGCTGCGGCTGATCTATTATATCTTCTTTACAATAAAAGAAACTTTATAAACTGATGAACCACATCAAGTCTCATCAGTTTGTGAGATTTTTTTGTGTAATCCCTTTGTAGTTAGAATATTTTCCACTACATAATATAGGAACAAAACCCTAAGCGATCGTTCTTATCAAAATCAGCGAATTACAAAAGCATTTCCATTTAAAGCGGTATGTACCAAAGCCATCCAAAGAAAACGTCGAAACCAATGAAATGCAAATAAATTGTGGTGCACTTTTCCAGAAGAACATCGCAACTTGCAAATATATGTGATAACTCAATGATTACATTGATTTTCTGCTTCAATTTACTAACCGAAGGATTATTAAAAACAACGGAGAAGCACTCTTCCAGCTGAATCAAAATCAGAAAATTATAGAAATGTATTTCGGTTTCCAATAGGAATTTATAGTTCCGTTAATGCTTCTGAACTTAAATCCGATCAAATGCAGACATATTCACAAGGTGTTGTGTAACTACGCAGAGAGGGAGAGAGACTCACAGTTTATCGGCTTTAGTGATTAACTTCTCGGGATCGGAAGCGGACATGGTTAATTGCGGAGATTCTTCTACCCCGGGTCTCTCTGAATCGGTGGGTCTCTCTCCTTTTCAAGGATCACAGAAGACCACGCAACAGCACAGCAAACAACCTTTTCTTGTAGATTAATATCAGTAGTTACGAACTTACTGATTATCCTCCAATCACAAAATTTCATTTAATTTACAATTAGTAATCATATTAAAATTCCAATGACAAGCGAAAAATGATTTACATTGGGTTCTCGCGGGCCGGGCATTTATAATAGAGTTATTCTAGTCTCAAATAATATAATTCAAATTTTATTTATTTTTTTTTTTTTTATTGACATTGGGTGTTTAGGAATAACCCGTCTAATTTAGAAAGTGTATAGGCTCTTGATAAGGAATTTCTTGTAAATACAATTCAAATAATTCAAGTAAAAATCTTTTAATCGGATAAACTTAAGATATCGTTTATGCTTAAAGGGATTTTTTTTAAAAGAAAAGCTTCATTGCATTCTATAATACAAAATTATATCTGTGACTAAATGTGACTAAACTACAGGAAAAAAAATTTCAATCACAACCAAAATAGACTTCTAGTTGGGACACTTCCGTGCACAAATAAATTTGTGACAAATATTATCTAAACTTATAAACACCCTTTTGTGACAAATCATTTCGATATTTCTAATCTCGATTTATTTGAGAGTGATATCGTTTGATAAAATAGAGATCGCTAAAGCGAAACAAAAACCCACCCTACCCCCAAAAAAGGGTGGGGGCAAAATCCTCCTCCTCTAAAAGAGAAGAGGCAGAAACTAGTGTTTTAAATACTGTACTGTACTGGCCGGTACGATTGGAATTTTCCGTACCGGCCGGTACAAAAAAACTGGCATTTCGTTTCGACCGTACCGAATTTCGGCATTTGATTTTTTTTAATATTTTTTTTAATTTTTTATTATGTTTTAACCTCAATTTAGATTAAATTAATTACATATATATTTATCTATATAATTTATTTATATATTGACTATTATTTTGAAATATAATTTATAATTGTATTTATATATATAATTGTATTTATGTATAAATTATTTCGAAACGGTACACGAAACGGTACCGATACTGAAATATTTCGTTTCAGTGACTTGACTGGTACCGGTATCGATATAGTACTCAAAACATTGGCAGGAACCAACGTTCTCTAAAAGAGGAAAGGGAGAATCAAAGGAAGTAAACTTCCTTCTTATAAATGCAAAACCCAAACTAAACTAAAAACAACAAAAATTAAGAAAACACAACTGAAAACACAGTCTGCGAAACAAAACAGAGCGGTGGTAGTGATGCGTGGCAGACGCGCGCCACACTCGAGAGTCATCCGAGTTGATCTAGAGGTCGCCAACACTACTGAGCCAAGGTAACCTTGCTAGTGGCGGCTGAAGGTCCACTGAAAGGGGTGTATAAAGACAGCTTGCCCAAGGTAGCTTGCGATAGCTACAAATAGTTAAGCCATCGACGGACTTGATGATCGACAACTAAGGTACCTCTGGCGGAGTGCGTGATGGATGCAGGTCACTGGAAAATGTCACGAGTCACTCCCCAATCTGCAAAAGCTAAAAAACAATGAAAATAACGGCTACATCACAGAGAAGAGCGAAAGAAAGTTGAAAAGGGAAGAAAACAAAGGAAAACCGAACTAAAAAAATACAAAAAGAGAGGAAACGGGAAAATAGTAGGGGAGGGGAAAGAAAAGAAGAAGGGAGGGTGGGGGGAGCCGAAGCCCCTACCCCCTCATCAATGCTTCTCGGCAAGTGTTTCTAGAGAGAAGAGAGAGCTTCTCTCACTAGAACGGCTAGGGTCAAAGACAAGCACTCTTAAAGGAGGCTAGACTTTAGATTTGGAGAGAGTATACCTTCAAGTTCAGTTGCCCAAGATCATTACCACTTGGAGCCAATCCCTAAGAATTTAAAATTAAGTTTATCTTTTAGATTAAATTATATCATTTAAGTACTTTAGTAAGTGTACTCCATAAATAGATTTAAAAATATCATCCATTTTATTTTTTATGATAGATTGCCTAAACTCATTTTGTTACTTTTATAATTATTTATAAAAAAATTATTTATTTTAAATATAGTTATGTAAAGAGTCATAAAAAGAGTCGCACGTTTATAATTTTTTCTAAAATGAAGTGAAATCCATCGTAAAAAAGGCATATATAGAATTTCTACAAAATCTATATATCTTAAATATGTACTTAATATTGCTATATTTGTAATTGAGTAAAAATATCATATTATGAATTAATAATGACTTCTTCAAGTTTAAAATCTACAAGTTTTATGCAAGATTTTTATGAAAAGATGGATCTCATTATAGAAAAAATGTGAAAAAAAATTACTTTTTCTATTGAAATCTTTTTTTTTTTAAAGAAAGACATCTTCATTCATTAATAAAGATTATAAAAGTGATGCAATACAAGTTGAGACATCCTCTAAATCAATTAGGATTGAGTGCATCTTTTGCTAAACAATGAGCAAATTGTTACAATCTCTAGGAGTGAAAGTACCTAAACAAGATTGAAATCTCCTTAAGACTTGTTTGACATCATGAATAAATAACCCAGCTTGTCCCCAACTTTCTTGCTTACCCTTGATGTCATTTACAACATTCAAAGCATTTCCTTCAAGGATAATCTTGTGTAAGCTGATGTTAGAACCCAAGATAGTAGAATGCAGTGCTCCAAATGCCTCGGCCAAATAAGGATCAGGATAAAGGGGTCTACATTGTCTCATAACGCTATTACTCTTCCATCAGAATCACAAATAATTGCTCCAACACCAACTTTACAATGCACTTTATCAACAGCTGAGTCCCAATTCACCTTTGTAAACATCAGGAGGGGGAGTAGTCCATTGGTGAACCTGCCTTCAAGAGGAGGCTGACTGAACTAGACTTTGAACATTAATGGTTGCTAGATCATCAATTCTTTGATTAGCTTGTTTTAGAAGAGTGTAAGGACTAGAGAAATTCTAGTTGAACACCCAATCATTTCTTCTTTTCCACAATTTCCATGCCACCACAACTAATTCAATCAAGGCTTCATCATTGAGTTCATTAAGCTTCTGCAGCAGAAAATTTCCAAAATTGATTTGCATCACACATTATTTTTGCAGCTTAGTAGAACATTGAGGTCACACATCCCTAGTAGCAGTACACTTCCACAATGCATGTTCCACTGACTCTTTATGCAGATTACAGATGGGGCACAAAGGATCAGAAATAACCCTTCTTTTATAGAGACTCAGTTTAGTTGGCAAACTGTTTTGGCAAGCTTTCTAAAGAATTTTTTTTTTCTTCAGAATTTGGAACCTTAATTCTCCAGAGCTTATTCCATTTTCTTTACAGGCTAAAGAAAGTGAATTCTGACCTTTGCTTCTCTGATTTAGCTCGAATTATAGGTGATAAGCACTTGTAACAGGAAAAATTTCATTAGAAGTTCCCCTCCACAGTATTCTATCTGCATTGCTAGAGAAACTAATAGGAAGTTGTTGAATTACTTCCGCTTCTAGTTCATGAATTCTGTTGATCACATCAGTTGTTCAAGTTTTTGTATCATGGTCTATCAATGCAAAAACAAACTCATCTGAATCCAAAATTGTCACCAGATTTTGAACCTTAAGAAGAAGGAATAGGAAGCCATTTGTGATGCCAAAATAATCCCTCTTCCAATAATGGTTTGGCAGCCATTATACTTCTTCAAATGAGAAAAGAATTCTTCGAGATTGTCGCACTAAGGAACTGGCCGTTAGGAAAATATTTAGCTGAAAGAACTCTGGCAGCAAGTGAATCTAGATTTTGGATAATTCTCCATCCTTGTTTAGCAAGCATTGCAACGGTAAATTGCTCAGGTTAAAAAAGACTTGAGTAAAGATTGTACATTTAGGACTTGTTTATCACATTACTCCTTACTAGTATTATGACAATATCATAAAATTGCAACTCGTCTCCGGAAGTAATTGTTATGGCTTTCACTGTCATAATTAACTTGCTCTGTTCACCATCTAATTAACATGCATTTAGAGCACTCTCAATAGATTAGCCAATTCTTTTTTTTTTTTTTAATCCTACATTTAATTATTATAGTAGAAAAATCAGTTTTAATGAATTAAGCAAAGTCAAAAAAATAAAGTTTTAGCTCCAATATATTTTGAAGTAAATTCATATTTGATGGGTACTTTCTATTAGCCAAATTTTTTACTTTATTATTTTTTCTCTGTACTTTTTCGCATCTCCACGTTAGTCATATATGATTACTAATTAACATTTAATAAGTAGAAGGGTTAAATATGATAAAATTAAATTGGTGCTTTTTACTGCTATATAATTAATAATAGATGAATAATTCAATATAAACATTTGATGTGAATGAAATAGTTAAAGTAAAATTCATCTCAATTTATTTTATTATTATATAATAAGAAAATTGGTTATTTCAATGTAAAATTTTGATTTGAATAGAATAGCCAATGCCAAATTCATCTCATATTAAGTAAAACTTGAGTTTGACTTTATCTAATCCATTAAGATTACTCTTATAGCATGGTATGGACAGCTTATGGAAGACTTGAACAGAGCATTAAGAAGCATCCATAGTGGTTATTATGTTTCACTCCTTGGGAAGGGAATAATGTGACAAATCATTACAAAAAAATTAATATATAGGCTTTTATAGTATTAAATTATCAAAATAAATGTTTATGTTGCGGCACTTATTTTAATTAGAAAGTGGAATATATATATATAATATACATTTCTTGAGTTTAAGTTAAAAAAAAAAGTTTATAAAAATTAATTTGTACATGCTTAAAATATATAAATCCAGAGTCACTACAAGAAAATATAACTTTTTTGGCACCCAAAATCTTTGCAAATCGCTGCAAAATCATACTTGCGAAGATTTATGGGCGCTGGCTATTCGATGGTATCGAAAAGGTATTTAAAATATATTGTGACAAAAACGTAAAATTGCCACTATTAACTAGCTATTAGCAGCAAAAAATTTCGTTACAAACAGTAACAAAAGGAGTTGAAAATTGGTTCTACAAAAACAAATTAAACGTTGCGAATACTCTTCAACAGCGAGGAATTGGTGCTGGAAAAACAGATTATTTGCCGTAAATAAGTGTAGTACTCTCTATCTGTCCCAATTCCTAGTTGCAGCGATTTGTTTCATCGCAAATAATCATTTGAGCTTAACAATTGCTTTTGCAGTGATAAAATGTCGCCACAATTAATATTGGTAGTGCAAACTCAACGCCACAAATGTGTCATTGTGTTGTGAAAATTTGTCCTGGCGCATTTAAATTCGCCGAAAAATGTGTAGGCCAACGTCATTTGTAGCGATTTTGGTTTCATTGCAAATGTAACTACCATTTATTTTTGAATTACTGTATCCATAAAATTGCTCATTTCTTGGGAGGTTTCCTAGACCTTGTAACTGCCTAACAACATTTCTAAATATACACAAACAATAATTTTAATTTTTTGATTAAGTTAAAAATACCGATCATCCAATATGAAAACATATACCAAAAACACCTATCATCCAAAAAACCAATCATTCAATATGAAACCATATACCAAAAACATCAATCATCCAAAAATATAGTATACTGGTCACCAATAATTTTAAATTTTTGATTAACTTTAATTTCATCTATATAGATAATTTCATCTATATGAAACCATAAGTACTAATCATCCAATAATGCATTGGCCTGAATGCATTAATTAAGGCAAATAAGTACTACATAAGAAAGCAACTAGTGTTTCATATAATATGATCCATTAGTATTTGTGGCAAAAAAGAAATTAATATTATAATCTTCTCGATTCACTATTTCACCAACGCATCTTGCTTGATTAATCTTCTACACTAGTTTATATAAAGAAATTTAGTTCTCACTTATATTTATACTTCATAGCACTAAAGCAAGTAATGGCTTCGAAATTGCAGCCAAGATTTCCAAAATCTAATAAAAAATAAATAAAAGAAAGTGAAATATTTGATAAAATAAAATAACTAAAGCACTCAAACTATTGAGTTATAAAACTTTGTTGTAATTACCTCTAAAAACAAGCTTTATGTGTTGTTGTGTGTTCTGCACTCCTGAGTTGAATTACAATTTCCAATCCTAAGCTGCAACAGAAAAGATGGAGGGTTAGATTTCTCGACCCTGAGAACTCTCCGAAATTTTTGTTAGAGATGAAGGTGGATATATTCAAGACAATAATTCAAAAGAGTTTTAGATAGATGTTCATACATTTTTCGAGTGATCTATTCTTTCCTTTATATGGGTTGAAATATTGATCAGATACACGTGTAATTATCCAGGAATATCGGGGAGCAGATTAATCCCCTCCACATCCTAGGTTTCCTAAGATCATTTATTGGTTTTGTTTCTTCTCAATAATATCTCTAGTAATATGATTACCTCCGAGCGATCAGTAGATATCTTTAGATATTTATATCAATCCGCATTTAATACGATATGCTATCCTGCCAGGCATTAAATGTTTATAGGATCTTTGATCATAACACTATCAATATGTCAGGGGTAACTATAACGAGCTAACTAAATTTATCGTCTTTGTATAATAAGAATTCACATGGGAGGGAATTAGTTTGAGTAGGAAATACTCAGAATCCAACTGAAGGAATTTTACATAACACAATTCCTTCTAAGTGTCCGAAGGATGCTTACCGCCTTATCCTCTATCGCAATTACCCCCTCACAATACCCCGCGAATCTTAATCGAATGTAATTCGATTGGGATTCATTTCAGTCTTATTGCTTAAATTCGTGAAACATTATCCCACGTAAAATCAAATTTGAATGGGCGGAATAGGGCCATAATAGTCATGTAAGCACCTGTTGGCTTGTAGACTGGGACGGTTTGGCTTCCGGTCACTGAGCCTGGGAAAAGGAGGCAGTTCTGTGGCCATGATGATACGAAATATCGTGCGCTGTATTTATGGATTATTTTCATCATTATTCGCTTGGCTTTGCAATTTCCCAAATAATTAATTGTCATTTATTTCTTCATTAATTGAGGCGTGCCCTCTACGTGCTAAGTAGCCGTTTTCACTATTACTCTCTATTTATCAGTCGTGTTGTTTCACTTCCCGAAAATTGTGCTAATTATATCATTTACTTTCCCCATGACGGTTACCATTTGTAATATAAATACCTGTTTTCCATAATGGTTCACTCTTTACTATCGTTTCACTGCTGGAAAATTTGCCTATTCTCTCTTTACTATCTCTTCTTCGAACCGATCTTTCTCCGCATCTTTATCAAGCTTCAATGGGTGCTGGTTCTATCTATGCTGGGCATTAATGGCTACCATCTTACCCTCCTTCAGCCATTCAACATCTTCGAGATCAGGGTTACATACCAGCTTCAGCCAGTTTCGGAGTCATTCGAGAACGTCCTTGTGACGTAGAAGGGCGGGCTCAGCATGTGCTTCTGTATGAAGCCATGTTCAAGAATGAGCTGCGTCTTCCCTTCATTCGACCAGTGCGTCAAGTCCTTCATTAACTGGGCTTGGCCTCGGCTCGAGAGGTGTATCCTGACCTTACGGCTCGAGAGTTCCTCTCTCTGTACCGTCTGATTAGGAAACCAGCCTTAAGCTTGGTTGGTTTTCAGTCTCGGGATAGTGAGACTAAGTTATGCACCCTCGAGAGTAGGTACTCTAATGTGAAAGACTACCACAAAAAGATATTTTATGTGAAGGGGTACAAATGGCAATTTCCTGAGGACGAGACCAGGGGGGAATTCCCCATTCAGATAAATTGGGGTGAGCTGCCCCTAACCTCCCTTCTAGATATTGATTTAAACAAAAGGGAGAAAGCTCGGGTGGAAACAGTGATACTTTGGGCGAAGCGTCACTTTCATCGGCTGGAATCCGACCTCATCCTGACCGACCAAAACATCAACACGTACCTGGTCGAGCCACGGCGGGGTTATGCTGAATTTCAAGATTTCTCCAGCATACCAGCTGTTGAAGCACCTGATCACTCAGGGGTAGTTCGCAAACGCACTGCCCCTCCACTCAAAGAACAGCGTACCAAATCTCGCCGTGAGGGTAGCGAGCAAGTCGCTGTGGAGGCTCCTGAACCTCCGGCTCTTACTCTTGCTCAAGAAATGCAAGTTAAGGCTCGCCATGATACAAGGACTACTCGCCCTTCATGAGAAGGTCGAGCACCCTCTTCTCCATTACAGCCTTCTCAACCTTTCCCGGTACCCGTGGCGTCTGCTGGTGGAGAGGACAGCCAGCACATCAGATCTCCTTCACCGGAATGGCAGAGGGCCAGTACTCTAGAATCGTTGACGGTGTGTCTGCCTTCAGATCACCAGCCTCACCCAAATGACATGCCTTTGCCTTCGACCTCTGGCCAGACCGTAGATGAGGTCAAGCTGGCCTTCCTGAATGCCCTCTCAAATCCTCCAGCCTATGTTACCGGAACTCCATACTTCCAGGCTTCCGTGCTGTCATTTACACGGGCTCCTGCTAAGGAGAATGTTCCACAATCAGCCTACCCTTCTTCGTCCAGAGAGGGTCATCCCGAAACAGGCAGGGAACATCTTTCCGAGGAGGAGGAGCATCCATCCACTCGGGGTTTTGGTGGGCGAGGCGTGGCAATAGTCGAACACGAGGAGACAGAACACCATTAGGGATTAAGGTCGCCCGCCGATGTCATTCCCGCAACTTTTGGCTCCACACGTACCCGGCAGCTCCATTCCAACTCCAGGTATGATGCAGACTCAGCAGATGCCACACCCGCCGAAACTAACGAGAATATAAGGCGTGAGTCTCTTCGTGCGGACGGTGATGACGCCAGATCAATGATGGGCTCTTCTCCCCACCATCCGATACAACACCGTTCCAATCCCGCATCACCAACTACCTCTACTCCTGAATGTTCTGAGCAGGCGGGGATGGTAGTCGACTTACTTCAGTCACTTTTGGCACAGGTACTCATTCAGAATTCCTTTTTAGTTCGAATTTACTTCATTTGTCTAACTATTTGTTATTGTTCAGGCTTTCGATCAAATCGTTGGGTCTGTTGGGTCTGTTGGCTCTGAAGTGACGAGGTTATTAAAAGGGAGTGCCAAAAAGACTCGGGAACAACTTCAAGAGGCAGAAGCAAAATATCGAGAGCTTGGTACTTTGGTCAGCCAGCTCACAGAAGACAGAGATCTTCTCAAAGCTAATGTTATGGAGCTGGAGGAGGAGCGTGATCACTATTTAGAGATCCATGGATCCATGTTAGAGGAGGTGGCGACATTAAAGGAAAGGAACCGGTTCCTGGAGGCGAGCAGGGATGACCTCCTTCGAGGGCAAGAGTCCATTGGACAGACACTTGCTATTAAGAAGAACAAACTCTCCCTCGCCACTCAAGAGATGAGTAGCCTGAAGTCAAACTTGTCTCTCCTAAAGCACTCGCGAGCCACTCAAGAAGAAGAGTTAGAGACTCTCCGAGCCAAAGTAGATACAGCTGAGCTCGAACGTGACTCTCTTTCTCGAGAATTAGGCGAGGCGAACAGAGAGCTTGAGTTTCTCAAGCGTCAGACAACTTAGCATCGTTCCCTCTGCATAGCTGCCTGGAGTCAAGGTTATGTAGAGGGTTTAAGGCGGCTAAGGCAAGAAATTGTTCGGAACCCGACCTTTGATGTGGCAGGCATGGATCCTCGAGACCTCGCTCCCGACCCCATAGCAAAGGCAGAGGTCGCCAAGATAGGCACACCAGAGTGCCATATACATTTGCCTCCCTGATAGTTAGTTATATTGTACGGACTTGTATATAGAATTTTAGCTTTAAAGAGTATTTAGCTAAGCTAATACATCATTCTTTTCACTGTATACCTTCTTTGTATTTGTTACTGGATCGACTCGCCATATCTTAATAAAGATTGATGTATTTATACATATTGATGTGCCACATTCTAGATATCCATATTAATTTGAATATTATGATTAATTTTTCAACAACCAAATATAATTGTTTGTTAGAGACCGTACTACCCCGTGAATCTTTATCAATGTATGCAAACGAGCTAGTGATAAAGATTTGTAATAATACACAAACTCTTATTATTATTCGATCGCCACGAAGATTAGGTGAATGAGGTTTAAGCGAGCATGTACCTTGTTAACCAGTGAATGCGATGATGGGTGGGCGATCCAGGGGTAGCTTCATCTTGCTCTGTTTTTGAGACCTCATTCAGAAGAATTGGTGAGTAGTGATGGAGTCGTGTTTTCTATACCGACTCAAAGGGTGAGGAGAAAGTAAAAGAAGATTATCTTCTTTTACTGATCAGGAACCTGTCGACGAGGAAACCAAGGGGCGATGAGCGAACCGAGGGGCGAGGCTATTAGCCTAGGCGACCCCGCGGTCTGAAGACAGCGAAGGCGAGGGAACAGGTTCCCTCCCTTTGGCAAGCGAACCGAAGGGCGAGGCTGTTAGCCCAAGCGACCCCACTGTCTGAAGACGATGAAGGCGAGGGAACAGGTTCCCTCCCTTTGCCTGGCGAACCGAGGGACGAGGCTGTTAGCCCAGGCGACTCCGCGGTCTGAAGACGGCGAAGGCGAAGGAATAGGTTCCCTCCCTTTGGCTAGCGAACCGAGGGGCGAGGCTTAGAACCCAAGCGACCCCGCGGCCCATGAGGCGCTTGTAAAATGACTGAACATTTTTGCCATAAAATGGTAATTCACAATCATCATATTATATATAATTCTAGTAAAGACAAAATCGAACTATACATAATACTTCTTCAAATGTTCCACGTTCCATGGATGAGAGAGGGCGTTGCCTTCACTGTCTGTAAGTTTGTATGATCCCGGTCGAGTACTCCTGGTAACAACGTAGGGTCCCTCCCACTTAGGCCTTAACTTGCATTCTTCAGTTGTGGTTACTCCTGTGCGCTTCAACACTAAGTCCCTATGTTTAAAAGATCTGGGATTGACTCGCCTATTGAACCACTTCTCAGCCATGCGTTTATGATGTTTTACTCTCACAGCCGCCTTTGCTCGCCTTTCTTCTATGAGGTCCAATTGTTGTAGCAGCTTTATTTCATTGTTATCTGGATGGGAATTCTTTACTCTAGAAGTAGGAACTCCTATCTTCACCGGGATGACAGTTTCGTTACCATATGTAAGGGCGAAAGGAGTCTCTCCTGTGGGGGTTCGAACAGTAGTATGGTAAGACCATAACACTCCAAGGAGTTCATCTGCCCACGTTCCCTTACAGCTTCCCAGGTTCTTTTTAAGGATAGACAGAATGGTCTTGTTAGTTGCCTCTGCTTGACCATTTGAATGAGGATGTTTAGGCGATGAGGATGTCCACCCACGTTCCCTTACTCTCTTGTAGAAATTCTATTATCTCTTTAGCCCATCCGGACTGACTTGTCTCTACTTGGAACATTTCTTTCTTGATAGAAGGGATCTCTGCTTGTCTTACTTCTGTATTTTCGGGAAGAGGGACAGCCATCTGTCTGGAAGCTGTTCTAGCTAGGCGGTCGGCTTGGCAATTATCGATTCTTTGGATTTGCTGAATGGAAGAGTACTGGAAGTAATCTCTCACTTCACAAACCAACTGACAATATATCTTAAGTCGTTCTCCCTTTGCAGCGAAGGTGCCGGTCACCTGGTGAACCACCACTTACGAATCGGCATGCACTATCACTTCCTTAGCCCTCAAGAGGCGGGCAACATTCAAGCCGACTAACAGTGCTTCATATTCTACCTCATTGTTGGTAACCTTGAAAGTGATCTTAACGGCATACTTGTATTCCCTACCATTGTCAAAGATGACATCGATACCTGCCCCTCCTCCTGCTTTACATGCCGATCCGTCCACATATACCATCCAAGGTTTGGTGGGGGTGTTTGAACAATATCTTCTAAGAAACCAATGAGCTCGACTACGAAGTCAGCGAGTACTTGCCCTTTGATCGTCTTTCTGGGAGCATATTGGATGTCAAATTCGCTAAGTTCTATGGCCTACTTTGCTAATCTTCCTGAGGCCTCTGGTCATTGTAAAACAGCTTTCAAGGGCTGGTTGGTAAGTACTTGTACGGCGTGAGCTTGAAAGTATGGCCTGAGTCGTCTAGTAGCTACCACTAAGGTGAGAGCCATCATTTCCAGCTTGGGGTATCTAGCTTCTGCCCCCCGAAATGCTCGACTTATATAGTATACTGGTTTCTGCCCGATCGCCGTGTCCCTTACTAGAACAGCAGAAAGGTAAGCATTTGTCAATGGATCGAGCTATGAAGCGATTCAAGCCAGCCACTCGGCCCGCCAATTGCTGCACCTTGTGGTGATTCCGAGGCGCTACCATGCAAGATATGGCTTTCACCTTCTCAGGGTTGGTTTCGATTCCCCTCTCAGAATCCATGTAACCCAAGAACTTCCCCGACCCCACTCCAAAAGGACATTTACTTGGGTTAAGTTTTATCTTGTATTGACGCAAAACTTCAAAAGCTTCCCGCAATTCCTCCACATGTTGTCCGGGCGTTTTACTCTTAACTAGCAGATCATCAACATATACTTCTATATTCCTCCCAATCTGTTATTTAAACATCCGGTTGACTAGACGTTGATACGTAGCCCCTGCATTTTCAACCCAAAGGGCATTACCTTGTAGCAATACAACCCCTGGTCGGTAATGAAAGCTATTTTATCCTCATCATTTGGGTTCATCTTAATCTGATTATACCCCGAGTATGCATCCATGAAGCTGAGCAATGGATTTCTACATGAAGCTAATCTGATTTTGCGGGGTACTGCGGGCTCCCGTGAGATGATGGCCCCCCTTGTACGTTTCTTCTCTTCGAGTCGGCTGTACTTCTTCTTCTTATAGTCAGGTTGGCTTTAGTTTGATTGGCACGCTCTATTTCTTCCCGCCTTGGCCCTATAAGCGCTTGCAAGGTGTCTTCAGCGTTTATATATCCGTCCACCCTGCCCATGAATTCTGCCAAGGTGGCAGGAGTTCGTCTAGCAATCTCTATCAGGAAAGGACTACTAGGCCATATTCCGCTTAGGAGGGCAGCCATAGTGATCTTCTCATCTTGATTCCCTACTATCATCAGTTCCTTGTTGAATCAAGAAAGATAGTTTTTGAGGCTTTCCTGACTGTCCTATTTAACCGTGAGGAGATACGCAGCTGGTCTTTTCCTCTTCTGACTTCCCAAGAACTGGGTTATAAAGAGGTGAGCCAGACAGTCAAAACTATCTATCATGCTAGTAGAGACCATCCCGAACTAGGTACGGGCTACTCCTTTAAGGGTGAGGGGGAACGCTCGGCATGCTACTTCATTAGGATAGCCATGCAGACTCATGTGCGTCCTAAACGTCTTTATATGCTCATAGGGGTCAGTGCCCCCATCATACAGCTCCATCTGAGGTGCTCGAAATTTAGGAGGCAGCAGTACTGCCAGGACACTTGCACTATAAGGAGTGCCGAGATTGTTGCGCAATTGTCTAGCAATGGAATAGGCTTCGATGTGCCTGGCTATGTCTACGTACTTGTCCTCCAGTTTTTTGAGTTCCAGTTGCATCTTATGTCTTTCTTCATCTACTTCTTCATGACTTGGCTCATTGATTCGGTGTGACTCCGCACACTTACTAACAGAAGGTTCTTCACAAGCAGTCAGTTCTTCATTACTCTTTTGCAACTTCTCATTCTCTCTAGTGAGCTCCCTTATTGTTGCTTTCATGGCTGCTAGTCGTTCTTCCATCGAGATGTACTTTGAGTTGCAGTTATTACTTAGTAATCACAATACAATCGGTTTGCAGAGAACACCAAAAAGGAATCCCACAGACGGCGCCAATGTTGATGTGTGTTCTGCACTCCTGAGTTGAATTATAATTTACAGTCATAATCTACAACAGAAAAGATGGAGGGTTGAGTTCCTCGACCCTGAGAACTCTCCGAAGGTTTTGTTAGAGATGAAGGTGGATATATTCAAGACAATAATTCAAAAGAGTTTCAGATAGATGTTCATACCTTTTTCGAGTAATTTATTCTTTTCTTTATATGAGCTGAAATATTGATCAGATACACGTGTAATTATCTAGGGATATCGGGGAGCAGATTAATCCTCTCGACATCCTAGGTTTCCCTAGATCATTTATTGGTTTTGTTTCTTCTCAATAATATCTCTAGTAATATGATTACCTCCGAGCGATCAGTAGATATCTTTGGATATTTACATCAATCCGCATTTAATGCGATATGCCATCCTGCCAGACATTAAATGTTTATAGGATCTCTGATCATAACACTATCAATATGTCAGGGGTAACTATAATGAGCTAACTACATTTATCGTCTTCGTATAATAGAAATTCACGTGGAAGAGATTTAGTTTGAGTAGGAAATACTCAGAATCCAACTGAAGGAATCTTACATAACACAATACTTTCTAAGTGTCCGAAAAGGTATAATAGGCGGGTGCCACTTCGAAAGATGCCTACCGCCTTATCCTCTATCGTAATTATCCCCTCACATATGGTAATTAATCTATAGTAAGAATAAATACTTTTCTGCACATACTATTTATGTAATCATGATGTTGTACTTATATAGACTGGCTTTCCATATTTGAAATCGTGCATTTTTTTGTTAATTAGGAATTATGATAGTACATTAGTTCTCCCTAAAACTATTGATAAAAGTTAATGGATAGTGTTATATTTCTGTCTGAAGACAATGTCGTTTGGTGAGGAGATCAGGGCTACTTAGCTCAGGACGCACCATTTAAAGACAGGCGGAGGAATAAGCTGTGGAAATTAACCGAAATTTGAAGAATAGTCATTTTTTTTAATATCTGAACCACAATCGTTTTGGAAGTTTATTATAGAAGCCTTTGTTTGTTATACCACAGGCTATAAAAAAATCGAACTAGACTAATGGACCGGACCGAACCAGATAGAATTCAGTCCGGTTCGATCCAACTTTTTTATGGACTGGAAATTTTTGGTCCAGTCCAGGGGGAGAACATTTATCCCCCTGGACCGGACTAGACCGGACCGAATGCACATATTTTTTATTTTTATTTTTTATATATTATATATATAAGTAATAGTATATAAATTTTAATATTAATATTAATATAGATTAAGAGTGGTAGTATAACATATTAATTTATAATATATACTCTTATAATATTAACATATTATAATTTATAATAGTTGTAGTATAAAAGTATAAATTATAGTATATTTATATAGAGTATCAGTAATAATTTATAAGTAATAAGTGTACTATTATTATTTAATATATTATTACTAATTTATCATTATTCACTAACATATAAATTTATAATATATTAATGTAAATTATGTAATAGTATTATTAGTTATAATTAACTAACCTATAATGTATCACTAAATCACTATTAATTAATTAATAATTACTCTTATTATGAATACATGTAGCAATTATAAATATTAATTATTAATGTCATTTTTAACTATATATGAAGTATGATTAATGATCATTAATATCATTATAAATTTATACGACTTATGAAAATTAAATTAACTAATCAACCTATGGGTTATATATACTATAGAATATTAGTTATAACTTATAGTATAAGTATTAAGTCTATAAACTATAAGTTGTAACTATATATTTTGTTTAATATTTAGATAAGATTAGAAATTGACAATTGGCAAAGATGATTATTTTTTTAAAAAAATAGTACTAGTATATATTTAATAATTTATAAACTTAGGCAAAAAAGTATATTTAATTATTGCAAGATTTTTTATCAGATTTAACTCATTAAATCATATGAGGTACCACTGGACCGGATCAGACCGCCTCTAGACCAAATTGGACCAGACCGGTATGGACCAAATCCTATTCGGTCTGGTGCAGGGTGAGAAAATTTTTGGACCGAATAGAATCGGTCTATTTTTCTCGGACCGGACCAAACCGGATCATTTACACCCCTAGTTATTATACCAGAATGCACCTACATGGTTTGACAGCTGTAGGCCGATTTTATTTAATTTATGTTAGTTGCTTTCTCATTATTTATCTTTATTTTGATTGGAGGAAAATGTTTTGTTCCAAAAAATATAAATGCTGGAAAAGATAAGGGAATTTTCATAGAAAATATATTGCAGAACTCTAAACCAAAAGAAGTTATATTACCTTGAATCAATCCACAATCGTATGATTGTACTATTCTCAATTCATCAAATTTATCTTATGTATTTGAATTTCTTGAATCATTGATTACTAGTGGGAGAGTGTTTACAATTGGTATCTAGAGCCAACCGAAACCTATAGCTGAAGCCACCCGACCAAAATATCAATAAGAGGAATTACAGCAACAAGTTGACACACATAAAGAAAACATAGAGGAGATTAAGAAAAGAATGAACCAAATTAGAGAGGGTGAAATTGGAAGCCAACAACCTAAGCTAATTATTTATGGTACTAGGGGACAAAATGGGACATGATAGGACTGGAGCACATGGGGGTCAGGAAAGAGAAGTTTGATTGAATCTTCGATCAGATCGGCAAAAAATACCTTTAGTTAAGTAAATCTGATTGTCTCTCGTATTTTTATTACTAATATCGCAAGAATAGGCTCCGTTCATGAGAGCTCGGAGGATTTTATTTCTAGACTATTTATTTTATATTCCCGACCCAGACCAACACGTGAATGCACATTGTAACAATTTATGTATTAGTGCATGTGTTAGTGATTCCCGTGAATGCATCTTGAAGGTATTCTAAATTGTGCACGTAAAGTGCACAGTGCCACACGTGCATAGTACCATGCCTGAAGGCACTGCATGCACGTACCATGCCTGAAGGCACGTACTGTGCATCCATGCATAGTACTCTTGCATGCACAATACTCAGGGGCACAGCATGGTGCACCTTGAGACTCAAGTTGTTGTCGTGAGCTTGGATGGCCTGCCGGGCATCCCCACTGGGATAGCCGGCGGTTTCTATCTTTGCCGAAATCTCGGTGAACCACCGTTCTCATCGGCATAGCCCTACCGGGTTCACCCCCGAGTTTGCATCACTCAGGACCATGCCTAGCCCTCCCATCGCGCCAGGGGTTACCAGCCACCACCATGGGAGTCGTTGGCGTCGTCTGACCCTAGCGAGTCCATCACTGACCTCCCACACAGCCGGTCATCGCACGGCCACAACAGCAACACTGCAAGGCTGAAACTTGTTCAACTCGGTCTTGCCACTGCTCGAGGAAACGCTGGCGGTCTCTAGCTGACCTGTTGGCGGGTTATGCCTCTCCCCCCATCTAAAATTCCACGTGAGAACTACTGGAACTAGTGCCATCCTCCTTCCAAGTCGCTAGGTTCAAACCATTCCCCACTCGGGACTCCCCCCTCCACACCTACTCAGCTTGGGGTTCCAGCTCGAGAAGCATTTCCCAGCTCGACTTATGGGAGTTCATGCATTTCCCAGCTTGAGGTAACCTCGGCTCGGGATTGTATGGTGACTAGGAATGCATGGTCCCTGAACTTTCCCTTTCATGCTCCATTTCCTCTCAGGGACACATTTACTAAGAGTTGCTCGGTAATTCTTCTACTCATTGTTAGCTCGGGAAAACAATTATGAATGCACTGGAGGAGAATGAGATCCACACACTCACACTAGCTCGGGAACCTCACCGAGCCTGAGCTCAGACCAGCTCACAACTCCTCACTCGAGATTGCCACTCGAGAAGTAAGGTGAGCTTGGGGAGAGCAACTCAGGAACTTACCCTCACTGCACCATGCTCGGGACCTCAGGGCTCCCCACTCAGTAAATCTTTTGCCGCTCGGAACTTCACAAGTTCGGACTAGGCATGCTCCATTTCCTTTCGAGAGAATGAGCTCGCCACTCTCAAGCAGCTCGGGAACCACTCCCATTTACCCCTCAACCCACGTGATGACACCTCCAGTAGGGTGACGATCGAGCTCCAGTCTCACGCCTCAGCTCACCTACGCGATGACTCATTTCGCGAGGTCCTAGGCAACACACTCCCACTAGGTCCCACGTGATGACACCTCCCGCGGGGTGACTGCCAAGCTCCAGCCTTGCGTCTCAACTCACGTACGCGACGACTCCTCTCGTGGGGTCCTGAGTGATGCTACTCTCACCAGATCTCACGCGATGCCACCTCTCGCGACGGAACAAGTTTTGCGCTCTCGTCACACACGATCAAGCCACCTCCCGCGATGGTGTGAGCTCTGCCCTCTTGTCATATGCAAATCACCATGCTCATACTCGCGGGGTGTTCCACTCATCCGTGCGATATCGACTCCTATAGGATTCTGAGCGATGCTACTCCTGCAGGGTGACGGTTGGGCACTAAGCCCACGCCCTTAAGTCACTTGTGCAATGAGTTCTACCTTTTGCGGGATCCAGGCTGGGCGCCAATTATGATTCCCAAGTAATCCCTCACAATGAAAAATAAAACAAGGCACCGAACAACTTTCAGCGCTCGAGTCCATCTCCCACCACCTTTGATTTCTGTACTCCCATGTTAGCAGTCGAGTTCATCTTTCGTCACCTTTGAACTCTGCGCTCTCAAGTTAGCGGTCGAGTCTATCTCTCGCCAACCTTTAAGTTCCACGCTCCCACGTTAGCAGTCAAGTCTATCTCCCGCCAACCTTTGAGCTCCTTACTCTCACTTTAGCAGTCGAGTCCATCTCCTGCCTTAACATAACCCTACATTTGTGCTCTACACGATCAGAAGTTTTGTAATATCAACATATTACGACATTCTCTCAATATGTATTTGTTGCATAGTCTACCTTTTCTCACCCTGAGGCTCAAAAAACAAATTGTCACTTTCCCGGAGTTTGGGATACAAGATGTCAAGATAGAATTCCCACCAAAATATTTTTGTTAAGAATTTGCGGGGTACTGGAAGGGATGAAATTGGAAGCCAACAACCCAAGCTAAGAATTTATGGTACTAGGGGACAAAAGGGGACATGTTAAGACCAAAGCACATAGGGGTCAGAAGAGAGGAGTCTGGTAAGTGAGGTGACATGGGGAAGGGATGTCAAGCACATGGGTACACAGGAAAATAAAGGAAGAAAAGAAGAAAGAGAAGGCAACTAACTAACACACACAACCCCAAAGGTTTGATCATATGACAAAGGGACCTAAGCTAAAATCGACCACACTCTCGGCTCCCCAGCATCGTCTTCTTCATTTTCCCAGAGGGATAAAGAGCTCCAACCAACAGACTATATTCAGGAATTAATGCATCTTTCTCCTTGTATAGTAAGCCACTAGAGATTGTAAAATATTTATTATAATGGATTATCATCTCTAAATACTCATGGACGTAGGCGTTTGTCGAACTACGTAAATTCTGTGTTCATCGGTATTTATTTTATCTCTTGTCAACGTATGTGCTGGCCGTGCTGAAACCTTATCGGGGAGCCCTAAACGACCTTGAATGCAGCCCAACTCGCACTAGTAGGCTAAGAATGATTCGTTCTCTCACCCCGGCCTGTTGGCTGATTTTTATGGCATCAACACAAATGTTTGATATGCTACGTAGACTAGTAGGCACTCATAACCAAATTGCTAACAAAGATCCAGATTGGAAAGTCCATGATATAAGAAGACATAATACTCAAGGTGTTCTCTTTTGGAGTTTTCTCACTTTGAGAGAGAAAATGCAACATGGATTTTCAATGTGCACCAGTATTTCAAGTACCATAAGACCCATTTTTCACAATGCTTGCTCATTGCATCTTACCAAATGATTGCGAGAAGCTTTTTTGTGGTACTAGGATATAGTATACAATGGACTCTTCAACAATTTGGAGACTTTCATTAGGGCCCACAACATATAATGATCCCATAGAGGTTATCACCAGGCTAAAACAAACCTTAACAATCTCTTGCTACAAGGCCCAGTTTGAATTTCTGTCAAATAGGTTGTGAGGACTCTTTAAAGCATCACAAGTTAAGTTGCTTTCTCAGTGGATTGAATGATGAAATTTGCCTTCCAACGCTGCTCAATCCTATTAACCTCAATGCACTTTTCGATCTTGCCAAGATCTAGGAAGAGTACATGTTGAGTATTAGGAAGACCTTCAAATCATTTGGAGATAAGACATGTCGACCATGAGAACATATAAGAACAATTTAGTAACACCAACAACAAGTTCTATCAAAGGACCGAAATCATTTGTACCACAGAAGAAAGTTACATCATTACAAATGGATGAAAAAAAGGAAAGGCTCAACCCAAGTTTGCAAATTTTTCCCAGTTTACTTTATGTAAAGAGAAAGATAGTTAGAGGGAAAGTATGAAAAAGTCCTTATGATTCTGAAAAAAAATCATGAAGGCTCTAAAATTTCTATCAATGCAGTGCTGGCTACTCCTAAACCAAATACAATATGCTTTTAGAATAGACTAAGGGTCAGCTTGTGGTAATTCTGGTGGACTTAGGGAGCATGCAAAATTTTCTTGACCCTTTGATAGCTACTAAGTATCGGTTACCGATTGACCCCTCTATCAAATTGGATGGGAGGATAGCTAATTTTTAGATCATAAAGAGTGGAGATTCTTGTACACAAGTATTCTTGCGTATCCAAGGTAACCAATTCATTATTTCATTTTTATCTTAGAACTTGCTAGGTGTGATGTCGTGCTCAATGTACGATGGCTTAAAACTTTAGGTCTAATTGTATGGTATTTTAATGAATTGCTCATGAAGTTTAAGCATGGGGTAAACTTAGTTGTTGCTTTAAAATGTCTAAGTTCAAGGGCTTGTATTTTAAAAGGAAGAGGGAATCCTCCAAGTGGAGGTGGTACAACAAGGGGATTCACTAGACATTCTCCAACAGGACATTTAGGATTTATTGAATTTATTTAAGGGTATTTTTGACAAACCTAAGGGTCCGCCACCCTTAGGAATCATGATACATAATTGTTTTAAACCAATGAACTCTCCAATCTCTACTAGACCATATACATACCCCTTTTATCAAAAACTCGAGATTGAAAAAATAGTGAGGGAGTTGTTGAATTCAGAAGTTATTAGACCCAACTCTAGCCCTTTTTCAGCTCTGCTGTTTATTGTAAGAAAGGCGGATGGGGGTTGGCACCTTGTGTTAATTATATGGCTCTTAATAAGGAGAAAATTAAAGAAAAATTCTCCATCCCTATAATTAATGAGTTACTTGATGAATTACAATGAGCTGAGGTGTTCTCAAAACTAGACTTAAGCTCCAAATACCACCAAATCCAGATTGTCACTAAAGATGCTGTCAAAATAACTTTTTGTATCCATGAAGGGCATTACAAATTCCTATTAATGTCCTTTGACCTAACCAATGCCTTTTCAACCTTCTAAGGACTTATGAATGACGTGTTTAGGCATTATTAAGGAGATTTGTCTTTTTATTTTTTGATGATATATTTATCTACAGAGGTAGTTGGGAAGAACACTTATCTCACATTCAACAAATTTTACAAGTGCTGCAGCATCACATATTGTATGCTAAAATGAGTAAATGTAGGTTTGGGATAAGACATGTGAATTATTTGGGACATGTTATATCTACTGAAGATGTCTAGGAAGATAAATCTAAATTGAGAGGTTTCCTAGGCCTTATAGGCTATTATAGGACACTTATACGTAATATGGGTTGATAGCAGCTCCCTTGACTATATTATTGAAGATTTTTTTTCTTGATAAAATAAGGCAACAATAATGACTTTTAAAGCACTTAAAAGGTCAATCACCGATCCATCAGTTAAGTTATATGGATTGTTTCGATTTTCTCTTGAACTAGACTGAGGTTATGTTCTTGGACTAGGTAAATATTAAGTGGGCTAGAGAAACTTAGGAATGAGATTGCTGGTGGCGGTGATGAAAAGGGGTTTTGGAGCAAGGGAGGCCTTTGTGTTGTGGGGAAAGACTGGGTTGGATAGCTAGGGAAAGTTGGTGGGCTTTGAAAGGAGAGGTTAAATGGGTTAACAATTATCAGTCCAATCTGAGGTCACCTTTTCCAATTGCAGATGGGGTTTGAATTTGGTCTTGGGCCAACAATTTAGAATGCATTGGCCTAATAAATGAACTAAAGGCATGGTGTTCAAAGGCGTAAGTTCTCAACATGGTGGGTAGGGAGGAGAGATTGGGCTCACTTGGATGGGTTGAAGAAGAGTTGGCTTGATATTTAGCCTGCTAATTTCTAAAGCCTTGTATAATATGGTAAAACTGCTTCCACTGTGGGTGCCAATGAGCATTCTTTCTAACCAACAATGAGGTTGTAAATGTAATTTAAGTTTGACTAGAATTAGATGAGTTGTTTTTAAATTTAACTATTGGATGAATGTAATTTTAATAGTATTCTAAGTGTTATCTGATAAGGATAAGAATTTGTTTTGTAATGTAACTCTTATCAAGTAATGTTTAAATTAAAAGATAAGAGATTGCAAGAGTCCTAGATAGGTTTCAAGTATAAAGATGAGCTAAAGAGATCGAGATGCATGCAGTACATGAAGAGATTGAAGTTGGTTTAAACTCGGAGATATCCATCTACAGAGTTCTAGTCAAACACGTTAGCGAGTTGTTAGCAACATAATAGACTAGGAGACAAGATAAACTGTTAGCATAATCCTAGTTCAATTCAACCACTGAATTACCTATTTATAGAGAGACTTTGTTAATGTTTAGTTGAAAACCTGGAATCACCGAAAAATACACTTTCATATACATTGTTGAGAGCTTGAAGATTTGGATAGAGTTTCAAGTAATCGTGTGAGAGAAAATTCTTGAGTGAAGAATTTTTTGAGATACTTGTTCTAAGGGATTGAGTTTGAGCATACTCTAAGGGGGAGTTCTTATGTTCGTGATCAACTAATGAATGTTCTAGGAGGAAAGACAAATGATTGGAGATCGTTAGATGTTCTAGCAAAGGTTTTGTAAACGTGTCTAGTTAGGTAAATATGTTTAGTTACAAAAGTTTTGTAAGCGTAGAACTTTAATTGTAATATCTCAATCTAATAAAATTGGCATTTCTGAGTTTGGGTGTCTCATAGGGTTTACCTTTGAAAAGTTCTTCAAAGGATTTTATTTCATAACCAAATATTGTGTTTATTTTATTTAATATTTAATATTGGTTATTAATCTGTGCTAAGTGTTTTTGTTCAGCATAAACGTACATAATTGTGGAAACACAAAAATTTCAAAGGTCATTGCGGAGTAATTGGATGTCCCTTACTGCACCGTTCCTTTCTGTCCAAAGATTTTCACTCCTGTTGTAGATGGTGACTGAGGGATATGATTTTTGGATGAACTGCTTTGGTGAGTAAATCTAGTTGATGGCTGAACAGTGAAGAAATTTATGCTAGTGGGTGGGCAATTGAATGTATACTTGGCACTGTAGCTTAGCAACTGGGAGGAGCTGTTCTCTGCTGACTTTGAGAGGGTTGCTACTATGAATTGAGTGACCAACAATGGAGATAAGTGTTGATGCATGTTCTGCAATCCTAAGTTACTTAATGATTCCAATTGAACAAACATGCGGTAGATGAATAGAGAGTAGGGTGGGGAAGCCTTGTTAACCCTCTGACGGTCTAGTTAGATAGGTGAATGGGAAATATCAAAAAATGGAAAGGTTTAGATACTTTTTCTTACTTTCAAACTATAGATGATTTTAGTATTTATATGGGTTGAGATGCCGTGTTAATCTGTATCTACTGACTTTGGGTTGTTAGTGAGAATGACAGTCAGTCAGGTGGTTTATCCTTTTTTGTCTTGAGTCATTTATTATTTTTATATCTTCTGAATAAGATCTTCGCTAGTCTAATTATACCTAGGCGAGTGATTTCCCATTTAGAGTGACTCGTGTCGTTCCCTGGTGCATTTGTCATATAGGTCGCATTAAATGCTAGAGGAAACTTTGTCAGTCATTAAATGCTCCCAGTTCTTTTGATTATTCCACTGCTTAGATGACATGATTAGGGGTAGGTTTTTATTTAGTGTGTCTCCTATACCTGCCTTCACTCGACTTGATGGGGTAAAAGGTTGGTTAATTTGGGAAGGAAGTGGGACCCGACCCTTTCGCTGGTGGGCGCCTTCTAGCCAAGGATCTTAAGTTGCCTCCTCTTTAATGAGTTGACAATATTTGAATATTCGGATCACCTTGGCTTTCACAGGGGTTGTAGGCAAGTGCCACATACTATTTTACACGATCCAGTTAATGTGCTTGACTGATTCTCCCCTCACAATACCTTGCGAATCCTTACCAAAGATACTTCGGTGGGGATTCCTTCTAACTTTCCATAGGGTTTTTGGCTTAGGTTGACTAACTTCCTATCTTGGACAAAGCAAGCTTTGAATATGTGAAGCAAGAATGGATTTTGTTGGAGATGGGCCTGTTGGCCATCTAGCCCAAATTGCCCAACTGTTACCTGTTTGGCATAGGGAAGAGCAACCATTTTCTGACGTTTCATGCACTGTATTTATTGATCTAGACGGTTTTATATCTCCATCATTACATGTCTACCTTCTGGGTTTCTTGATTACTAGTTGTCAGTCTCCCATGATTGGCACGTGTTGTAGACTTGCTGGGCTGCAGTACATCTTCCCGAAACTCTTGCCCATGCCCTCTTTTGTTGTCAGTTCGTGTGGTTCACGCATCTGTCATGTCGCCTCGTTTCCCGAGAGCCATGAATACCCTCGTGGTATAAATAGGTGTTCTCTTCCCAAACCTTTATTTGACTCTTATCGTTACTCTACTACGGTGAATTCCTTCTTTCCTTCCTAACAACCTCTTTAACTCGAACTTCCTTCGCTGTTTTCATTTATCAATGGGGGTAGCTTCTGTTTTTGCTGGATATCATTGGGTTTCGACCTATGCTCCCACTTCTATTCAACATCTTTGGGATCTAGGCTTCATTCTAAGGTCTGCGAGCTTTGGGGTAGTTCGGGACCGACCTTGTGATGCAGAGGGGAAGGCCGAGCATGTTTTGCTATGAGGCTATGTTCAGGAATGGGCTTCACCTCCCTTTTATCAGTCAAATTCGGGAGGTACTTCACTATCCCGGTTTAGCTCCTGCTCAACTGTTGCCTAATGCTTGGCGACTACTCCTAGTGTTTTGTGTAGTGTTCCGTGTATCTTTGCTGGAAGCCAGGGAGACCTATCCAGATTTGACAGCTTAGGAATTTCTTTCCCTTTATCACCTTATCTGGAAGCCATATCAAAGTTTGATTGGTTTCCAATTTCGAGATAGTGAAACGAAGTTGTGTATTCTAGAGAGTCGATATTCTAATGTCAAAGATTACATAAAGAAAATATTTTATATTAAAGGCGACGGATGGAAGTTTCCAAAGGATGAAGTTAGGAGGGAATTTCCCATTCAGGCAAACTAGGGCGAGTTACCGCCCACCTCCCTTTTGGGCATTGATCTCAATTAGAGGGAATGTGCTCGAGTCGAGGTCGTCATATCTTGGGCGAAGCACCACTTTCACAAATTGGCGTCTGACCTCATCTTGACTGAGGAGAAGATCAACACCTATTTGGTCAAGCCAAGGTGAGGCTAGGCAGAGTTCTAGGATTTCCTTAGTCTTCCGGCAGGTGAACGACCCAAATGCCAAGTTCTACCTAGCAAACGGGTAGTCCCCCCTTTGGAACAAGAAAGGCAAGGAAATATTTGCCACGAAAAAGGGGATCAGTCTACTGTTGACCCTTCTGAACTTCAGGTTCAAACTTTTGTCCAGGAGAGGCGACTCAAAGCTCGCCGCGAGAACAGTGGTTAGTCTGTTGGCCCTTCTAGACCTTAGGCTCGGACTTCTGTCCAGAAGGTTATTGGCCCTCTTCCTGAGGGAACCATGATTGGCTCTTCCCACGTGTAGACTCCTTCCACCCCTCCCCATGTTCCCAGGGTGATAGCATGTGGCGAGGTTAGACCTGATCCTGCAGGGCAATCCAGGCCTCCACCAGAGACATAAGAGGTGGACGAGGTTAAGCTGGCCTTTTTGGTGGCCTTATCCCATCCCTCGGCTTATGCTATTGGAACTTCCTACTTCCAACTATATGCGGGGGGTTTTGCTCAGGTTCAAGAAGATTGGGAAGCTTCCCTTAGGCAACTTCCTCATCTTGAGAGATCTCGCTCAGATCTCGACCAACCTCGCAAGAACGGCCTACTTCAATTGTGGATGGTCACTAGGAGGAGGGTTGAGGGGGTGAGGCGGGTGCCCCAGAAGCCAGCGAACGAGAGGAAGTTACTGTTGGCCAACGAGACATTCCTCTTCTTGGCAAAGTTAGAGCCCATGACTTGTCTCCTGGCAATCTTGTATACCAAGGTTTTGGTAGTCGCCTTCAGGCAAGATCCTGGCGGGAAGTAGAACTAGCCAATTTGGAGGCTGAGAATGCTGAGGATGATGTCAGTCGTGAGCCTATCCGACCACATGATTATGATGCCAGGTCGATGGTGGGATGTTGCTTAGATTGTGTTCCTCATACCCCAGTACAAATGCTGCCCCAAGCACTTTCGCCTCCTCGCTCTCCTGAACAAACGGGGGTTTGTAACCAGTTTATTTCGGTCTCTCTTAGCACAAATAACTCTCTTTGCTTTCCGAGTCGAATTTCCTTCCTCTTTTTGTTTTTTACTCCTTGATGTTGTTCAGGTCACTGACCAAGTAGTTGGTCCGATTGAGTCTGAGGTGGCAAAGTTGTTAGAAGAAGGCAGGCAACAAGCTCAATCATAGACCCATGAACTCGAGGAGAAGTATCGAGAGCTAGGCATGGCCGCCAATAAACTAGCGAAAGAGAGGGATATTCTGAAGGCTACTTTCATGGAGTTGGAGGAAGAGAGGGTTGCAATGGTGGCGAACAATACAACAAGCAAGAAGAGATGGCAGCTCTGCATGAGAAGAGTCGATCCTTAGAAGCGAATAAGGAAGAGCTTCTTCGTGGTTGGGAATTGATCAGGAAGACGCTCGTCAAACGAGAAGACGAGCTTACTGTTGCCAATCAGGAGATAAAGTACTTAAGGTCCAACTTGACCACTCTAGAGCACATTTGTGCTACTCAGGAGGATGAGTTGGAAACTCTCTGAGTCAGAGTGGCTGTGGTGGATCAAGAGCGTGATGCTCGATCTATAGAGTTGGCGAGCGCTCAAGTATCTATTGGCGAGACGAACACTGAACTCTAGGTACTTAGGTGCCAAGGGGCTCAATCCTGTTCTATTGGCATCTCTGCTTGGGGTCATGATGTCCATAACCTTTCCTTTGATGTGGTCACCATGGATCCTATAAGTCTTGCTCTTGACCTAATAATCAAGGCGGACGCTATAAAAATTGGAACGCCCAACTATACTCTCCACATTTGAGATTTTCAGGCGCCCCCGCCTACATGATGATATATGTATTTTTCTTTTTTTTGGCACTTGCACAGATGTATGCGTCAATGTACTTTGGTTATTTCTTTATTTGAATGAAGTTTCTTCTTGTTCCTTTGATACTACACTCCTTGATTGTGCATATTTGTTTCCTTTCTCCCTCAGTACTCTAGGAATCCTTATGAATGAAACTTTGATAGGGATTTATTCGGGATAGAGGTTTGGCGCATGACTTATTACATGGGACATCGGCGATTCCTCAATTTGAGTACTGCTGTTGGGAGAGTACTTGGTTAAAAAACCAAGTCTCGAGTCTTGGGAACGAAATGTGGGGCAGGGCATGGACCCCAGGTGACCCCGTAATTCGTGTGCCGCTGTTGAACAGCTGAGGGCGAGTGAGGATACTTGGTTTAAGGAAATCAAGTCTCAAGCCATGGGCGAGCGAATCTTGGGGTGGGGCATGGAACCCAAATGATCCCGCGATTCGTGTGTCGTTGTTGAACAGGTGAGAGCGAGTGAGGGTACTTGGTTTGAGGAAACCATGCCTAGGCCCTGGGCGAGCGAATTGTGGGGTAGGGCATGAAACTCAAGCGACTCCGCGATTCGTGTGTCGTTGTTGAATAGGTGAGGGCGAGTGAAGGTACTTGGTTTGAGGAAACCAAACATCAGGCTTTGGACGAGCGAATCGTGGGGTAGGGCATGGAACCCAGGCGATCCCGCAAGTCGTGTCGCCGTTGTTGCTTTGCAAGTAAGGATAGCAGGCGATCACAAGTACTCCATGATATTAATAACTTGAACATTTACATGATTTAGCTTGTTACACATAGCATTTCTTTAAATGTTCCGCATTCCATGGATGGGAAAGTGCATTCCCTTGACTGTTTTTGAGCCTGTACGAGCCTGGGCGACTGCTTATAGTGACAACATAGGGCCTTTCCCATCTGGGTCCCAATTTGCATTCCTCGACAGTGGTTATTCCTATTCATTTCAACACTAAGTCACCTAATCTAAATGCTCGTGGTTTCACCCATTTATTGAAAAATCTTTCAGCCATGCGCTTATGATGTTCTACTCTTATGACTGCTTCTGTTCGCCTTTTCTCAACGAGATCCAGTTGCTCCAACAATTTTCTTTCATTGGTTGCTGGGTGGAAATGTTGTACCCTTAGGGTAGGGATTCCAACTTCTGCAGGAATGATGGCTTCACTGCCGTATGTGAGAGAAAAATGTGTTTCTCCCATAGGAGTTCGAACAGTATTTTGGTATGACCATAGTACACTAGGCAATTCGTCTGCCCATGCCCCTTTGTGATCCCTCAACCTCTTTTTAAAGATGGACATGATAGTTTTGTTAGTTACCTCTACTTGGCCGTTTGCTTGTAGATGTCCGGGCGATAAGTATTATACTTTGATCCTCAACTCTGCGCACCACTATCGATAATGAAAAGAGTCAAATTGTCCCTCATTGTTTAATACAAAGCTTCCAGGTATTCCAAATCGGCATACAATGGACATCCACAGGAACTTGGTGATGGCTTGAGCGGTAATTGTGGACAAGGCTTCCACCTCGACCCACTTTATTAAATAGTCGACCGCCACCATGATGAACTTAACTCCTCCTCAGGTGACTGGAAAAGGACCAATAAGGTGAAGTCCCCATTAAGCAAAGGGCCTAGCTAATACGATGGATGATAGTTCTGTAGGCGGGTGATGTGGTATGGCCGTGTGTTCTTGACATTGGATGCATTTGCAGGCGAACTTCTTAATATCTTTAAGGATGTTCAGCCAATAGTAGCCTGCTCGAGTTATTTTGTTGGCCAGAGCTATTGGCCAAACATCTTCAAAGATGCTAAGGAGTTCACCCTATTGTAGATGGTGATAGAGGGATATGATTTCGGGATGAACTGCTTTGGTGAGTACATCTAGTTGGTGGCTGAACAGTGAAGAAATTGATGCTAGTGGGTGGACAATTGAATGTATACTTGGCATTGTACCTTAGCAACTGGGAGGAGCTATTTTCTGCTGACTTTAAGAAGGTTGCTGCTATGAATTGAGTGACCAACAATGGGGGGAAGTGTTTGATTGAGCCATAATATTGTCGTTATTTTACACTTTAATTCGAGTCAATCACATTTCTTTCACTAGTAATTGAGTAAATTGGCTTCGATAAATCAACTCTAATTCAATTGATAAAAGTCTAAATTTACGATACCTAATTTTCAATTTAGTACATGCAATTGAAGGGGCTCATTTATTTCTAAATTCTTGGTATATTCATGTCGAGCCACACACCTCATTTCATGCTCCAATTGTGTCAAGCCACCAGGTCTAGCACCGACTCACATGAAACTCCAGCAACTAATTCTCCTGCACCGAATTGAATACACGAACTCAATTAAATTGTTGTTCTTGCATTGACTCAAGTTAGGACTCCTACACCAAATCAAGCACACGAATTCAATCCATGCAATGATCCAAGTGACACTTGCCCTGCATAGAAATAAACCCCTACATGAACCTGGCAATGCATCTCTTGTCACATCATAGCCAAGACACCTGCATGGCAGTCCAAGTTTTTGATTTACACAAATGTAAGTCATATATCCATTGGGTTTTGAGTGCAGTTGGCACAAACCTGGGGAATAAAATGGAGACTTGCAAGCATCACTTCATCTCAGCCCTGCACCAAAACATAGCAGCACGTTTAGCAGGTCCTTTGTGCTGGTTTTAGACACACAGCAGCTGCTAGCAAAGAAATGAATGGAGAAAAATACCCTAACCGAACACAGCAGAAAACCTGGCAGCAAGGAGAACAAAAAGGGCAGGGGAAGAAGGAGAAAGGTGGTTTTTGCTTGAGGGTGTTCGTAGACCAAAGCCTTGGCCGAACTTCTCTTCTAAGCTTGCCCAGATTTATTTTGTTTTGGTTTCCGGAGTTGCTTGAATCCATAGACTCTAGTTTGGGCTGGTTTTGAGCTACTCCTTTATTTAGTTTATGTTGTGTTTTTAGTTTTGTAAGCTCCTCATTTCATTACTTGTAATCCAGTGATTCTCATTCAATCTTATTTTGGAGTTACATTTTCTACATTTGTTTTGGGAGTATATGTTTTGTTGGCAACATTTATATTCCTCTCGACAACTTACTTCTCTCAAGATAAAGCGGTAGTTTATCTTTCGTTTGAACTTTTTTCATTTGGCATTTTCAGTTTACATCCTCGTTAGCGGATGGATTAATTTCGGTGGCTTATAGTCTTTTTTTTTGTTGGTTAGTTTTGCTTTTTGATAGCTTAATTTTAGTCGGTGCTTTTAGTTTATTTCGGTTGTTTTGTGGCAGCTTTTAGTTCACATTAGTTCTCATTTCTTTAGAAACTTAGACCAAATTTTCAGTAGCGTTATTTCTTGTTAGCTTGCTTTTACATGGTTATTTCACTTGTCTAACGCCCAACATCTCCATGTGTTAACATCTTGGATTATTTTTATGCTTGCTTCTAAGTTTATGTCGGTTTGTTGGAGTGTTAATTTAGCTTTATTTCATTTTTTATTAGAAGGTTTTAAGTAGTGTAAATTTTGTTGGTCTATATGAACTTGTTGGAATAGAAAATGTTTAGTTTATGCCTTGCACATACGGTGTTTGATGAGATGTCTCTTAGAACGTAACATTCATGATTTTCCATTTATCGTTTGGAAACGTTGGGTTAGATGACATTGGCTACGAATCCAAATTAATTTATAGAAGTGATTGAATTAGTGTCAAGATACGTTAGACACAAAATTCCTAGATGTTAGCTTAACATTTTATTTGTTCTCGACCCAAGTTTGATGCATTATTTTCTTTCATTTTTCTAGCATAAATCTTACCATTAATTCATCATCTCAAACAAAAAGAAACTTGACATTTTCCTATTGTTGGAAAAATAATTCCAATCTCATTGTGAATATCATTGTAAATAGTTTTAGATTATAAATTTGATTTTTAATAGTGGATAAATTTGCATATGAAATTAATCGTTCCTTGAATAAATGATTTAGGGACTTCCCTAATATTACTTGACAACTCTTATACTTGAGAGTACATTCTAAAACACATTTTAGAGCAAGTCAGTGTTGATGCGTGTTCTACAATCCTAAGTTACTTGATGATTCCAATTGAACAAACCTGTGGTAGATGAACAGAGAGTAGGGCGGGGAAGCTTTGTTAACCCTCTAACGGTCTAGTTAGAGAGGTGAATGAGAAAGGTTTAGATACTTTTTCTTACCTTTGAACTGTAGATGATTTTAGTATTTATATGGGTTGAGATGCCATGTTAATCTATATCTACTGACTTGGGGTAGTCAATGAGAATGACAGTCAGTCAGATGGTTTATCCTTTTTTGTCTTGAGTCATTTATTGTTTTTATATCTTCCGAATAAGATATTCACTAGTCTAATTATACCTAGGCGAGTCATTTCCCATTTAGAGTGACTCGTGTCGTTTTCTGGTGCATTTGCCGTCTAGGTCGCATTAAATGTTGGAGGAAACTTTGTCAGTCATTAAATGCTCTCAGTTCTTCTGATTATTCCACTGCTCAAATGACATGATTAGGAGCAGGCTTTTATTTAATACTTTTCTTGTACCTGCCTTCATTCGACTTGATGGGAGTAAAAGGTTGGTTAATTTGGGAAGGAAGTGGGACCTGACCCTTTTGATGGTGGGCGCCTTCTAGCTAAGGATCTCACGTTGCCTTGACTTTAATGAGTTGGCAATATTTAAATATTCGGATCGCCTTGGCTTTTACAAGGGTTGTAGGCGGGCACCATATACCATTTTATACGATGTAGTCAATGTATTCGATTGATTCTCCCCTCACAGGAAGAACCTGATGATCTCTGGGATTTCCTCTAATTTGAGATCGATAACTCCAAATTGCAATGTGGTTGAGTTGATGTTGTCTGTTTTTCCTTCTGGCCTTTTGCCTTAGCTTCCTTATGTTTTAATTTTCTATGAGTCACGTCCTTACAGATTAAGAGCTACATAATTGGGCATTTCTTCTTCTTGAACATCATCTTTTTGAGGAAATATTTGAGTGGCATCCAGATTAACATACATTGATCTAAGCCATGGCCCATATCTTAGTTTTGTAGAAGAGGTCTTCTACTAGTTATAGAAAACCTGGGAGTGGCCTAATTTGTTACAGGCATAACAAAAATCTGATAGCCTTTTATATTTCAGTGAAATCCTAGTTTCATCGTTACCGAATCTGGGCATCATGAAGCCTTGTTGCAGTGGCTTTGTGACATCCATTTCTACCTTAATTTGTATAAATTTTCAGAAAGCTAACCCATAGATAGGGTCCTCTTCTACCAGTATGCAATGTCCCTAGAGCCTATCCTATGTTTATCGGATTGTCCTCTATCATGTGATCCAGGGAAAACCTGTGTACTTGAGCAATAAAAGTAGAATACCTTAAGACTTCCCGTAGGGTTTTTCCAGGTGTCCAAGGCTTAAGGATACAGAGGTGTCCTTTAAAATCCCCTGGAAATTGATTAAGCACCTTGAGTTTGTCTTGTGGAGACCAAAAAGTAAAAAGGAACATGTTGGTTTCTAGATCCTTTAGGATTTTCTGGATGAAATTTCATGATGCTTTAATGCTAGAGTGAATTGCAGATTTATTGAGAGGTCTATTGGCAACCAATCTACCTACCAACACGATATCTGAAATCACTTTGGCTTTTTCTGATGTAGGTGCCAAGTTGAGGTCTTGCCAAGATAATGCCTCTGTTTGAGTTATGAGATTCTCTAAATCCATTATGAGTTATTGTTGTCAAAGCTTTCCAAGCGTCTTGTACTTAAGTAGAAGCGGAGTGCTTCGCGGATGGGGTCACCTTATGGGGGAGTAGATCTAGATAAACTGTGGGGTTTACCAGAAAAGCACTAACGTAGTGCAAAAAGATTAGAGAAGAGAAAAAGTGGATCCAACAATTTCCAGTTTTCATCCCAAATAAATTATTTGGCCGTCACTAGCTCAACAGATATTAGTACGAGTCTTACTATCCTTACTAGTTACTATCCTACTTTAGGCTCTACAGTTAATCACGTGGGATGCACACATGTATTTGATTATGCTTATAACCAATTAGATTTCTCACAAAAAACTCTCCTCATCATTCCTAGTACACTATACACGATTTTTTATTTTTTTGTTTCTTCCATTATTATATAAGGAGTATATAAACGAAGAGTAGATCAAGAATTTATTTAGTTTCTAAATTAAAAAATTTAAAAATTTAAAAAATCAAATATAGTGTCTGGCATATAAATGTAATGAGTAAAAGTGCTCATTTCTCTCTAGCATGTGTGATGTGACATTTATTTATTTTTTATGCAATTAACTTCAATTATTTTAGTGATAATTAGATTAAAAAATTGAGCCAAGTAAGAGATTTGTATAATGAGTTGAGTTTTTATTTTTTTGAAAGGGTATAATAGGTTGAAATGAGATGAAAGTTGAATAAAATATTATTAGAATTTAATTTTTAATTTTAATTTTAATTTAAAATTAAAAAATTAAAAGATTTATTATATTTATTTAAAATTGTGAAAAAATTATAATAATTAAATAAAATAAATTGAGATGAGATAAGATGAATTAAAATATTTTTTGAATATATCCAAACATGCCCCGTGATCAGCTTAGAGAAATAGAGATATAAGATACTTCAGCGAGTTTTGGGCTTAAGTTACCCTTTACACGACCACCTATTGGGGTACTTCAATTTTGAACAACTAACTAATTTAATTATATTATTTTATTAAAAATTATTTTAAATTTACATAATTATGTATCATCTATTTAAAATACGAGTAATGTGATCAGATACAATCTTAAAGTGTACATATTTATTTTAGAAAAAAAAATAGTCTATCATTCAAAAATAATTCTTTTATATAGATCTCAAGATTTACTCAAACTAACCATAAATATCGTTTATCATTAAATTATGAAAAAAAAACGAAAGTTATTATTTTTCAAGACATTGTGCACGAACTCCCGGACGATCCCTGGTGACTGACATGCAAACTGCAGAGTAGTCAAAGACTCAAAAGGTGATTTATGTGCATGATTCAAGGATTAGGTTTAGAGTAGAGCTGTCATGAAAACCTTCAACTCCAACAACCAACATACATAAATCGAACTACACTACCTTATGTCATTCTCTTTCCTTAAAGTACCCTATAAAAGCCCATTCAAGGCTGGTCCATATCATCAGTACCCTTCTTCTTCAAACTCTGTGGGTGTTCTTAGGTGCTCAAACTCATCCATGGCTTCCGCACCCAACCTTATTCACCTGCTCTTTCTTGGTCCTTTGCTTTGCAATTTGATTAACCTGTGTTGGGCATCTCGCCGCTTGTCCGACTCGAAACAGCCATTAACGACAGATATTGGAAGCAGTATCTTCCCGGAATCACCTTCCAATATTGAAAACATGCCGGAGGTACTACTTTCAAGCCCCCCCACGCTGCCGCCGATGCCATCCATGCAAAATTCCATGTTTCTTGCAGATCCTGTCACTCATTTCGCTCCCTTGTTTCCATTTCCTGGACTACCCACAAACTTCGTCCCTCAGTTTCCCCTCACACCCTCTTTCCCATTTACTCCAATCATGTCTTCGATTCCTTTTGTTCCTAATTTATCTCCGGCCGGGGTTGAGAATTCAGGCTCACAACAACCAACTGGGGATGGAAAAGTGACCCCATGAAGCTAGTTAAACCATATTTATTACATGTCCTATTTCATAGCTAGATATGTTAGTTCATATATAATCTCTCATGGTGCAAAAAATATATATAATCTCTTTTTCTCTCTCTCCGGTGTCTCGCTTCATGGAGAATTCTGTCTGTCTTGTAGTTGATTTTCTTTAATATCAATACATAGTGAAGTTATTAAATCCATGTTCTATAATTTAGTTATCCCAACTGTTGTTAATCGTATCATTAAATATGAATGAGGTATGTCAATACTGCAATATTTCTAGATTTTGATATCAACATAATATTTTGAAATTGTTTCAACAATTTTAGAGGTATCACTAGTGGGAATACCAAGACACGGAAAGATGTTAACATATGTCTTAATTTGTTTAATAAGATTAGTGTGAATTTCTATCCACAGAAGAGGATTTGAATGTAATCATTCAAATAATGGATGACATTGTTTTCTCATATCCTTATAAAATTTGGCAACACAATTGAGATAATCAAGAAATCTTTGTACTTAAGTTTTTATCGAGAATGATATCAAAAAATCTGTCAGCAAATTTGATGGCCCTATAGAAAGGTCAAATTTTATTTTCAGAAATATCATAACTAAGGAATCTAATCTTAGTTTGAAATAATTTAATATTTTTGGCATTAACAACAAGACCATTTTGTCTTATGATATCTAGAAACAAAGATAAACATTTCTAGTGTTCATCAATAGATTTTGAAAACATAAGAATATCATTAATGTAAACAAAGGTGAAATAAGTGAATGAATTGAAAATATCATTCATAATATTTTAAATTCACTAGTGGTAGGAATCGGTGATTTACCTTATTTATTTGCTCACAAGGTTAAGGATGAGCTTACTGATATCTTGGGACTCCTTAATTATAATGATTACACATATAGTGATATCATTAGTACAATTAAGAAGCTTAGTATTAGTATGTGCAATGATCAAAGAATGATTCGTCAATAGATGAAGAATAGCAAGAAAGCCCAATATGAAATTAGAAACTTTTGCAAATAATTTGGCCTTTCTCCTGTTACTCCATATAGGCAAAAACATTAATATTTTAGTAAGTTTTCCAAACCTCATTGTGAAAAAGGAGAAAAAATCGTGATGATTTTTATAAAAAAATATTTTAATAAAAAAAAACCATTTGGTAACAAAAAGAGTTTTCAAACTCCTTCAAAATGGAGATGTTTTGATTATGACAAATTTGGACATTTTGCTGATAAATGCACCAAAAAGTCCAATAAATTCAAAAACAAGTTTAACTAGTTGAATATCCATGCCAATGATCAAGAAGATTTGTTTCATCTCCTAGGAACAAAATCTCTCTCATCATTTAACATCAATGAATTCAACTATAGTGATTCAGAATATCACTCAGAAGCTGAATCATCTGATTAATCCAATATTAGGTTTGGCTGTAATGATTCATGTTGCAAACCTTTGGATAAAATAATCAATATTTTAACCAAAGCTGAGGAACAAGGAAATCTATTGTTAACATTAATTTCTCAAATTATAAATGCTGAGCTCAAAGAAGAATATCTTCACAAGCTATTTTTACAAATGACTTACAACATGAAGTTGGTTTTATTAAAAAATAGATTATTGAACTCAAGGTTGAGAGCCTGGGATCAAGAATCTCAAATCTGAAAATAATTCTTTCAAACAAGAATTATTATTTTTAAAAATTGACAAGCAATTTGACCAAAACAATTCTTCTGATAATGAGCAAACGAGTGATTCTAATTCCAATAAAAAGGAAGATAAATCTTCCAATAGTCAAATCTATTTGATTCGTCATACAATTCCCCCAAATTGATTTTCTAGAGTTACTATTATTGTTTGTCGTGAATTTAAACTCTCTTTGATTGCCATGACTAACTTTGGATTTGATATGAACTGTTTCTAGGAAGGAATAATTCCTAGTAAATATTATGAAAGGTCTACTGAGAGACTATTTTCAGCAAATGGATCTCAAAAGAAGATCAAATATAAGCTCAATACTGCTTATGTCTGCCAAGATAATATCTATTTTAAAATCTCTTCTATGCTTGTCAAAAATATGACTGATAAAGTCATATTAGGCATTTATTTTATCTCTTATTTATCTCCATTTCTTTTTGAGAATGATGGTATCACTACTGTTCCTTTTGGCCAAACAATCAAATTTAAATTTGTTTTGAAATTTGAAATTGATATTGCTAAATGTTTGAAATCTTTACTTTCTACTAAAACAAAACATTTGAATTTCCTACAATGGAAAATCAAAATCAAAAAGATATTTGAATAATTATCTAATAATTTGCTTCAATCAAAAATTAAGAATTTTCACAAAAAAATTGATTGATGATTTTTGTTCGATCTTCCAGATGCCTTTTGGCATAGAAATAAGCACGTTATTTGTTTACCATATATTAAAGAATTTTCTGAAAAAAATATTCCTACCAAAGCCCAACCTATTCAAATGAATAGCGAGACTTTAGAATTTTGCAAAACTAAGATTCATAATCTTCTTACTAAAAATATTATCATGCATAGTAAATCTCCCTAGTCGTGTACTGCGTTTTATATCCAGAAAAATATCGAGATTGAACAAGGAACAATGTCGTCTATTATTTGAACTATTACATTCCAATCCTCCTCTATTGACAGAAATTCACATCAATCTTGTTAAACAAATTAAGACACATGTCAAAACTCTTCTGTATCTTGGTATTTCCACCACTAATTCATGTAAAATTGTTGAAACAGATGTTTCTGATATGGGTTATGGTGGCATCTTGAAACAACAAGTGGCATCTTGAAACAAGTTGCTTCACCAGGCTCATCTGAACAAATTTTTCAATTCCATTCTGAGTCTGGAATTCTACACAACTTAATTAAAGTACTATTAAAAAGGAAATATTATCCTTAGTACTATGTATTTCTAAATTTCAAAATGATTTATTGAACAAAAAGTTTTTATTGCATATTGATTGCAAAAATGCTAAAGACGTATTAGAAAAAGATATTGAAAACATTACCTTCAAATATTTTTTCATGATGGAAAGTTATTAAATACTTTTTATTTGATATTGAATATATTAAACGATCTGATCATTTCATTCCTGATTTTTTTATCCGAGAATTTCTACAGAAAACATGAGCAAGGAAAATGATAAGAAAGTTGATACCCCTCCCCCAATTCCTCACAGATTACTACTCACCTCCCTTCTCGATATTACCAATAGGTTTACTCTGGTTGGTAATGTCCTTATCCCCCAACCTATTTCATCTGCTTCAGCTATTTCTACTTCTTATGATTCGTATGCTAAGCCAATCTCTACAGCTAAGCCTACCCAATATTTTCCTGCTTCCAAAACTGATCATTTCAAAACAACATATTTCCAGTCTGTTTTACATTGAACACAACAATTCCATGTATACAGACTCATTCAAAATTGCTAGCAGCTACTTTCTTCCTAATTTTCACTGGATTCCTGAAAATCTATCAAAAAATCTCCAATTTTATTTTAGGATTTTACTTCAAATGGAATCTTTTACTATTAAACCTATTTTGGATAAGGCCAACAAAACCAAGATTATTTATCACAATGCATACATTATGAATGTGATTATTAGAAAAGATTGTGGAACTCATCCCCATACTTTAAAAAAAAATCCCACAATCAGAAATTGTTTACTGCTAATATGATTCTATTGATGCTTGTTTTAAGTTCACGATGTTTCAAACCTCAGAACAGTCACACTCTTGGTTTTTAAGCTTTTATAAGAAATGCAAGTATACTTTCCCACTTTGGTTCCAGCGTTGGTGGAACCAATTTGGCCCTATTTTTGAAATGTTTCCTGCTGGTCTCCAACAAGCAATCAGGTATTTCTAGACTGCTGCACTACCCAAGATGGATCCTCACAATGCAAAGTTCTCTTGCTTATTCCATTTGTGCAAAAGGTATAAGGTTCCTTGGATCTTAAATTGGAGTTATAAACGGAATGGAGACATTTTGGTCCGACAATGGTTTGTCAAATGGTAGGACAAATTTTCCCACACCGAAAATATTATTTTATCTATTTTCAAAGATTATCCTCAAACTACTCCAAACATCAAAAGCATAGAGGAAATCCTTGTTGCTAAGAAAATCCTTACTTCACCTGGATACCCAGCTGCTCAAGCCTCTATTTCAAATATTTTCGATAAGTCATCTTTGAAATCCAAAAAGAAGAAAGATTTAATTAAACTATTAAAGAAATCTATATATGATGATGATGATAATGATGATGATAGTTTGATAATGAATCAGAAGCATTCTCAAAAGCTCCTGATCCATACATCAACTTATTTGGACATGACTCAGAAGACACTTCAAAACTGATGATTGATCCGTCGGCACAAACTGACAAATATTTTCATAATTGATCTATCGACACAAGCCAACAAATATTTTTCAAACACTAGAAGACCACAGACTCTCTTGGTCTCGAGGTTTTTATTTTTTACAGTTTTCTTTTCAGCACGAAAAGATAGAAAAATTGACTCAAAATGCTAGTTGTCTACAAGGTTGAAAGATATTTTGGACCAATGAATAGTAGATTTTACTATTCACTATTAACTATTTGTTGACTTTTACTATTTGTAAAGGCACCTCCTTGTTCTATAAAAGGAGGACCTTATTTCCAATGAGAGGCAGAACTTCTTAGAGCTAGCTCATTTCTTATATTTCTCTCAAGAAGCCTCCCCCTCCTCTCCAACCTTCCACTACTTGTTTCCCTAATCTTGTTTTATTACAATCTTATAAGCCTTTTTCAACAATCAATCTTTTGATTCAATACTTGCATTAATTACTTTCTGTTTACTTTATTTGGTATCTAGTTATCTGGTCCATTTATTTACTTGCATTTATTACTTTTGCACTCATTCATTATTTTCATTTAAATCCAATTATTTGGTCCTTGTTTTAATTTATTTTATCATCAATATTCTAGTTATCTGGTCTTCTCTTTCTTTTGTTCTAATCATATATGCTCTAATCAGGTTAAGACCCAGTTACAAGTATTTTACCTTCAAGACTAAGTTCAATGTTAAGGCCGTTGAACAAACCTATGCTATTTCAAAAATTCAAGAAAAATGTTGTCTGTTTAATAGAAAATCTATTCAAGAGTTTCTAGCAAAAGGCTACAAATTTTTGCATGATGAATCTATTCAAGTTGTTGTTAAACCTTTGACGAGGAAAGACATCAATACTTCGGTACTTCTTTGTTTGAGAGTTGCTAGATTTAAAAATTTTGAAACCAGTATTCTTGGTATGATTCAATCTTCTCTGTTTAGTAGTCCAGTCCACTTTGATTAATTCCCTGATTTAACTCTTATTTTGGATGATCCAAATATTTTAAAAGGCTTGACTTTGAATATTTTAACTTCTAGTTATGATATGGAAGAAGGCAGCAAGAATCTTGCCCTAATTTATCATATTTATTATAGGATTTTAAAGATTAATTTAAATCCTAAAGCTATGTTGATTTAATGTTCTACTCCTAATGCAAATGTCCAAGTTCCAAAAATGATTTATTGGAAAGATATTTTTCTTCCCAATGAATGAACTTTGAAACATGAAGTTTCTTCTGCTAAGGTTTTGGCTGATGAGGTTAACCTTGATTATATTCAACAATATTTAGATGGTACTGTGAAAATTAGTTTTGACCAACCTCTAGTGATCAATGAAAGAAGAAATTATTTCGCTGGAACTAGAACTTCTTAGAGCTAGCTTCTTCCTTAGAACTTTCTCAAGAAGCCTCCCTCTCCTATCCAACCTTCCATTACTTGTTTTTCTAATCTTATTTTATTACAATCTTGTAAGCCTTTTTTAATAAACAATCTTTCGATTCAATACTTGCATTAATTACTTTATGTTTATTTTATTTGATATCAAGTTATCTGATCCATTTATTTATTTTCATTTATTACTGAGTCTTGTTTTGGTTGTTGCCATTATATATATATATATATATACACACACACACACACACACATACAAATAAATGAACTTTTCAAAATGTAAATTCTAGCTAGAAAAACAACTCAAGGTACTACAAACTTCCAAAATGTTAGGAATGAAACACACAACAAGTGAGGATGTATGAGAGACTACATGTATAACCTTACCAGATCAACTACAAGAAATGTGGGTTTGGGGTGATTCTTTATACTCTCAACTTGATCTAATTTACAAGTAGACCCCTTTACTTAGAAACTCGATAGAAGGTAAGAATACTGGGCATGTGGGCTTGCACCCCCACTACATTGCCATGTTCACCCAGCCCCTGCATGGGTGGGTGTGGTTGTCCCACAAGGAGAAGCCCATTGGGGGCAAAGGGTAGGCTAACCACAGCAGACCTCATCTTGCTATATTTAAAAATTAAAAAAAATTATATAAATAGATTATATATACTTCAACTTGAAGTTGTATTAAGTTATTGGATTGCCTTGGCTTCCTAGGCTAATATTTATATAGGAAGTCAAGACAATACAATAGTTATAATTAATCAAAATACAACTTTAATGAGTTTTAAAGCTATGTTATTAGTTTTTAAGTTTTTTTATGACATAATTTTTATTTTTTTATATTTATAAATTTCGATTTAAAATTTAAATTATATATTATAATTTGTATAATTTGGATCCAAAAATTATTTTAGATACAAAATAATATTTAGACCTAATGGCGATGGGTATTGGCTTGGGTGGAGGCCGAGGCGGATGAGATGTTCGGCCTCGACCCTAACTCCTAGGGGCAGGGTTAAAAAGCCTTCCTTTGCAAGGTGTGGGGAAGGATCCACCCTTCAACGCACAATGAATGTATCACCCCTAATAGAATGAATCTATTAAGAGCTTAGCTTTCTCCTTTTTACTGCCTCAATTGCCCTCCTGCATTGACTCCTGGCTTATTTTCTTTGGTTTAATTACGTTAACATTGATTTTTTGTAGTCTTTGGAAGCTAGATCTACATGTTCCATTTAAAATTAATCAAACACCTGCCCCACCCTAAGAATTGCTACCCTTTACTTCGCTAAGATCATCTTTTGTTCAATTAATTCTCCAATGTGCCACTACTAGTGCTACGAGTAAGAATGCATGGTCCAAACTAGGCTTGCTACCCACCCTAAGAGGGTGGGCAGTCGGCTGTTGTTAGGGGTGTTCACCCAATCCGACCCGACCTGATAGCAATCTTTTTTACTCGAACCATTTATGATCCCTTCCGTTTCGTTTAACTACTTACCAACTCAATAGCGTACTCGACTTGCTTCAGATGAAAAGTCAAAACTTGGGAACCACAAACGAGACGAGGAGATCCATTGGGAACCACATATGAGAGGAGGTGAAAGAAGAAATTTTGAAACGATCCATTGAAAAACAGTTGTGCAAGCTCAAGCTCACTCTAATGTTTCAAATGTAGAAAAGTTTCGAATGTAGCATATGTACACCCATTGGGATGGTGAAGCTGTGTCTCTTGAGTTCAGCAACTGGGATTCTCCAGTTTGACATGAAGTCTCTTGCCACCATGGCATCGGTTTGGCTAGCCGATACCGAATGCACGTCTAACGAAATGAAATTTTCAAGTTGGGTTGGCAAATCGAAAAGTTTAGTCAATTGACTTTTTTGAACCGCCCTAGCCGTCGTGCCCTTTAAAGCATTAGTATTAGTCTCATCAAAATAAATCATCAAAATTTAATTTGAAGGGTTACTATTCAAAAACCAAACCAAAAATACTTTTATTTTATTCTCCTCACTTTTTTTCCTTCTTTTTGATCAAATATGTCAAAAAAAATTTTTATAAGTCTAATGTGTGATTATTTTGGTGTTGGATTTCCATCAAACTTGTACCTTTTATCAAATTTTGATATTTTATTTTGAAGAGAGTAATGTTAATGCTCTTACATTTGCATATGCAGGAGGTTGCATATGGACTCCAGCACCTAGCCTCATCTTACATGAGTGGGTGACCCCACCTGTCTACTTAGTGAACGAATGACCTTATTGCCCCGTCCAAAATTCGCCAAAAGCCTCGAGTCCACAAGTCTGCTCACCAAATATATAGATCCATCTACCAAATCCACACATCAACCCTCAAATATATAGATTCAACAGAGATCAAACCCCCATGAGATACCCACAGGCCACGACAAGGCTATAGGTTTTCTCACAAACCACCTTAAGAAGGAGAAGTGGAGGAAGAGAAGATATGCGCTATAGCTTGTAAGGTGGATCAAGTGATGAAGGAGGAGACGAAGAAGATAGGAAGTCTGAATGCTGGGGGGGAATGAGAGAGAATAGAGAAGAAAATAAAGAAATCAGCTAGGTTTTTTTTTCCCTTATGTACATTGTGAGAGAGAGACAAACGTGGGGAGGGGTTAATTTACTTTAAAACAAAATCACGTTGTTTTCTTCTGAATCTTTCTATACGAGGTCACGGCCTAGCCCTGACACTCTCCGCTCACCTTTTGTGCATAGGTAGGCGCCCACCTATTCACCCACCCAATGCAGGTGGATAATCCCATCTATCCCTAGTGGGGATCGGATGGACAGACGAGTACTGTTATCGAGCTCCCTAGGCCTAGTCCAAACACCATTACAAATGCATGTGTTGTGATAAATAATTAATGACTTTTGTTATGGTAAATAATAATTTGTAATTAAAAAAACATTACCTTCTAGAGAATGACATTGTTTATATTATTGTAAACTAGTAAGTAAAATAAGGAAAATTATTTTTTATAAAAAAATAATAATCTAGCTACTATATATAACAAACAAAAATGATATAATAATTAAAATGGAAATGTTAGATAAACTACAAAAAGTCAAATCCAAAATTCAAAATTACTATATAAGACTATCCAGGTCCTTCTAGATCGTAGTAACATTTCCCTTAATCTCTTGAAGTTGAACCATGATGGTATAATGATCATTTACACAGTTCTCTCCATGTCCTGGATCAAAAGTGTGTGATGCTACTTAAGTAGGGATCACATATTTGGTAGTCACCTTTGCAACTTGTCTATCAATGTCGATATCAGTAGAAGCTAGATCACGCTTCGTGTCACTATCTTGTGCTATTGGAACATCAATGCGGTCCTTCCATAAGTGGCCCTCGCTTTTGCTAAAGGTGATCTTGTAAAGGAGGTTGATCTATGGTTGTCTTAACTCTATCATTAGCACATCAACCACTAATTGGACTAGGAGGTTAGAGATCATCAATATACAAGGTAGCCTACCTCCACTTGATTACTGTGACTCAGATCATATATGGATGAGAAAATATAAAGGTGGATCAATCGACTCTCCTTATGTTGTTCATAACATAAATTTTGTTCGGTGCCAAAGTTAGCCTTGTGTTTCTTCAAATCAATATCATGGGACACAATCAGATTCAGCATTTGAAAAAATGCAATTCAATAAACCTATTTGATTACCTTGTTGCCATCATATAGTGGAGCTAAATCGTACTGCATCAATTAACAAATCTCATTGTGTGTGGAGCTGTTATCTACTGGAGCCTGATCCTCGATGGTGTCTTTATCATCCATCTCTGCACCCGGTTGTTGTGCAGGCTAGGTATGCACCAAGTTCATAGGGAATCCCAATAAAGTGAGCAATAATGTCTATTGAGATAGTAATACTCACTCTCCAAATAATGAATGAGAATGACTCTTCATTGACCGTGTCAGGATAGGCCACTCCACTCTATTGAAAAATAGGGCCCAATCCTCTATCGCTAACAATAGAAAACATGCTTTGTCCATCCCAGACAAAGTTGCAAAAATCTTTTATAATGAACTCCTGCTCTACCAATATCAAACTCCTCATCTCACTAGCTTCATCGCTAGGTACTTGGTCCTTTCTCTCACGTTTTCTTCCAATGTATGCTATTAGTTCACTATTAATAAAACAAATACATAATATATATAGAAAAAATGGGAAGTTCTAATTATATTATATATTGTGATGTTCAAATAGGAAGTACTACGTTTGAACAGGAACTACTTTGTTCAAACTACCAGGTATTAAATTTGAATGCCAAATAATACCGTTGGAACAATTTCGATCCATGTTCAAATGGTTTATACCCATTCAAACAAAACTGGACTTGTTCGAATGGTTAATACGGACTTGAATGGATAAATATGTAGTTTGAATTGTATAAATCCTATGGCCATCGTGTTGGGTTTGTTTTGCTCCTTGAATCCCACGTGGGAAAGGAGTGGGAGAGGAGGCAGCCGCAAGACTTATAAAATGAGGTTTGGGCTCCTTGGTTAATTACACCAGTCAGAAACTTATCTAATAACTTTTGATTTTAGTAAAATTTCTCTGTTGTTATTTTTATATGTAAAAAGGAAGAGATGTGAAAGTTAGAATTTTATTAGTGGGAGAAGTTTTTGTAGGTGTCGTTAGGGTGAGAAAAAAATTTGTGTGATTGTAATAATTTTTTACATAGTGGATTTTTTTTTCTCTGTATCTAGTGGTTTTTATCCTGTTTTGAAGTTTTCTACGTAAATTCTTATGTTGTATTTATTTCTCTATTTTTCTTGATATTCAGTCAAAAGTAGATCTTGGTAGGGGAAATTTGGGTGGTCCAGATTCCCAACAAGTGGTATCAGAGCCACTAGGTTCTTTTGGCTAGATAGAGTTTTTGTGTTGTAGTGTGGATATGTACGGTCTAAGGATATTTTTTTTAGGAGATTGGAAATTTTAAGTGTGTCCGTTGTGACCCTCCAATCTTTCCTGGGAACTAATTTAGTGGGTATTATTCATTTCTACGGTAAAATTCATTGAAACAATGTTAAGAATGGAGATAGAGAATTTGATGGGAGAATTAATTTTGACTTGTGGCAAATGCAAGTCAGGGATATCTTGATTTCATCAGGATTATACAAGGGGTCGACCAACCCATGAAATCAGCAATTTGTTGGAGGTGTGGACAACCTGGCATGTCAAGAAAAGTTGTCAACAAGAGGTGGAGCCGGTTCGGCAAATGGTTCCAATTCAGTAAATGGAGATACTGGTATGAAGCTAATGTTGTGTCTCTCTCCATAAAAAAATAGACATGTATATCCTTATGGCATGCTGCTAATCCCAAAGTTGTCATGATAGATGATGTGTTAATGTTAGCTGTTGCACAAGTTTGCACACGGGTATTGGTTTGACATTAATGCAAGGTGTGTGGTGGAAATTCATGTCGATGGCTGATGAACTTTAGGAAAGCCAAACGTAGGAGTTACACTATAATTTTTTCAGTAAGGTTATTTTTGACATGGGTCAAAGTGAAATGCTTGGAATTGATTTATTCTGAGTGAGTATGATTTTATGGTGGAGCATGATAGCGGAAGTTATGAAAATTCTCATTACGGTGGAGTGTGGCTGTGGGATCAGTCAAAGTCGCAAAGTGAAGATTGTTAGGTTTTTTTTGCTCCTTGAATCCCACATGAGAAATGAGTAGGAGAGGAGACAGTCCCAAAGCTTATAAAATGAGGTTTGGGCTCCTTGGTTAATTACAACAGTCAGAAACCTATCTAGTAACTTTTGATTTTAGTAAAATTTTTCTGTTGTCCTTTTTATATGTAAAAAGGAAGAGAGATAAAAGTTAAAATTTTACTAGTTGGAGAAGTTTTTGTGAGTGTCATTGAGATGAGGAGAAAAATTATGTGATTGTAATAATTTTTCACATAATGAATTTTCTTCTCTGAGTCTGGTGGTTTTTTTCCTGTTTTAGAGTTTTTTTACGTAAATTCTTGTGTTGTATTTATTTTTTTTATTTTTCTTGATATTCTGTTAAAAGTAGATCTTAGTGGAAGGAATTTGGATGGTCCAAATTTCCAACACATCGAACAACATACATGTTCCGTTTGAACGGAGTGCAAAAACTATCCAAACGTTCATCACCTTATTTTTAACGTTCGAACGTGTTTCACATTCAAAGAAAAAAATTATGGTTGGCAAATGCTCGTTCAACATATATATATATATATATACAGCTTACAAGTAACTATATGTAACTTTGTCCTTACTTTCTTTTTCGAGAATATGAAGGATGGGAATTTCATAAACTAAATCAAACTTTTTAGAAGAATTAAATCTAGTGTATCATTTACGGCTGCAACTTTCTGCTTCAATACCGCATGAATCCCCTATTTGAGATTGTACCGAAAATCAAGACTCGAAAAATGGGATCGGGTAAGAACTAATTCAATAATTCAACAAATTGAATAAGGTAAATCATAAAAATTTTGAATCAGTCATTTCAATGTTAATAAAAAAAAAAGTATCAAAAAGTATCATATATATATAATGCAATTCAAGCATTTAATATCATGTATAAAAGAGTATATAAAGTATAAACGCATTGACTGCTACTTTTAATAAAAATAGGATATGATTAATTCAAATAATTTCATTAATAAAGATGAAGCCTATATATTTAAGAATTGTCTTCATTCACCTTATCAAAAATGATCATTTTGTGACGATCAAATCTTTTGCTTCGTTGAGCTGGAATACGAGCCCGAACCTTATTACTGATACTATAGCCTTTTTTTTTTTAATCTGCATCTCTATACACTGTATTTGCTATATATATATATATATAACATGAATCTAATACTTGTCCGGACTTACTACCTTTCCTTCTTGTATCTATTTCTTATATTAATAATATATTTACTCATAAAAATATATACAGTTAAGTACCAGAAAAATATTTTCTGAACATGAGACGTTGCACCACCAAATTACCGACTTGAAAAGTCATGACTTGACAAGCCACGAAATCGTTGACATGCATGCAACCGCGCAAAATATTGTTGGCACGTACCTACGCATATTTCATTGCATCGACGAGGTATATTGGAGAATACTGTTAGTATGTTATTTCATCTTAACCGTTTATATATTTAATTTTTTAATATATTAATTAAGAAAGTGACTATTAATGTATTGATAATTTTTTTTAATTTTTTAAATATTTAAACAATGCTTGAAAACAAAAGCAAAAAAGAAAAAAAAAAGAAAAGAAAAGTGTCCCCTAGTGGGCAAATTAAGGTGCATAGTAGCACTACCCGAATTTTAATTTCCTTAATATCTTGTTTGTATAAAATTGGGGTAATATGGCACTCATTTCAATTCCTCTGCCACATTTAACGCTGAAACACTGCATCTTTGGTCTTATTAAACTCGGACTGTTTGGCACAACCAACAAGAGCCATGCATCCCGGGCTATAAGTTAAGACTCCTTAATTTCAGAGATAGGGGTTCTTCTCTATATAAACCCCTGCCATAGAGTAGCTGATCTTTACCTGCGCTCTCTCTCTCTCTCTCCCCTAAGGCATGATGGGTCTGCAGAGTTCTTCTGCAAGGGTGACATTGAAGCTCATTTTCATCTCAAGCTTGATTGTGTTCATCAGTTTTATAGCACCAAGTGAAGGTCGCCAACTTGAGAAATCACAAGCTAGAAATGGAAAGGAAAACAGAGAAAAAATAATGGAGCAATCAAACAAGAACAAAGATGATCATGATCATGATGTGAAGAACTTGCCACCTCTTCCGGGAATACTTCCATTAGCACCACCTATTCCCCAGTTTCCATTTCTGCCACCTATGACTCAGTTCCCGTTTCCTCCTTCATTTGAGATTCCTGGAATCCCCCCACTGCCTAGGATTCCTATCTTACCACCTTTTCCTCCAATATTCAATATTCCACCACTCCCCTTCGGCCTCTCACCTCCCCCTGCTTAATAAGTTGCCATGCATGTCAAAAAATCTTTAGGTTTAAAATCTCTCTCTCTGTCTCTCTCATGTTCTTGTTCTCTTTTACTCGATATGTTTAATTAATGTGAAAATGTGATTTTGTTATAGCTAGGTTTTGTAGCACACGAGTTGCCTTTTCTTTCACTGTTAAGTGGTTATTGATAATTTGTCTTATTGATAATTTGTCTTCTGGAGTTGGCCAGCTTAAGCTAATGATCCTTCTGTAACATTACTCTAAAGGAAATTTATATTAATTTTACTTACAAAATGATGAGTTAGCTATTAAAACTTGTGAAAATTTTAAAACTTAGAATTCAAATTAAAAAACAAAATACTGATAAAGTAAAACTATATTGTACGCGATAAAATTGTAGATACATGTAGCACTACTCAATGTTAAAATCGTCTTCATGGTTTGCTTCGTGGTTATTCATTCAACCATTGTATCTATGTTAGCAAAAGATGCTTCAACATTTACATGATAATGAATAAAAAAATTGGTTAATACATCTGGCAAGACCAAAGTAAAGAGAAGAAAAGAAAGAGAACTACGAAACACAAGAAAAGGAAAACAAAAACAAACAAACAAGAAAACACTACATGACATCATCAGCCATTAGTAATGTTTGATGAGATCAGAAAGCCGACTGATAGAGGAACGTTGACACTATGACCTTGATTTCCAAAAAGTCTGATTCTCCCAAAGCTAGCAACAGAACTGGTCATAGTTGCATTGAGGTATACACTCAATATCTGTCTCTCCCCATTTGCAATAGTGAAGCGCGTTGGAACCACTTTAACAGATACCCCAGAAGGAGGACTCCAACCAACATTATAAGTCTCATTTCCAGCAATGTTGATCACTGATCTCTGTACAATTGTAGACTGGTTCAGTTTTGATATCATGATGGAGGGCAAGTTCAGGTCAGCTCCATTGATGGTAGAATTATAAACCCAACAGTTTTGACCAGTGTAATTCAAAACCACAGGAGCAGATCCATTAATGCCGCAAAGAAACTGCATATAGTCATCATAACCTACAACAAAATGCACATGCTTCAGACTTTGAATCAGATGGATGTATTAATTGGCATGGAAAAGCACTATTCAAGAATTTCGATTGATATTCAAAATGACAACTAAACAATATTAACATATTTTTTTTATGATGAGAAGTTCTGGTAATCGTGCAAATGCAACAAGAAACAGGAAAATCATCGGCTTCATACCAATGAGCCAATGGCCCCTAGAAATTGTTTGCACCCAAGGATTTAAACCCTAAATCCAGAGGAAGCATACCACCAAGACCAAAGTTCTTACCACTTTGAGGCTTTGAGCCAACCCCTAGAGGTTAATTATGTCAACAAGTCCAGAAATTAAAATAAAGCTCATGATGTTTAACATTCCATGGAACCCATGAGGAACCCACCCTCCTATGGACAGAAAATTATAATTTTGCTATAAACTTATTTCACATGAGAAAATAACTAGGTGCAGTGACTCGACTTCTGTCTCAGGAAGTCAAAATCAACATAGATGCTCCACATCTTTCTTTAATCCTCTTTTACTAAAACTCCTCCATCCCTCATTTAATACTAGTCTCTAGTTTTTTTTCTTGTTTTAGCAACTCAATATAAAGCTCGTCATAAGGCTTTAAATCTAGCATTTTCAACTGCCTTAAATCTCGTTTGATGCCGGACAAAGATTTCAATTTTTACAGGAACACAATCAAGTCGGCTGATACAGACTTGGGCTTTATGTGGGCGACAGATACAAAGTGCAACAACAAGTAGAAATTTGATTCAATCTAAAGGATCACAAAGGAACTGTGCAAGACATACACGAGAAAGAGACTGGAGAGGGTTCAAAAGTATGTTGTAGGTGATGTTTAAGACAATCTTAAAAATGTAATGGCAAAAAAGGATTTGGCTATACCCAACACCAAGCACTGGGGAAATTTCTTTTTCACAGTCATGACAGCAAAATTAACTTTAGAACGCAGAAGTAAAATTTCACTTTAATACTTCAAACTACATTTCCTTCTCCAATATGATCAACAAACTACCAAAGTTGAAACTCCCCCTCAAATTAACTACTAGAGTACCTTCATAATATGACTACTAAAGTATCATAGTTGTAACTAACCCCCAAACTACAAGCCCTTTTATAACTTGCCCCCTCATTTAAGACTTAACAACCATTAAGATGCCATCTCATCTGTCTGTTTCTTGCTTTACTTGTTTGGAGCTTAAAGGTTACGGTTCAGTTTTAGCTGAAATCTATGATAACAGCCATATCTTAATGAGTGGGTAATTCCAACTTTTTTTTTTTTGATAAGTAAGTGGGTAATTCCAACTTATATTTCAAACACGGACCTGAGTGATAATATTGGTAGCTTAATGATCATATTACAAAAAGAATCATAGTTAAAAGAGGTAAAGTGTCATATTCTCATAAGTAAACCATTCAGATGCTCACTTGTATTTTTGGTGTAACAGCAATTTATGGGCCATCTAAACAACCATTGTAATTTGCAGCTATAAATTTTCCACGCAACACTTAACAGAATTTCCTTGACATATACATGAAACTCATTTTTTTAATAAAAAAGAACCTATATGTCTGTTTCTCATATTTATATGGACTAAGTTTTTCCAAGTGAAAAACAAAATGAAATGATAATAAAAACTAAAAGTTTGTACCAAATTTAAATCCATGGGAAAATCAACCTTCATAATATCCCAACCATATTAACATTTCCATGAATTTGACCAATCAAGAATATACACTATATGTACTTTGTTTTTTGTTTATATCAGTAATTGAACCTTTTTTTTTTATTAAGAAAATGCAAAAGGCATAATCCAAGCACACAAGATGCATGTATGTAAGTAGACTTACTGGAGTCAAAAATCAAACCCGGATCCAGTGCCGCAGTGGCATTCACAAAACCACTACCCATGTCAAATGGTGTTGCTGGAGACTGGTTCAGATCTGGGTTGGCATAGGCACGCTGAGCCATTATTGGTCTACCAGTCCTGTCGCATTGAGAAGCAGTGGTGGAAAGTGCAGATGCAATGGATGAAGGACTGAAACTGGGGAACTTCTGCTTAATCAGTGCTGCCAGCCCAGCAACATGAGGAGCAGCCATGCTCGTTCCAGACATCATTGCAAAGCTCTCACCTAATTGTGAATAAAGGTTATTGGTTCATTTGTAATGTGAGTTTCAAATTATTTGTAAACCATGAAATTTAGAGGGAACAAAATTCTTGTTCATGAAAGTCATTTTCCTTACAAATCACAATTGCCATGTCATGGCATGCATAGTTATACCTTGGAATTCAACTGAGTCAGTGCCAAGAGAACTCCAAGCAGCCCATATGAAATTCCCAGGAGCTACCAAGTTGGGTTTCATTATGTCAGCATCCGTAAGAAAATTGTCTTCTGGATCTGGTCCTCTTGCTGAATAATACATAACCTTTGGAGCAGAATTACTGTAGTTTGCTTTTAATCCCCCAACGATGCTCGCAACTGCCCCATATCTAATAATTTTCTTTGTAAGCCCATCTCTCTCCAAAGAAGAATTGTAATACCGGAGTAAAATCTGTTAGATAGCTCATAAAAATGTTAGCAAGAGAGAGAGAGAGAGAGAGAGAGAGAGAGTTACTATGTATAACCAAATTCATCACTCAGGTTCCATCTAAACTCATAAATTTTGAAAATGATCAAACAGAACACAAAACCACACACAATACACACAGGCCCCACACCTTGGAATCATCTGGTGATGGAATTATGATGCCAGGCATTTTCAGTGGAACTGGATTAAGCTGAAAACCAATTACAAAAGGATCCATATAGAACACAACACCAGCTGCACTGAGGTTTTTGGCAGTTTGTAAGGCTTGATTGATAGTTGAAAGCCCAAGCACAAACCGTATTGAATAGCTACAGATCAAAAGGTTCCCTTGGACAAGATCTTGATTGAAGCTACTTGAGCCTTGGCATTCACTCACGTACATATCTCTGGCAACCGAAGTCTCATTGTTTAAAGCATCAATTGCAGATATCAGTTTGTATGTAGTATCTGTTCCAGCTGAACAAACAAGAAATAAATCAGCTTATCTTTCAATCCATTTTTGGGTGCACTCGTGTATATACATCAAAGTTGCAAATGCATGTATAAGCCATTAGCCATAACATCCATTATGAAACGATCAGATAAATATGAATGTAACCTAGTGCTGCAAGCAATGTGTCAATAAAAACAGATATGAGAGCAGGTTGGACCATCAATAGTATATACAGGACCACAGGTTATGGACCACGTACTGTTCAAATATCATCCATCAACAATCACCGAATTCGACAAACAGGTTTAGATTTCTCATGCACATCTCCTAATCTTCTTTTTTTCCCCTGAGCATGTGCATCTTAACCACATGCTCCACTGAAAGATGCCAGGGTGATTCCAAGACCCACAATTGAAAGACTAGTGCTCAAATTACTCCATCTAGTAAAAACTTGGGCAACAGCTTCATAATTATTTAAATACAAGAATTGAATTATACATGAATAAAACAAATGCAAGTAGCAAAATTGAAGAAATATAGAATATAAGCACATATAAGTAACTCTGATGATTCTGAAGTCAGGAAAAGATGATAATAGGATTGGACGTATAGAGTGCCTTTTCAAACTATTCATATCACATTTTTAAAATCCTGTCTTCCTCTGGAATAGAGTACAAGTGAATACTTGATTTTCAACAATAACAGGGTCACCGCCTAGGTTGCAGCCCTCCCCTTCAAATTGATGTGTATTCAGGTGTATTAGAAGTTTAGGTTAATACTCAAATACATAAAAGAATCTCATATTTGGCATCCCTACACCATGAAATAAATTAACGAAGTTCCCCATCTTGCACCTAAACTCATAATAAACAGCAAGCTATGTGAGAGGATTGAGGGTGGAAACTGAAATACAGGTGTAGGGGGAAGCAGAAGGAATTTATTCCAATTCCTCACTGTGATAAGTAGTGCTAAATACAATCCAGGTGTGCAAGGCCTTGCTAAAAAGGGAGACCCATCATAAAAAAATAAAAAAATAAAGCGGATTTGTTCAACTGGGTCCCACTTTTATGAAAGGCTTGCACAGAGCTTGCATGCCTTGGGCTTGCACAAATCATTTTCCTTTTGAAATATTCTGAACTATATATTTTCTATCCTTTCTAATATTTTGAATAGATGAAAATTGATGGTACATGACACACCCTCATTACACCAATGGTGATTGACTAGAATATGGTGGACCTTGAATATCTGTAAATTATAGCTGGTGTAGTGTCACTACAAATTCCTTTTCCCAACAAAGTTAAATTGCTAGAATGGATAAAGAAAGAAAGTACTGTTACATGATCATTTATAGAGGGAATGAAAGAGGTGTTCAATGATTTCTAATTCTGAGTAACTTGGCCTATAAAGGGAATGAAAAGGGATGAGCTTGATACTTGAAAAACAAACTTACGTGCAAGCCCAACTCCAGGAATGGTTACATTATTGCCAAGGATTATAGAGTTACTGTAGCCTCTATCATGAGATGCAGCACCAACAGTAAAAATCCAAGGACTGAAGGAAGACATGCTCTTAGGTGATGGTCCAGTATTGCCGGCAGCTTGCACAACAAAAATACCAGCCTTTACAGCAGATAACAAAGCCATGTCTATGGGATTAAAAAATGTTGCAAGACCAGGAGGACGTCGATTAGGTGTGATCGATAAGCTTATTACGTCAACCCCATCCTGAGCTGCCTGAAATGCACATTTTCTAGTTTAGTGGCACAGATAGATATTCATTTATGGATGAATGTTGAATAGAAAGGCTTAAAACTATTCAAACTATTCTACCTATAAGAAAAACTATTAAAACAATTCTCAAAATGATGAATGGATTCATTGACACCCACTTTCCAAACAGTATTTTGGTGAAGATCTTATGGACTGAAAAAACATGATACAGAAATGCAAATGGTTACAGATAAAAGAAATGCAACCAACAGTGCCTATATCAAGGGAAAAATACAAAATAATCCAAAAACCTCTCCAAATTAGCATTGATTTACCACTAAATCAGGACAAAGAGAACTAGCAACAAAGCTTATTGTCGAGAATGTCATATGTTACCATGCCAGATTCAAAAACTCCTAGCAGGGTACATCATGAATGACAGAAGAAGACTATTAGCAGCGAAAGACCAATGATATCTACCTGGTCTATAGCAGCAACTACATCTGCAGCAAAGCCTCCAAAACTCTTGTACAATGCCTTGTAAACAGCAATGCTGTAAAGATTGACATCTGGTTAATACACAAACAAATAAATATATAAACAAAAATGATATAGAAACCTACATAAATCAGTACAGAAACATTTTTTCTTTTTCCTTTTTCGGTTCAATTAGTTAGGATTTTTGGTCGAGGAACTTTACTGAAAAACATTTCAAGAGTGAATCTTTTGAGGATGATGCAACCTGCACAGAATGAGAGGAAGTAGAAGCAAGGAAATAGTACTTGGAGAAAAAACAGAAAGAGCAACAGAAACAACATTGAGCTCAATGAAATTGTAGTGCATGGAACACGACGGGTGCGTAAAACAAATAGAATAACTACCCCTATCTCATGTACCTTTTATTTACATATCATTTTTAAATTTAAAACAGAATCCCACCTCTCCATGTTTTAAGTAAAGGAAAATGTTTACTTATCAAAAAAATTTAAAACAGAATATGACATGGGTTGCATAGAAAATAAAATAGAGCTAGAAAATGGAAAACGATAAGCAAAATATTTTTGCAGGCCTAGGAAGAGAAAACAATGAGAAGCCAAATTAGAACAGTTAGGATGCCCACAGAGAAAGTAAAGAAATCTATGTTCTAGCAAAACACGCATCAAGTAAGAGGAAAAAATATATTGGTGTTCATAATTACTATCTTTGAAAGGATTCTGATTTTCAAATATGCAGCAGCATATCAGAAAAGTAAATTTGCCAGTTTTCAACGTTTTGAATCACAAGCACAAAAGGTGCCAACTAGCCCACCATTCAAGTCTTTCTCAGGTTTATACCCAAAGCATAGAAACAATTTTTGCCTTCATCTAGTTGAGAAATTTATAAGGAAAAGGCCACCTTTAATTGTACAGTTCAACTTTGCCTTCCCCGCTCCCCCAAAAAAAGTAAAGAAAAAGGGTGAAGAAAGAGGAGAATAACTTCTTTTGTTCACAGACTTTGTTAAGTACTGAAAACACAAATAAATGGGTAACAGGAGTATATCTTTATGTATTCTGTGATACTTCAGGTTGATCATTGTAGGGTCTCACATTAGGATGGAATGGGGAAAATGCAACAGATGCAGAGCTGCAATTAGTGCATCTTCTATTAACAGCCAATTTCTGAATGTGGAGTGTCTTATATCTACACAAGATATCTGTACTGATAAAGATACATATTAAAGATGACTACAACCATCAACAAAAACAAACCAATGCTCAGATATGGACTAATTACTGTGAATGAGGAGCCATCCCACTCGCATTTCCAAAGTGATGCCCAGCAACAACCACTGGAATCCCATGGTTTCCTGCAGCAACAGAAGCTGTGTGCCTGTATATCAAGACTAGACTCATCAGTGACCTTTTTGGAGATTCTAGTAGACTTCTGTATGCGCATAGAAATATCTAGACTGTTGCAATGCTGATGAACTGGTAAATCTAAAGTCCTCTTATACAAGAAATAATAATTATGATGATGATGATGTCATCATCATATAATATTAATGTACTCATTTTCTGTGGTTTTTAGAAGCAAAAGAAGCCATATAAAGATTAGACAGACAGACATCTACTTCTTATTATGGATAATTGCAGTCCAATACACTGAAACCAGGAAAACTATAATAAAGCAAGAACAAGAGAATACTCGTCTGACATATGCTGTGGCCCATGCCAATGTCGTTTTCTACTAGGGAGGATGCTATCTAAAACAAAGTTATTCATGTCATACAGCAATTAAATATTAGAGAGGTGTATGGATTGTACGTAATTATAATTGACATGACCAAACCCCATAAAAGACTAGGTGGAGCCCAAAAAAAGTAATAGAATGATAACTACAGCTAATAGAACCTTTTTTCTGCTACCTTTCTTTATTTTATCAAGAGGGAAGTTAACCTGCCCTTAAGGTATTGTATCTGAATGGCTGCAATAATTTTTTTCCTTCTAATACTCAATAAAAAATAAAAATAAAAACAGTGAGCCTTACACTCATAAAAGAAAAATATAAAAAAATTGAGCCTAAAACATACACCATTCCACCCGATCCCTTTAACCACACAAACTAATGCTTACATTATACAGCCCTCATATATTGCAATTACAGTTCATTTGGCTGCACTTGAACATCTCTAAGATGGGTGCCTAATCTGGATGCCAATTTCAACTCCAGCATATGAACTATGTGTATTTGATACACAATCCATGTGTTATTCATGCTGGTTTGGATTGCATATAGCAGATGAACTCCCAGTATGAATAACACATGGATGAAAACTGGAAAGTATTAGAAGTTCAACTTGATGCTAATTGCCAGAAGTGAAGAAGTAAAAACCAGCATGTCTATCTAAATCGTCAATTAGGAAATAAGAGAAACACTCACGTGCCATGGCCATCACCATCAAATGGTGACGCATAATCCTGAGTTGCATTGAAAATTCCTCTGGTTATAGCAGATGCCGCAAAATGGCGGGCCCCAATAAGCTTCCTATTGCATGAACCAGATGGAAAGTCCCGAGTAACCTCACAAATGCCAGAAAAATGAGCTGGAACTGGATATGGATGTTCAGAAATGTTATCAGCAAAACTGGGGTGTGTTGGATCAATGCCAGTATCGACAAAGCCTATCACGATTCCTTCTCCAGCAGATTCAAAACCACCTACTTCAGTCCATGCCCCATGTGGTAGGCCCAAGAACTGTGGAGTATGAGTGGTTGCAGTTCTGACAGAGAAATCCAAAACCACATTCGTCACTTCTCTCCTCCTTGAAAGCTTCTCTGCCTTCAAGATTCACCAATTTCATATCAACAGTCTTTTCCCAGGTATGAATAGATAGCATGTCACAAAATACAGAGGTTTCTACACACATATCACATCCCAAAGTATCCATTCACAAAACACCTAACGTGAATTACACAATCATTTCTAGCAAAAGCAAAGAACTGTATCGCTCCACAAACTTATTTCAAAATTAGAGTACTATGACAGGCATCAGAATGATGGAGAAATTTGACTTATCTCATACCTGCCCAGGGGTAACAAGTACAGCAAAACCATTGATCAAGTAGCGATAGCTGTAAAGCTTGAGATATTGCTCCCCCCTTAACACCCGCCTCAATAATGAATCATGAACTCGAGCAATATAGGAATTATACCTCCGATCCGTTCTTGAAATATTTCCAAATCTGTAAAGAATACAATTTAAAGCGTCATTGGTCAACTTTGCAGAATGGTTGAAAAAGGCCAGAGGGTGGAAAGATAAAGAAAAGAGAAGTAAAGCTAGCCTGTTGTACGAAAATAATAATCCATGTTAGACTAATAATGTGCAGACAGCTAAACAAGCTAATAGCTTTAGCATTGTAATCCCAGCACTAATTTGGCGGGGGGAAGGGTGGGTGAAGAAAAGGAGATGAAGAAGAAGACAGCAATATATCGCACAAGTTCAGAAAAGACAATTCCCAAATAAAACCCATTAAGCGAAACGACAGGGTAAGAGGACCCCATCAGACATCTCTGAAATCTTAACATGTGAACCAGTAAAAAAACAACCTAATGATTACACTAAATTCCAAACTTCTATGGAATAAAAATACAAGAACCAAGCAGCCAACAACCCAATAAAAGACACCGAGCTTCTAACGGTCACTTTTCGGCAACCATTTCAAGGAGCAAGAATTACGGAAAAACAATGGATTGAGATTTCTGAAGAAATGAGTACCTCGGTTTGTGAATATTCAATCTTCCAGAAGAACCGTATTTGAGACTAGCTCCGTCCCTTGTTAACAACTCACTATAGTAATGGGCAGCAGAAGCTTGTCTCAAAGTAACAATATACACAGATGAGAAATTTGCATCTAAATCATTCTGACACAAACAGCTCACAAACGTCCCCAAGCAAAGCACCAAAACTAAATGCGCCCAATAAATACTCTCCATGACAGAAAATCTTAGTGAAATGGAAACCAAATTTTCCCAAGAAACAAGCAACCTCGCTGCCGCCCCCCTCCCTCCTCAAACCGAACAAGCAAGAACCTTCAGGTACCCATATTCTCCATTCCCAAGAACAGTCTCTCTCTTCCAGTCAGAAGTCTAGTAGAGTGAAACACCCACTAACCAGAGGCGCTTTACTAAAATGCGAACATTGCTCATAGAAAGTGCAAAACACACCCACTAAGCTTCCACATACCGGAAGTTGAGTTGCAGAGAAATCAGAGATCTTTTTGGTTGAAAAGTTCAAAAGAGACCCTTCTGCTTCCTTTCGAGATGAGAGAGATAAGATTAAAAGCAGAGTAGACTAGGTGGGTCTTTGTTCTTTAATATAAGGTGTGGACTGTGGAGTATCGGTGGAGAGCATCTGCGAAAAAAACTTTCTCGGTCGGTGTGAATATGAACGTTTTGTTTACACGAAGGAAAAAGGATGCGACGAGAAAAATGAACGTTTTATTTTGGTTTTATGCTCTTTGTGTCTTGTAGTGCATATTATTTCTTTTTTCCATTTTATACTACAAAACTCAGATATCTCGATTAAATAGTATGGTGATTCTTCTCTTTAAATGTGTTTATGTGCTATCACTCATTGGCCATTAAATAAAAATTTAAATATTAATTGATTAAATATTAATAAATAATATTACATTAGCACTTCACATATAGTACAACACTTCACATAAACTATTTTTAATAATTAAAATTTGTTAATAATAATAGATATATAAAATAAGTCTCAGATAATATTAATTTAAGCAGATAATGTGTTTTTATTAATATTCTGTTTTATATTAATATTTATAATAATTTTATTTTTTGTAAGACAGATAGTTTCGTGATTTTGTGGAATGGAAAGGTCAGATCAGGTGGATTGAATACACATATATGAAAAAATAAAAGAAAATGATGGTGGGTTGATGGGATCAGGCTCCCATGATCTAGGGTTTGGCCCTTTTTGTTGCTTGGGTGTGATTCTTTGGTCTATTGTTCCCAACGTTCCAATTTTTTTGACGGTCGCCCGTGACACTGTAGAGAGAGAGAGAGAGAGAGAGAGAGAGAGGGTCGTTCGGCGTTGTATGCACGTGAAAGTGCACAAACCGTGCAAGAGAACTAAAGGCAAATGATAATTAGCTCATGTTTTTTTGTTTGGAAAATATGCTCTTACTATTCAATTATTATTTGTTTACTATTCTTTTTTTAATAATATGTACATTAGTTTACTCAAAATTATGTTCGGATATTTTATTTTGTTTTTAATAATTAAGAAATTAAATATTAGTACAATTGTAATGTTTTTAAAATTGTTAAAGATATTTAAATAGTATTTAAAAGAAAATTTAAAAAAAACACAATTTATAATAGTGATAATTTTAAATAACAAAAACATGAGGCTAAATAATAATTTTCGAGAATTAGCATCTCATTTGTTTTTAAAAAACTTCCCAACTCTTTTTATCTCATTCTATATAAACATTATAATTTTTTCAAATTTTCACATAAATTTAACTTTTTTAAATATCAAGACAAAAATATATTAAAAAAATTATAATATTATAATATTATAATATTATAATATTTTATTTAATTTTTAATTTTTATTTCATTCTATCTTATTTTATTTATGAAAATAAATTATGCCTAAATGATCCTGCTGTACGAATAATAACTTGGGTCCAAATATTGAACGGGGCCACTCTTTTTTTTTCTGTCATAATTTTATATTTTAAATATTTTTTTGATCTAAAATAGACGTATTATGTACATTCTGTTAGACTGCACACAACATTTAATATTATTATGAAATTTACATGTTATATCTTTCATTTCAAATTATAAAATATATTTGTGAGAAAAACCTTTAAAAAGTCTATTCATTTAGATGAGTCACCCAAACAGACCCTCAAAAGTCTATTCAGAAACTAGCATGCTTCAAGTATTGCATGCAAATCTGAGTGAGCAGCACTTGTTCACACCGACAGCTAATCGCATTTAATATTATCAAATTCACACAGCGCAGCGTTATGTACAATTTCTAAAATTAGATTCTATATGGTCCAAATAATAAAAAAATAGAAAGTCTCTTATTTTAAAATAAATTTGATCAAAATATTTTTATTTATAAATTAAAAACTATTAAAATTTAGAAAATTCATTTCATTAACTTATGAAACGAAAATATTTCAATTAAACTTGTAATACAGTTCATAAATAAAGATTACAAGACAAATTATTCATCTACATATTATATTTTCAAGTTATAAAACAAATTTGTGACAGAAAAATATTAAAAAAGAAAATCTTCCTCCCCAATTAAAATTGGTTAAAAAACTAGTTGATTCACATGGTATTTATACACATCTCAGTGAACAACTTTTGTCCCACTGATTAATGTTTTATGGGCATTTTTTTTTTCTTTTTTATAAAAATTCACTCAATAGTCTAACTAAAAGAAAAGGTAATACTAAATACAAATACAGTTTTAAGACACGTGGACTATACACACTTTCATAAAATAAAATGGAGCACATTGTATAAAAATAATACTTAAATAAATTCTAAATTTATCTATTTTATAAATAAATAAATAAAAACTCGAAACTTTGCGTTACTATGGCCCGATGGTTTCACTGAAAAGATCTCAATTGAGCCTTTCCCATATTCTCTTTGTCAAAGCGGAAGGGGCCAAGCTATAATGCCATCATCATACACTGGGGAGCATGTGTATATATTTAGTCGTTGAGAATAGCTTTGGTCTAAAAAGAAGCCGATTCTACAATCATGAGCATCACTTTACCTTTGATCTCAATCGATGACTTTCTTTTCTCCATGTGACACTCCAATACAACAGAATAAAAAAACATGGTCTTCTCTTTGTTCTTCTGATCTAATTTTTTTTCTTTTTCTTTCTGAGTGTTGGTCCTAGTTAGTAGAAGATCTTTTAATTCTACTCTCATGCTGACGTAAAATGCTCTTTTGTTTAGAGTGTTGTGGATTGAAAATTTTATATAAGTTGAGGCTAAAATGGAATTATTCATCATTTCTTTAAGCAGAGGGTGGGGAATCTGAATCTCGAATCTCATCCATAAGTCACATGAGTTTGAGGAAAGAGCCACACAAGATTTACGTTAAAGTTTTCTCAGCAACCAAACATTAAGTTGTAGGAAAGAAGAAAAAATATATCCAAAAATAAACCCATTATATTAACCTAACAATTAGAAGAAACAACAAAATAGCAAAACAACTCAAAGGACTTGCTTTTCTTGGTAAGGATGTGGAATCAATGAATGGTAGTAGTACGTATATTTGTCAACTGGCTGACTTTTTTTCTTTTTTGTTTCAATTACATATGACAGTAACCATAAGGACTTTCGCTACCTTAGGATTGTTATAGGGCCGCTGTTCAGCTTCTTAGAGGGAGTTGTATTACGCCCCTAGGTATTTTCTACCTACCTGTGTCATTGAAGAAAATTACCTCTTGAGTTTTCTGTAGTTGTCTATCTTTAAACAGGTCATGCAGGAGTAAAAATCAACAGATATGATTTGGTTTCGAACCAAAACTAAAGTCGAAATGGTAGATTTCATACATATTTCAAACTAGCCGGTTCTTCAGTCCAAAATTAAAACCAAATTGATTGGTTTCATACATATTTAAAATTGGTCAATTAAGGTGAAAAAAATTGACATGCTTGATTTAGGTATGATTTCAATTCATCGATGGTGCAATAAGAAAGAGTGCAGAGTGAATAGACGTCGTGATGAGAGAGAGAAAATGGTAGAGTTGCAATGTGAGAGAGATGTACCGACAAGACGACAATAACACTACGTGAGAGAGAGAGAGAGAGAGAGAGGAGGGTGGTATTAGACCCTTAATCTAAATGACCTTGTTTGGTGTACTAACTACAAAGCCAAATGATGTTTTTTTTAAAATGGTATATATAAAACAATATCATGTCACTTAATACGTGGTTTGAACTTGGTACAAATCGAGACCGAACTGGTATACGTTAGTTTCATCAATTTCCTATTGCCAGCCGACAAGTTCTCTGCTGATTTTAGACTCTGGTGGGCCGGTGGCCAGTTCACGTCGTTGATGGTCGATTCCATTGGTTTATGTACAATCCTACGGTAATGGGCCAGGTTGTTTTATTAAAACTAGCTTGTTCCTTTGTTTTGAAAAAAATTGGGCTTAGATTGTTTTAAACAAGAAGAATAAACAAGTGACATCCATGAGTTTTGAACCCAAAATCTAGAGGCAAGCATGAGATGGGCGCACCAGAGAGTTGCTGTCTTAAGTGAGGCATTTTTAGTTTGTTTGTTGAGTAATGCTAGGGAACAACCACACTCAAATGCACACACTCACATGAATAGTAGTATGAACAGTAACATGCTACTGTTTATGTGAGTGTGTGCACTTGAGTGTGGTTGCTCTATATCATTTTTGTTGCTTGTTATTAATTGCGTTGTGAAGAAAAATCCGGTAATTTATAATTATTTAATCACATAAGATACTATTTCTTTATGTATTCCATGGTATTACATTAGATTAATTTTTTGTTATGAAATCACATGTTAATGTTTTTTAGTTGATAGCATATGATTTATGAATCATTTTGTCAAAAAGTGTGTTTGGTTATTTATATATTTTGGCCTACAGGTGTTTTCGGAAAGTAATAAATAGTCAGCCTATGGTAGAAATTAAATTGGATTTTATCTCTCATACAATTTAAATTTGAGCGAGAATTAAGTTGAAAGTCAGGGCAAGTTTGGATTCGTAGACGAAACAAGCTCGTCTCAACTCATCTCAAATTTATCATTACACTTTTTTAAATTCTTATACAAAACATAAATTTCAATACATTTTTTTTTAATTCTAATTCACATTTTATAAATTTTATATAGTTTTATCAAATTTGAATACATTTTTTTAAATTTCAATTCAATTTTTTTGAATTCTAAAATAATAATAATATTAAAAAATAAAATAAATTCATCTCAACTCATCTCATCTTCCAATCAAAACTAAACCTTAATTAGCAGTTATTGTGGCATAGGAAATGTTTAGGAAGCCAAGTGAATTTTCTGGTCTCGCGAAATGTCTATGATGTTTCCTTTTAACTTACATCAATGCGACAAATTTATTATGGTATGTGTGTTAGGCTATATCCTTGTTTTGGCCTTCAAATATTTTTTTAGAAGTGAAAAATAGTGAGAGTATTGTTGAAATTAAATTAGATTTTAGGCCCCTTTTGAATTTATAGACTACCTCATCTCATTTCCATATCTAAATAATATTATTTAATCATTTCATTCAACTTTTTCATTTAATCATTTCCTAATCATTACAACTTCATTTATTTAAAAACAAATAAAAATAATAATTCATCTTTTTTAAATCTCAAAACAAAAATTATATAAAAAATTCATATTCTAACAAATTTTAATTTATACTATTTGTATTCTACTTTTTCTTTCTTTTCTCAAAATCTTATAAAGTATCTTAATTCAATTCATTTCATTATTATTCACAAATTATCTCATTACAACTTAAATTGTTCTCATTTCATCTCCTTATCGCATCTGTATAACCAAACCAAGTGTTAATGTGCCATACAATTTAAATTTAAGCGAAAATTCAATTGAAAGCTAGTAAATAGATATTGTGGCACATGAGATAATTAGGAAGTCAAGTTGGCGAAAAACAATTTAATCAATGGGTGACAAGTCCAAAGAGTGATACGCTTACTACCCAATTCTTGGGAAACAATGAGCAAAATTTTAATGTACAATGAGAATAGCAAAATGTTTAATGATGTGTCGTGTCATTTAGAACTTGAGGCAAGCACCTAGAGACCGTTAAGCCCAAACATTCATTCTATTTGGCTAAATATGGCTTGCACAAGACGTTCAGACTCAAGCACAAGAATACTAAGATTGGGGTAACCACTAGACATATGTAGAAATTCAAAACTTTCTAAATGCAGCAATAGAGGCTAGTGTAGGAAGAACAAGTCTAACCTAGATTGCTTCAATTGTGAAAAAAAAAATCATTTCGCTTATGACTATACTGAACTTAATAAAGTAGAATCTAACTATTCTATTTCTGTTTATGTAACAAGTCACGTGATAGTTGCTCCCTTCTATACTATGTAGATTGTTGATTTACGAGCAACTGAGTACATAGTATGAAATAGAGTCAAATTTGTGGGATATCATCAAATTCTATTTGGGAGATGTTATATCAATATGGGTGAATGGAGATAGACTAAAGGTGCTGGGAGTTGGTAGCTATAGGCCAGACTTGTGAGGTGATCGCACTCCAATACTCCACGATATGTCATATAGTCCCGAGTTACTTTAGTTAGATTTGATTTCCACATTTTATTTGAAAACATGGTGTTTTCATATTTAGCAATGCTTTGTTTAGTTGTATTTTTCTTTCATCCAATTTTATGATGATGGATTTGGACTATTCAAATGTGAATGATTCCACTGTTTTTTTCCCACTGCATCTGATAATTTAGATTCATATAAATGGAATATTAGGTTTGGCTATCGAACAAAAAATGATGACTATATCAGTTTGAGAAGGCCAAATAGACAGTCTTGCTAAAGTCATATTACCCACATGTAAATATTGTTTGATGAAAAAAAGTAAAGAAACTCATTTGGAAAAGTGACAATGACATCTTCTCCATTTTAATTAGTTCACTCAAACATTTGTTGCCCAATTAATATCAGAGTAAGATATGTGGTTGTCTATTTCATTATATTTATATGTACTTTTTCGTGATATGGCCATGTCTATTTGATCTCCCACAAGTCTAAAGCATTTAACTACTTCAGATAATATATATGTTTGGTTGATAATCAATTATACAATAATATAAAAACTCTTAGGATTGATTGGAGACACAAATATCTGTCTAATTACTTTAAAAAGCTATGTTATGACAAAGAAATCAAAAGTCAGTTGACAATGCCGATACACCATAACAAGCAGAAATGAGAAATCGGGCACTGTTTGAGATGATTAAGTCGACGATGGCACAACCAAACATACTACAATCATATTCGGGATGCACTTTTGACAACGACTTACACCCTTAATCAAGTGTCCTCTAAATTAGTATCATTCACTCTGTATGAACTTTGGATCGACAAAACATCCAAGTTTAGTAACTTCAGACCATGGAATCTAGGAGGCTTCGTTCACAAGTCTTCTCATAAATATGGGAAGTTGGGCCTTGAGAAGTGTACAAAAGTACATTCTAAATATCATAGTATTGGACTAAATTGCTAAAATGTGAATGTAAATGATGGGATATAATTTGTATTATTGAATTTAATTTCTATTCACATTAAGATATATTTTAGCATGATTTTATAATATTTTTAAATCTTAAAGATTGCATCATTGATAGGTGAGGGATAGTTTTCAATTGGACATCATTCACTAGGATTTCAAGCTGCAAGTCATAGGTGATTTCAAGAGTTATTTGGTTTGGCTTCAACAAAGAAATAGGTGGGCCACGTTTTTGGTTCTAAGCATAACTTAAAGAGCTACTCACGTTGGGGACTTCTTGGGCCAATTTTCTTCTCAATTCATGGACCCACACTTGCACATCATATCAATTCTCAAATGGCCCATGCCTATTTACTAAATTATTTCAATTAGTTGGAGCCGCAAGTTTAAAAAGGACAATTTTGAAATTTCAAGGGAGCTAGTTCCTTATTCACATGGTAACATTACTTTTAATTTCATACGACACTTTAAAAGGATTGCATAGCAACACATATATAAGGGAGCACCATTTTCATGAACTAGGAATGGAAGGGATGAGAACGTACACAATCATAAAAGGTAGAGATAAAATAATTTTTCATGGCCGCTGGTTGTTTCTTTCTCTGGAGAATTTTATGTTGTCTATCATATTTATAGGTAACTAAATTCTCGAGCAGGGTTAGGGATGAACTTACATACGTGATGGTATTTTTAATTTATTTTCAATTCATGTATTTGATTTTTAATTTATTAAGACTCTTTGTTTTATCATTTTTAATTTATTGTTGATATTTTCTTCTCCTAATCATCATAGAATTTGTTTTATTTACGGATTCAGTCATGTTTTTTCTATTGAAAGTATTAGTTCTTTGATTATGTTTGGATCAATTAATTGTCTGTATTAATTTAATTTTCTGCTGCAATATTGCTCCTTGAGTATATTATTGTTGTTGGATTTTCTCAATGTAGATAACAATTTGCATAATTTAAGAGTAATGAATGATGTTTTAAAGGGTTACATTTAGTTTAATTTTGATTTATAATTTTATATCTTCAGATTGAAAATTTTAGAATTGAATTCTCAAATAAGTTATTAATGAATTAAGAATAATTAAAATACCGAATATGTGTAAGGAATTCCCGAATCTTTATTGTTTATCAACTTTGAATACTTTTTTTGTTAATTACTTCGTTTTATTTTAATTTGAATTTAAAATCAATTTTAATATCTTATAAATCATTTAATATTTTTCAAGTTTCTTTACTATTTTTGCTATTATTTTAATTTGTCTCCCTATGGAATCGACACCTCAAAGTTATACAACTACCGCATTATTCTTTAGGCAATTGTGCAAAAATTTGATTATGCCCAAAGAATAACGCTGTAGTTGTAGTGTATCTTTGGGATATCGATTCCACAGGAAGATAAATTAAAAGAATAGCCGGAATAGCCGGAATAGCAAAGAAACTAAAAAAATATTAAATGATTTATAAGAAAATAAAAATTGATTTTAAATGTAAATTAAAATAAAACAAAGTAATTGACGGAAAAAGTATTCAAAATTGACAAAAAGTGAACTTCGGGAATCCCTTACACATATTCGGTATTTTAATTATTCTTAATTTATTAATAACTCAATTGAGAATTTAATTTCAAAATTCTCAATTGGAAGATATAAAATTATATACCAAAATTAAATCAAATGTAACCCATTGAAAAATTATTCATTATTTTTAAATTATGCAAATTATTATCTACATTAAGAAAATCTAACAACGACAATATACTTAAGGAACGATATTGCAGCAGAGAAATAAATCAATATAGACAATCAATTGATCCAAATATAATTAAAGAACTAATCCATTCAATAGAAAAAGTATGATTGGATCTATAAATAAAATAAATTCTAAAATTATTCAGAGAAGAAAACATCAATAATAAATTGATAACGATAAAATAAAGAGTTTTAATAAATTAAAAATCAAATATGTAAATTAAAAATGTCATCACGTGTGCAGTTCATCCCTAACCCTACTTGAGAATTTAGTTAACTATAAACACGATGGACAACATAAAATTCTTCAGAGAAAGAAAGCAACCGACGACCATGGAAAATTATTTTATCTCTTTCGTTCGTAATTGTGTACGTTCTCGTCCCTTTCGTTCCTGGTTCATAAAATCGGCACTCCCTTATATGTGTGTTGCTATGCAACCCTTTTAAAGTGTCGTGTGAAATTAGAAATGATGTTGCCGTGTGAATACGGAACTAGCTCTTTTGAAATCTCAAAATTGTCCTTTTTAAAACTTGCGGCTCCAACTAATTGAAATCATTTAGTAAATAGGCATGGGCCATTTGAGAATTGATATGTCGTGCAAGTGTGGGTCCACGAATTAAGAAGGAAATCGGCTTATAAAGTCCATAACATGAGCAACTCTTTAAGTTATACTTAGAACCAAAAACAAAGCCCACCTCTTTCTTTGTTGAAGCCGAACCGAATAACTCTTGAAATCACCTATGACTTGCGGCTTGAAATCCTAGTGAATAAAGTCCAATTGAAAACCGTCCCTCACCCATCAATGATGCAATCTTTGAGATTTAAAAATATTATAAAACCATGCTAAATATATTTTAATGTGAATAAAAATTAAATTCAATAATACAAATTATATCTCTTTATTTATATTCACATTTTAACAATTTAGTCCAATATTAAAATATTTAGAATGTACTTTCGTATACTCATCACACCCCCCAACTTACTCAATACTAGTCTCTAGTAATTTTCACGCAAAAAACGATGAGAGAGACCAAATAAAATCATATACACAGATTACCAAGTCACAATTTCCAAATTCAAATATCAAAACAATCTTAGAAATCCAATAACTCTATCACAATAAATCCATGTATAACAATCCACAGAGTATGTGTGTGTTCCAAACTATGTCCATCTAGCTAGAAGTCATGACACATGCAACATCAAGAACATCTCAAGGAAAAAGTTCAACTCCATAACTCACGGGTATAAAAGTATTTCATACAAAAGTTCTCTATATGGAGTTGACAAGGGATGTACATGCACTCTTATGGAGAAATTGGCAATTATGTACAACTAACAAGCAAACATTGATCTTATAATAGGAACACTAACAAATGAGAATTCCACCACTCTTTCCACATGCTTACTTAGGATCATAATGATCACACAAAATGTTGTAATGTGGCTTGGCTAGGGATATATGAAGAAAAATGATGAAAATGATTCAAAAACTTCCAAGTACATATTAAGGAAATTTTATTAAAAATTATAGCACACCACACTTTTCACTTGATGTACTCTTCAACTTTTTAGATCATTTAATAACAATACATTTTCCTATCTCTTCTCCTTCAACTTTTTTTTTTTTTTTTTTACCAATAATTTGGTGAATAGATACATGCCACCTAGGAATTCTTGCCATTTCTACCCAACCTTCATATTTTTGCTCTAGAAGCTCACTCAATTGAATACCTTGCAATTTATGTTTTTTTTTTCTTTGTTTTTCTCTTTTTTTTTTTTGAACTCAACACAAAAGAAAAAAATGCAAATTTCACACCTAGTACACACTTGAAAGTATTAAAGGTAGGAAAAATCAATGTATAGGCTATACTCCAATGTGGAGAGGTATGGATAATGTGGGTATATGAAAAGAAAAGGCTACATGTGTTTATTATCTCAAAGTTGGCTACTGAGGGTCTATGATAGAAATGGTTAGCTTGAAAGACTCAAACATTAATTTTAAGTTGACCTTCATCATATCCCAAGTATATCTGCCATCATACCACCAACCATGTAATAATATTCTCAAAAGAAGTGTTCAATTCAACAGATCAATAGACGCTTATCATAATTTACTGCATTTGTAAGCTATCAATCATCTACCAAAATTCACATGAATATTTAAGTAAAAGAGTTGTCTAGCTACATGTATCAAACTACCATCTTCTCACAAAATTTGGATAAGTGCATTAAAAGTTTTGTGAATGCTTTAACAAAATAATTAAGATGTGTTTGTTGAATTCACCAAGATAACCATGAATGAGCATGAGTACACACGTGAAATGGTGTCTGTGTGATGCAAATTTAAAAAAAATGACACATGAAAATATGCAACAGAGTTCTAACAAGTATTTTAAATATTAAATTTGTATTCACACTCCTAACTTAAATGAAATATTGTCCTCAATATTTAACAATAAAAAATGAATAGAGAGGGACTGAAAAAGGTAGAATACACCTGATGTGTGACGTGAGTAGCTTGTTAAGAACCAAAGATGGTAAACTCAAATGAAAAGAATAAAACTAACCTGCAAATAAAAATAAAGAAAAACAACATCGGACAAAAAGAAAAGGAACAAAAAGAATAAAAATAAATAATAAATAAATGAAAACAAAATAAAATAAAATGACTGTATGATGTGGTCAGGATGGATAGACTGGGTTCACAAGTAGAATGTCTTTCACTTTTGGAGCTATCTCTCCTGGGTCAAAATTGAAATGTTTATTGGCCCAATAAACTCGATGCTCAAGGTCCATAGGTAGGTGGCAATGTTTCAAGTCAACTTTTGGTGCTTCTCCACTTAAAAAAACTTGCTCTTCACTTTTCTTAGGCAACTCCTCAAATTTCGATTGTTAAGCATGTGTGCTATAATGTTGAGTTGTATCAAAGACTGTATAAGTATCAGTCATATCAGATGAATCATTAATAGGATTAAACTCAAAATTAACAACGAAATATTCAACGGGATTATAATCATGAGTTGTGAGAACTTTCCTCTCTATGAGTGAGTAAATCATATATGTCTTATAGCACTTGTCATTCTCTTACGACTGTTTTGTAATATGGAGAATATTTACCTCAAGAGTCATATTTTCAAAAGAGAGTTTCATCAAACTATTCCTGCAATTAATCAAAGTATTAGCAGTGGCAATGAAAGGTTTACCTAAAATTAAAGGAATTTTAGAGGTAAAGTCAACAACAAAAGTAGTGTCCACAATTAGAAAATCAACGGGATAATAAAATTTATCAATTTGAATCAAAACATCCTCTACCACATCCCGTGATACTTTGACTAAACGGTCAGCCAATTGCAATACCATAGAAATTTGTTTGATTTCTCCCAACCCCAATTGCAAATAAATAGAATAAGATATTCAATTCACACAAGCTCCTAAATCTAGCAAAACTTGTCCAAACTCAGGATTTTCAATGTTGCATGCAATGGTTGGGCAGTCAGGATCCTTATACTTGGAAGAAATCAACTATTCAATTAGAGTTCTAACTTGCTCTGTTAGGAATTTTGTTTTCTTTATATGCTGCTTCCTCTTAACTAAATACAAATCCTTGACAACTTTTACATAGTAAACACTTATTTAATTACATGTAAAAGATGAAAATTAATTTTTACTTGCTTGAGATTCTCAAAGATTTCATTACTAGAATCCAAAATTGGCTTGCTTGATTTTAAAGTTTGAGGAAATTGTACCTTAACCAGACTCTTTATTACCTCAAGTTTCTTGGGCAGCTCGGTACCACTACTATCTTAATCTTTTTCAACATCCTCTGATTTGTCCATTGTTGGAATATGTAAAAACTTACCACTTTTTGTCATAATGACATTTACTTCCTTCAAATTCTCTTGTGACATATGTTGATTATGGGGTGCGGACTGAGCTTGAAAAGGGAATTTACCTTGCCCTTTCACGCTCAAGGAGCTCATCAATTTGGACACTTGTCTCTTTATATCCTTGACTTTTTCAACAACCTGCGTAATCAAATATTCAAATTTTTTATTAATTTTATCCCGTGCCTTAATAAAAATATATAAAGTCTTTTTTAAAGGATTCCTAGAAGATAAAGATGCATGATATGGTGTAAAGTATGCTCTAGGAGGTTGTGCAAGCTGCTGATTTTCAGACTTCCACCTGAAATTGGAGTGATCACGCCACCCTGGATTGTAGATTTCAAAAAAAGGTGTAAAAGGTTTCTTGTACATACTTAAGAAATTACATTGTTCTTTATATACGGATGCCCTTAATAACCCCCTCATCTCAGCAAATGTGAGACACTCTTGGGCGAGTTGACCTATCCCGCCACATACAAAACATGATCCAAAAGACTTTGCATGATTAGTCACTTGTGTTGGCTTAAAGTCCCTAACCTTTAACACCTTTGACACCCTAGTAAATACACCAACCTTAGTCTTCAAGTTGTCTTCCTCCTTGGGATGGTAAATTTCACCACTAGTTTGGTTCCCTATAAATTGTGACCTATTTGTGCTCTCAGTAGCACTAGGTCCAGTCCAAGTGTGAGCTTTTTCAACAAGCTCATTGAGATACTTTATAGCCTCATCAGGATTTTTCAGTGGAACTCACAATTATACATCATCTGCACAAATTGACGCTCTCTAAGTGTAAGTCTCTCATAGAAGTAACTCACTAAACGCCAACTCTTATATCTATGGTGAGGGAAAATACTTAACAACTCCTTAAATCTCTCGCAAAACTGATACAAAGTCTCATTGTTCTTTTGTGCAAATGTGGAGATATGTCTTTTTAAAGTATTGGTCTTATGTTGGAAAAAATATTTATTGAAGAAGACCTGTGTCATTTCATTCTATGACCTAATAGATAGTGGTCTCAACATGTATAGCCAACTCTTAACTCTATTTTTCAAAAAAAAAAAAAAACTTAAGTCTTATAATGTCATCAGTTGCATTTTAACTATAAAAAGTCAACAAATTCCTCAAACTCCCTAACGTGCACATACGGGTTTTCATTTTCCAACCCATAAAAAGTGGAGAATAACTATATCACTCCCGTTTTAATATCAAGTTGACGAATATTGGGTGGAAACATGATGCATGATGGTGTCATTGTGCATGTAGGGTGAAAGTAATCCTAAAGAGTCCTAATGGGTTGATTCTCGTATTCACTCATATTTTTAGAACTAGAAAAATTATCAAACAAATTATTAGAAAAAGTAGACTTTAAATCTGACTTTAACACAGGCCTACAAGCAAATCAACCAAATGCGTCCTTATACCTAATATGCATACAAGATAACAAAAATAAATAAATAATTCAACACTAAAAACAAACTACGAAAAGAAAAATAAAATAAGATAATAATGCAACAAGTAAAAAGAAGAGTGAAGTTATTGCCTTTACAAACTATTGAAAAGAAAAACTATCTAATAATTCTTCTACCGTCTCCTTGGCAATAGCGCCAAAATTTGATTATATCCAAAAAATAATGCGGTAGTTGTAGTGTAGCTTTGAGATGTTGATTTTACAGAGAGACAAATTAAAAGAATAACAAAAATAGAAAAGAAACTAAAAAAATATTAAACGATTTATGAGAGAATAATAATTGATTTTAAATATAAATTAAAATAAAACAAAGTAATAGACGGAAAAAATATTCAAAATTGATAAATAGTAAAGTTTCGGGAATCCCTTGCACAGATCCGGTATTTTAAATATTCTTAATTTATTGATAACTCAATTTAGAATTTAATTCCAATATTTTCAATCGGAAGATATAGAACTATAAACCAAAATTAAACCAAATGTGACCATTTGAAAAATCATTAATTACTTTTAAATCACGCATATTGTTATCCACATTGAGAAAACTCAACGATAACAATATACTCAAGAAGTGATATTGTAACAAATAATTACATCAATATAGACAATCAATTGATCCAAACATAATCAAAGAACTAATCCATTCAATAAAAAAAATATGATTGAATTTATAAACAAAATAAATTCTAAAATTATTCGGAGAAGAAAATATCAATAATAAATTGATAATGATAAAATAAAAGGTTTTAATAAATGAAAAATTAAATAGATGAATTAAAATAAATTAAAAATACTATTGCACGTGCAAGTTCATCCCTAACACTACTTGAAAATTTAGTTACCTATAAACAAAATGTACAACATAAAGTTCTCTAGAGAAAGAAAGCAACCGGCGGCCATGAAAAATTATTTTATCTCTCCCGTTCTTGATTGTGTACGTTCTCATCCCTTGCATTCTTAGTTCATGAAAACAGCGCTCCCTTATATATATGTTGCTATGCAACCCTTTTAAAGTGTCGTGTAAAATTAGAAGTGATGTTGCCATGTGAATAAGGAACTAGCTCCCTTGAAATCTCAAAATTGTCCTTTTCAAAACTTGCAGCTTTAACTAATTGAAATCATTTAGCAAATAGGCATGGGCCATTTGAGAATTGATATGCCGTGCAAGTATGAGTTCATGAGTTGAGAAGGAAATTGGCCCTTGAGGTCCATAACGTGAGCAACTCTTTAAGTTATACTTAGAACCAAAAACGTGGCCCACCTTTGTCTTAGTTGAAGTCAAATCGAATAACTCTTGAAATCACCTATGACTTGCAGCTTGAATTCCTAGTGAATGAAATCCAATTGAAAACCGTCCCTCACCTCTTTCTTTCGTACACTCATCAGACCCTAGAAAAAGAAAAATTGTATCTTTGTAAGGCACCCAGACCACTCTAAGATATATATGCTTATCAATGAACAACTTGAAGGAACAATATCTAAGATTGTCGCGAAATGTGAATTTCATCGAGGATGAATTTTCAATTAGAGGTGAGGTTGGTAATAGTTTGGAATTTCAAGAAATTGTGGGTCAAGAGAAAACCACTCCTAGCATCCAACATGAGAATGAGGAATTTCTCAAGCTCTTAGAAACAGTGGGAGTGACTTGGCTTCGAGTGGTAACATACCACTTGTTAGTCATCAACAACAACCTCAACCACACAGGAGCTCACATAGAAATATTCCTTGCAGTGGATTTGAAATTGAAGGAAAAACTTTCATACTTGCTCTGAAAAATGATGATGAGCTTAGGACCATCCAAGAGGTTCTCTCATGATAAAATGTTATCTATGCAGACTAATCAAGTCTAGGATCTGGTACACCTACTATTAGGACATAAGGGCATTGGGAACTAATGGGTTCTAATGGTCAAATGAACAGTAAACGGGTCAATAGAGAGATACAAAGCCCACCTCATGACAAAAGGATATACCCAAAAAAATGGCGTAGACTATGAGAAAATATTTTCTCCAATAGTAATATTTCTCTCAATTCGCTTAATTTTAGTCACTATGGCACATTTGGATCTAGAACTTTATTAGATGGACTTTAGACTATTTTTCTTTATGGAGAACTAGATAAATATATATATATATATAAATATATATATATATATATGGATCAAACCATGTGCTTTATGATTAAAGATCAAGAGCGCAAAATGAGCAAGCTCAAGCAATCTATATATATTCCAAAGCAATCATCTAGATAATGGTATCTCCAATTCTATCAAACCATTTTCTCGAATGGGTTTATGATGACTGCACGGGACCATTGCATCTATGTAAAATGGCCCAAAATGAGCTTCGTGTTATTTTCATTATAAGTTGACGAAATTCTAATAGCTAAGAATGATAAGGGGATGATTGTCGCCACTATGGAGTGGTTATCTCTCAACTTTGAGACGAAGGACATGAGTGAAATAGAATACATTTTAAGGGTTAAAATCTATAGACACTATTCAAAGAGACTTTTGTATTTTTCTTAATAGACTTTCAAAAAGAATATCGTTAAGCGCTTCCAAATGAGTATATGTTCACCCATTAACACTTTTATTGATAAAGACGAGAGTTTATGTCAAGAAATATGTCCCAAGATTCCATGAGAAACACAAAACATAACTCTTGTTTCCTATGCTAGCACTATTGGTAGCCTTTTGTATAAAATGATGTATATTGAACTAGACATATGCTATGCAATTGACTTAGTCAATAAATTCCAATCTAACCCTAGACTGACCTATTGTAAAGCAATCAAGAAGATTTTAAGATATTTCAAAGGAACTACAACCTATATATCGTGCTATCATGATTTATATTTGTAGCTAAAAGGTTACAACAATATTGATTAGGGCAGTGACTTAGAAGAGTGCAAATTAACGATTGGGTGTTTCTAACTAAATAATGAAATTGTTACATGAGTAGTAAGAAACAATCCTGCATAACTTTATCCAACATGGAGGTGGAGTGCATAGCATCTTTAGCAGTAGTTCAAGAGGATGTTTGGTCGAGGAGGTTCCTTTAGCACCTAGAAATTAGCATGGATACTTCTAAACCAATGACTATTTTTTAAGACAATATGGCTACTCTTCCATATGTTAAGATCCAAAGTATCATAGAAGAACCAAATACATTAATATCCAATACCAATACGACAGAGACATGGTGGCACAAAATGAAGTAGTCCTAAAACAACTTTCTACAATTTGCATACTTGCTAATTTTCTGACAAAGCCCATAGCAAAATAAAACTTTAAATGGCTTATGTTGAGACTTTAAGATTGCATAGACTATGATCATAATTTATTTTTAGTTAAAGTTGTAATGTAAAATTTCATTTGAGATATTTATGTAATATGATATTCTCTAGTTTGTCTTTCTCATATGGCATAACTTGTACACATGCAAAAGGTATGTCAACGGCCTTGAATTTGCTCACTTACACGAGTGATCAACTTTGACACTACAATGACTATGGCACACTGCTAAAAGTGAAATTGATACTTGCGACGACATTCTACTGTCAAAATAAGTCCCCTATATATAAAACACTTACTATCTTATCTCCCTCATATCTTCTCCCGCAACCCAATACATTCTTTATTTCTCAGTGAGTTTGCAGTGGATCTTCCATGCCAAATTAGCTACCATCTTGCCACCACCTCCTCTACAAACTCTTCATTTTGAGTAATCTCGCTCTCTCTTCTCGCTCTCCGTCCATCTATCTCAGACTATCTTAAAACTTGATTTCTCCATCAAACCCATAGCCCAGTGCACCACATGCGACCAAATCCATCCATCCATCCATGGTAATCTAATCTCTCTCCGTCTCTCTCTAACTTGGTCTCTATCAAGCAAGAATGTCTTTGAAGTTTAATTCACTAGTTTTTAGTGCTATTTGGTTCGATTATTTTGTGAGATAAACAAAAATAGATGCTTCTTAGTTGATTTGTAGTGAGAAATATTCATTTTTTGGGCTTATTGTTGAATTTCAATTGGTTTTGTTAATATTGTGCTTTTAGGATTTATCAAAATTGTATTTTTAGATTTTATTGATACCGTACTTTTAGGTTTTATCAAAACCCTTGTCAATTGGTATTTCTTTGACAACTGGCTTGTTTGGCCTATTTTTAAGGAGACAAGGTCCTCATGAAAGTTATTCAAAAATTTTGGGTTTTTTTATGCAAATTTTGGATTTTTTTGCTTGATTGCCAAAAACTTGCTACTTTTACTCCTGGATTTGCTGGAGCAGATATTGCAAATGTTTGCAATGAAGCTGCTTTGATTTTTTTGCAAGGAATGAGAGTGTAAAGATCCATTTTCATTATTTTGAGGCAACTATAGATAGGTTTAAAGCTTTTTTTGAAGAAGAACAAGGTAAAGTTTATCTTAGTCTGCAATAGGTTTGATAAGTTAAGGGAAATCAAGTAGTGTAAAATAGAAGATGATAGTTCTTTCTTCAAGATAACCCTGTTTATTTTTAAAGATGAGATGAGATAAAAGTGAAACATTGTTATAAGATATTTTTTTAATATTAATTTTGTATGAAAATTTGAAAAATGATATGAGAATTTCAAAAAAATTGAATTTTTTATTATATTTTGTATGGACCTGATGGCCTTTAACCCTACGGACTTAACTAAAACTGAAAGGAAACAAGGCCTTCGATCCACTGTTCAATGGATCGTTTTACTAAAAGAGAACAATTAAACACCAACTAACAAAAGCTAAGGACCCACACTACAAAACTAATGGCCTACGACCCAACCCTTATAGTTAATTAGAATTCACTTTAGGTTAGTTCGAGTTCTACACTTTAGTTAAAGCAAGTACATATTCACGTGTGGTAGGGTTTTGACTCCTAATTCTTCTTTCTGCTCTTCTGTCGTTCTTCACTTCTTATACTTCAAATTGGTGATTTCATGTGTTAGATATCCCCCTTCTTTGAAACACCTTGCCCAAAGGTGGAAATTGATCTCTCAGCCGTGAATATCCCGCCCAGGTGGCATTGCCGATCTCTTGGCCTTGCCATCTAACTAAGAGCTCCACCTTGGATCTGTTATCGGCCTTGATCGTGCGTCTATTCAGGATCTCTTTAGGTTGACGCCAAATCACTCCATGGTCATCAATAAGGGGTAGCGTGGAAAGGGTAATGACTCTGGTGCCAAGCTTTCACTTGAGTTAAAACCCATAGAAGGTGGGATGGATTCTTGAAGAGCTGGGAAGATTTAGTTTGTATGCCACCTGCCCTATTCTTTATAAGATTTAAAATGGACCAAAATACCAAAGAGCAAGCTACAGGTTGCGCCACTGTGCCACCACCATTGTGCCATGTGCTCTACCAATATAGTTGGAGCCATATGTATACTTCATTACTCACACTAAATTGTTGTTCCTTTTCTTTTAAATTAGAATATATTTTTTTCATTCTAATATGTGCACTATGTAAATTATACTTGAGGAGTTGTGTGATCTGGTCTCAAGTCCTTAAGATGGTATCTGTAGTTTCACGTGTTATTCCCAACACATAATTCATTAGTCTTGTTGGTGGTTACCCATAAAGGGCTTCATAGAGAGTTATCATTGTCGAGGAGTACTGAGTGGATTTGTACCATCGCTCGGCCAAGGGCACCCACCTAGCCCAATCTTTAGGCTTGTCTCTATTGAAGTATCGGAAATAGTTCTCGATTGTCTTGTTCATAGCTTTAGATTGCCTGTCGGTTTAAAGGTCATATGCAATACTTAGTAACAGTTGAACCCCCTGCAAAGAAAAATCTCTTGCTAGAATTGGCAAATAAACATGCTATCAGGGTTAGAAATATTAGATTGTGGCAGCCCTTACAGCTTAGAAATATGTTTAAAAAACAACTTAGCAATGTGCCTACTTGTATATGGATGCTTGGTAGGAATAAAGTGGTTGTATTTGGTCAGCTTGTCAATCACTGCCCAGAAGGTGTTGAACCATTATAAATTAGGTAGTCCTTCCAGAAAGTTCATCATGATGAGTCCATAGATTCGTCGGTATATGTAGTGGTTGAAATAGCCCACTTGGTAAGGTGTTGTCCACCTTAACCTGTTATCATAGGTCACAATTACTAATAAATGCCTTAACATCCATTTTCATACCATCTTAATAGAAATCTCTCTTTTCGTGGATTTTTTTTATCATAACCTGAATGTTAACCCCAATGATTGCTGTGCGATAGTTTCAGTAGCTTATTGTTATGCTCATCATGTTGAGAAATATATAACCTGCTTTCCTTCAGAAAGTAGCTTAATAAGGTTCTTTACCTGTGCATTATTCTCACAAGCAGCCTTCAATTCTTCCATCCACTACACATTAGGAAATGAAATCAGCATTAATTTTGTCTTCCATCCATCTTTTCTTGATAAGGCATCAACAACCCTATTTTCCATCCATTTTTTGTACTCCACCACAAAGTTATACCCTTAACTTAGAAATCAAACATCGTTGCATCAGAGTACCCATCTTTTGGTACAAATGGTGCTTGAGACTCTTCTGATCAGGACACACCACAAAGGGCTACCATAGTAGGTAATGCCTCATCCTAGGAACAATTGAAACTTGGGCAAATAGCTCCTTCTTATAGATTGAGATCATTAGTGCTCTACCCTTCAAGGCTTGATTAAAAAATGAATAGGTTTACCTAGTTACATTAGGTTTGCCCAAATGACATTTTCTTAGGCATTACTTTCAATTGTGAATGGTCTTCAGAAGTTTGGAAGAGCCAATACGAGAGGCTGTATAATTGCATCCTTTAGCTTGTGAAAAACTAGCTTAGCTTCCTCATTCCATTTAAACCCCTCTTTCTTTAACATTCGAGTTAAAGGGGCAGCAATTTCACCATGGCCCTTTATAAATCTGCGTAATAACCTCTTAATCCCAAAAATCTTCTCAAAGCCTTGAGGGATTTAGGCAAGCCCCTCTTTATCGCTTGTAATTTTTTTGGATCTACCTTACCGCTTCAACAAAGATTAGATGAGCAAAATAGGCTATCTCCTTGCACCAAAAGTGGCATTTAGACATCTTGGTGTACAACTCGTGTTGCCTTTTCCTAGGCATTACTTTCAATTGTGAATGGTCTTGAGAAGTTTGGAAGAGCCAATATAGGGGGCTGTATAATTGCATTCTTTAGCTTGTGAAAAGCTAGCTTAGCTTTCTCTTTCCATTTAAACCTCTCTTTCTTCAAAATTCAAGTTAAAGGGGCAGCAACTTCACCATAGCCCTTTATGAACCTGCGTAACAACCTCTTAATCCCAAAAATCTTCTAAAAGCCTTTAAGGATTTAGGTAAGCCCCTCTTCATTGCTTGTAATTTTTCTAGATCTGCCTTACCACTTCAACAAAGATTTGATGAGCAAAATAGGCTATCTCCTTGCACCCAAAGTGGCATTTAGATATCTTGGTGTACAACTTGTGTTGCCTTAGTAGCTCAAAGGTTGTTTGTAGGTTGTTTGCAGGTGCTCTACATGCTTCTCGGTGGTTTTATTGTAAACAAGAATTTCATTAAAAAAAGTATAAATTTCTTTTGGTAGGGTCGGAATATCTCATTCATAAGGCTTTAAAAGGTGGATGGAGTGTTAATCAGCCCAAATGGCTTAACTTAGAACTCTTAATGACCTTCAAGCATCCTAAATGCTGATTTTGGAACATCATCTGGGTTAACACGGATTTGGTAGTAACTAGACCTCAAATCTAATTTTGAAAAAATAGTGGCCAATTATAACTCATGCATAAGCTCTTTCACCACTGGAATATGATATCTATCCTTGATGGTAACACTATTAAGTCTCGATAGCTTATATAAAGCCTCCATGTATCGTCAACCTTCCTAGCTAACTAGCAATACCGGTAAGGAGTATGGACTTTGGCTAGGCTTTATCACTCCCAATGGACACCATCTCTTGTACTATTTTTTCAATCTTCTCCTTTCCGTATATAGGTGTTGACATGGTCTTATTGAGATGGGTTTTGTATCTAGGATTAAATTGATAGCATGGTCTTGGTTCGATGGAGGCAGCCCTTTAGGTTTTGAAAATACATCTTGAAATTGCACTAGCAGTTGCTAGCAAATTACTCGAATCTCTTCTATTGCTCACAATTCTTCTCCCTTCACTTCTTTAACTACTTACAAAATTACTTCCTTCTTTGCCAACCCATTCAGATTTTTTAAGGACCCTTCCTCAATCATTCGTGCTACTTCCAACCCTTGAGTCATTAATTCCTTGCCTTGGTATCGAAAATTCATTAGGAGTTTTCTCAAAGTTCCATAAGATTGATTCCAAGTCCATCAACTAGTTAATCCCTAATACCATATCACAACTGGTTAAAACTAATAAATGCTCATCTACTATGAAAACAATACCTTGGATTAAGACCTTCACGCCCATACATTTTCCTTCACTAAAAATCAGCTCTCCATTTGCCACACTCACCTTTCATCTTTTCATTGACATCTATGGGAAGTTTGGTTCTGTTGATGTTTACTAGATCTAAAAAGCTATGTATAGACCCTATATTCACCAAAATAGATTGAGCTCCAATCTCCCTTTTCACTAGCATAGTTCTCAAGTTATGAGAATTAGTTAATGCATAGAGGGAAATTTTAGCCCCTGCCTGATTTATTACTATTCCTGTTGTTGGTGTTTCTACTATGTGGTTGCATTGTTATTCATTGCATGACACATTAAGATCAAGTTCCAATAATACGTCTTCTAACAAGTACAATTTTAGACTCTGGCACTTAGGGCTTAGATACTACTTAGCATCGCAATAGTAACAAAGTCTCTTATCCCTCCTCTCCTTCATTTGTTGTTGGTTTATTTTCTGTATGCATAGGGATGGCTTGGAGAAGTGTTTGTTGGGTTATGTTGTGTGTTTGGGTTGGTTCAAGGGTTCTAGCTTTGGTTTTTTAAGAATGCCTGGACCTAGTGAGTAGCTTGGGCTGAATTTGTGGTTTTTCTAGTTAAGTTAATGGTTTCTTCTTGAATCTTGGCCAAACTATAAGTTGAGGTTAATTTTTGGCGATTAAACATTCGGACATTAAGGGATGTCATCCTGAAGGCCAAAAACAAAACATGTTAGTTTGTAGGTATTAGACAGCCCCTTAAGCCAATTAGATAGGGTCTCAAAGTTGGCCTTATACTCTTCAATAGTGCCACCTTGTCTTAACTTAGTGAGTGTTTACATTGGGTCATCATAGGCACTAGGACTAAATATTGCTAATAAATCAGCCTTAATGAAAGAGTTCCATTCAATAAGTTGTCTAGACTCCTCTAGGTCTTAGAACCAAGTAAGGGCATTTCCCTTCATGTGAAAAGAGACAAGGCTTAAACGATGATGGGGTGATGTATTATAAAATGCAAAAAATTTATGAATTTTGTAAATCTAACTTGCAAGGCCTTTTCCATAGAAGCTGGAAAAATCATATCTGATGGTTCTGGTTTGTATCTCTCATGGGTTGCTATGGAGTTGTGTCATCCCTATCCCTGGTGGGATTTTAGTGGATAATTCATCATTGTTGTTCTTTCATTGTATTTATGCAATCAAGGCTGCAAGTTGTTGGAATATTGCATCCATTTGTCTCTTTATAGTTGTCACCCTAGTTTCCAGCATCTCATTGATTTTTTTTTTTATAACATTAAGCCCATCTTGTAATTTATTCATTCTAATGCCTTCAACCATATTTGTAATATCAATATATGGAGAACTAGTATATCTGATACCATTTGTAACATGCCTAATAATTAAGGGGAAAAGTTGTATAAAATAAGAGGTGATAATGCTCTCTTCGAGATGTAGCAAGTACATATTTACGTGTTCTGGATTTTTGACCCATTTTTCCTTTAGGTCTTTCGCCTTTCCTAACTTCTTGTTCGTCATCATGGTGATGTTGTATGTTACACAATCTTGCACTTTTAAAAAAAATGGAATAATACTAATTTTTCATGCATATAATTGGGGTGATTGATGCATGATGAATAAAAAAAGCAAGGTTTCATTAATCTTCAAGCTATATTTAAAACGATTTTGTTTCGTCTTTCCTTTGCATGTCAATACTCTCCTCAACTACTTGTTTTACTACTATGTGACTTGTAATAGTACCTAAACAACTTATAATTAAAGTATACAAGAAATATGCCTTTGTAGAATTTGAAGTAGAACTTGACGACTCCTTTTATGGTAAAAACCAGAATTTGAATGAAAATAGGCTAGATCCCTTTATCAATTACCCCTATTTTTCTTTTGTCATCAAAAGAAGAATGGATCATTTTGTTTTGCTTAACTTATTTTGATTTTGTTCATTAGAACTTTGCAACAAATTAAGGGCCAGCCACTCTGTATTATTTCAGGGAATTACCTTATAAGTTCCTGCAGCAAAATTTATTTTACTTGCCTAGAAAAGTTTTGCAGCAATCGTAAATGTTAGGATAAAATAAGGTCAAGTAACTAGTCTATTACCCATAAGACCTTTTCTCTTACACATTTTTCAAATACTAAAATATTGAATTAATTAAATTTAAAGAGAGAGGAAAAATAAAATATTTTAATACATGAGTTGGTAGTCATGAACTTTGTTTTATACATATATGTGTTGTGTGTGTGTATAAAAGCTATTATGTTATAAGAGCATGGGTCCAACCCAATTCTGTAGAATGTATACAAGAGAAAGCACACAATAAACATCTAAGGTAATGAAAAAGAGCAAATAAATCTTCAATAGTAGAAATATCAATGAGAGCATTAACAGAAAATCATGAAGTGACTTGAGAAGAAAAAAAGTTATAAAGCAAAACTTTATCCTCAAACAGTCCTTGAAACTTGTAGCATTTCCAAATATCTTTACCCATAAATCCTTTAATATCCTAATATGGATGTTTTATCATCAGTCAAACCATGCTAAAAACAATTCTTTAAAGAGGTCGGATAGTTAATTTCCAATCATTCAACAATGGGGTGGCATTGGGTAAAGAATATGTAAAGTGTTTATATGAGTTTTTTCCTTTATAGAAGTATCTTATACATGAGCAATTGTCTTTTAGTGGTTTTTGTTGATAACTTATTGGCTTCACTCTTCCACATTTCGTTATAATTTAATCAGACTATAACTACTTGAGAAACAAAAGCTTTCAATTGTTAGGTATTATGGGTGCTTCGTAACTAGAATTTATTATGAAAATTGTAATTGTGTTAATTGTTAGAATAATATGGAGAACGAGGTAGCTAGCAAAGGCAGTTGGGGCAACCTCAGCTCAATCCAAACACTTTCATGCCAAAGACTGATAGTAGTCCATATGAATCTCAGGATAGAATGGTACATATATAGTCTTGCTCCAACTGCAACAATATCACTTGCTCACTAGTGCTCATCCATTGACATTAACTGAACTAAATATTGACATAAGTATTCCTTCTTTGTGCATAGAGTTTGACAAAAGCATTCCTTCTTGTGAATTTTTTCATAGATTTTGCATTTCATATTTTTATTATTGTTTTCATTATAGCTTTTAGTGATGATCTGTTTGGTCCTCTTACTTTTTGCAAACTATTGCAGTTATCTTATTTACTTCCCTCGGAACAAGTGCAAATATTATTGAAGGTAATCCATATTAAAATTTCTTGAACTCCAAGGTGAGGGTCTATCCAAAATTATGCTTGAGACTGCATGGTTTTAAAATATGCCAGAGTTATTAAGAAATTTATAAGAGTAAACTAGACCAAATTATGGCTGATATAGTCGTTACGAGGAAATATTTTTTTGAGTATGAGAAAGAGATAAACTTTTGGATGTCTGAGTTGGAGTCGAATAATGAGTCTCATAGAGAGACTTAGAGACTTAGGAAACACTTAGACATCTCTATTGCTAGAAAGATAGGAGTTTTAGTGACTTTTTTGTGGATTGTATCAATCCTGCAGCCATAGCAATTGTGTGAAATGACATTCTTTTGATGTGCAATGTAGGAAGTTTTAGGGGTTGTTAGTGTTATGACAAGTGGCATGGGTTAATTGTGGTTTTATAACTATAGCATATTTGTTGGGAAGTTTCAAACATCATACAGAAATGTGCATAGCTATAAGACAAGAAAATGTTCTCTGATTTGGTGAAACTTGTGGTTTTTATGGTGAGTTGATTTTCAAATCATATTTCATTGGTAACCCCAAGGGGTTGGCCTAAGTGGTGAAAGCCTTAGTGTTGGAGTCTCACTTGTTTCAAGGTCCAAGGTTCAATACTTCATAGGTCCGAACAATTCTTTGGAGTTACACCCCTTAATGAAAAGACAACAATTTAATTAGTTCCATGTAGGGAAACTTCCAAGAGTATGATGCACGGGACCAATGTTTACTCTGCATGAGTGGATCTGAAGAGCCCTGCCTTGGAGAGGTTCCCCAACCTAAAGAAAGAAACTCATATTTCATTGGTGGAGCTGTAGTGCTTATTAAACTGATTACAAACTTGAGAGATTAAAACCAACATTTCCTTCTATGCAAGTTCCCCACAAGCATGCATATAGTTACATATCACAGGACTTATAGCAAACTTATAGATGTAATTCATGAAAGGTGTTGGGGAATCCGGCCGACCGACGGACAGCAAATACGGAGCCACGCAGCGGATGCAATCAAGAGAAATGGAACTAAAGACGGAGAACAGAAATGGACACCAGATATGAAGTGGTTCAGCTCAAACTGAGCCTACATCCACTGTTGAGTCGGTCTAAATCACTATAATAAACAAAGATGGAGTACACTTCTTGGAGGTTACAAAGCTCTCTCTCTCACAAGACTCTCAATCCCTTTACAAGTAGACTCTCTCTGATCTACAAAATCAAATAAGGAGAAAATGGGAGACGGACGCCTGTGTTCGTAATCTCGCTCGAGCAAGCCCTTCTCGCTCGAGCGAAATCGTCTTCACTCCACAGCTCTCTGCTTTCGCTTTCTCTGCTTTCAAATGCCGAGATCCTTATATAGGCTGTATCTCGCTCGAGCGAGACATTCTCGCTCGAGCGGAACACTATTTCAGACGGCGCTAACCCTAGTTCCTGGAAGCAATACAACCCTAGGATTGATTCTTGCTCGAGCGGGAGGTCGAGCGAGAGTCGAGCGAAGTCTCTGCCTTGATCCAAAACTCTCCGTTTGATGTCTCGCTCGAGCGACTGTCGAGCGAGAGTCGAGCGAAGTTACGGGTTGAAAACTCCAAGTGCAATCTGATGTGCTTCATTCAAGCCACATCTCAACAAAAGGCAGTTGTAGTAAACTTATAGATACAATTTCATGAAAGGTAGTTGTCAGGAGTTGGTGGAGAGAACTAACAAACCCCAACCATTTCATAACAATTTCGTTGGACAGGAGTTAGCAGTTGTATGAAATCACTAGTTGGATTTGGGGCAGCTTTATAAAGCCATGATAATGTCCCAAATTCTCTATGGGTATTAGCCTTTGATTGATTTGTTGTAGTGTCCTAGTATTATAGAAATGCAACTATGTGGTTAATACAACTTATAAATTTTTTTTCGATACTTATCAGCCCCTAATATGTGTGGATGAAGAGGCTATGAAGTGAGTTTTTGGGGAGATGAACTAGAGTTTGTCTCAACTGCAAGAATTCTTTTAAGAATGTGTGTCTAGAACCAAATATATATATATATATATATATTTATATTCGCAAATATATGTTATGAAAATTGTTGTATGCATGCAGGTTTTCTCTCCTGTACTTCCCACTATGCAGACATTGATGTATTTTTGTGGCCTTGATTGGTTGGAGACATTAGAATGAAGCTAATTTTGTGACGTTCACTACAAAAAATTAATTAATATTTGTGACTAATTATTTTTAACTAAAATGAGTTTATTTTCGTGACAAATAATTGGTTACAAATGCCCATTTTTTTTATAGTAGTTATATAAATTCCGTTACATGTATCACGTGAATTTTTCCCCATAAGTATGTTTTTGTCACAAATAATTGATCAAATTTACAAATATTTGTTCATTGTGAAAAATGTGAAAAAGCTCAGATTGAATGGATGTTAAAATATACCAATTGACAATTGAGATATTTTCCTTCTTCTCACGAATATTTTCATGAACTCTAGCAATTCACCCATGCATCATGGGACTATGTACATAATCCGTAGTAGATTCTATATCGTGGTCTTTATGTTGCCCTAAAACCCGGTATTCTTCCATGTACGACCGTGCATATATGGGTCTAGCATGTCATTTTTTAGATATGATTGTACAGTCCATACTGCAGTGTATAGAGTTTGCAATGCAACGATAACCAGTTTTAATCAGAACTAGAAAAAAGGATTGTAAGCAATAACAAGTATTAATTTTGTGAAGCTCTTCAATAAGTTCAAATAGATCATGTAGGATGAATTTCCCAATTCTACCCCAAAAAATAAAAAAAATAAAAATAAAAAAACTGAGAAAAGGCTCATTTAGATATTAGATTTATGCTTTTGGATTACGCATGCACACTGAAGGATACAAATTGTTATGGTGGCAAGAGACAGCAGAGTCCTCTCGCATGTGGGACATTAATAGTCGAGAGTCACCATTACGAATTTGCATATTTTTTACAAATATGTCATGCAAATTAAAACTGTTTAGATGGGCTGGGTTTACCTGGCCCGGTCTGGAACCCGGATAACCGGGTTCTTTTGATTATGAGTTCCGGCCCAGATTAAATGCAGACTGGACCCGCCTTAATGGATGAATTTGGGCCAGGTATTGGGTTGGAATTTGGAACCCAGGTTTCAAACGCGGTACCCGGAATTTGTAAAAAAAATCTATGTTTTGAATTCCGTTTCGTTCCAGCCGGAACGACCGGAATGTTTCGTTCTGGTGCCTCAATCAGAACGAGATACCACCTTATTCCGTTCCTGTCCAAATTCCGGCTATTCTGATCAAATTCCGGCCATTTTGGTCAAATTCCGGTCGTTCCGATTTCTATTCTGGTTTAGATTATTTTTGTAATTTTTTTTTTTGTGTTTGAATGATATTTTTTTATTTTAAATTTAAATGGTATTTAATTAATTTTAGAATATAAAATATATTTATATACTTTGTAATTTTAAATATGTTTTTTTTAAATATCATTATTTTTAATATTTTATCTATTTTTTTATTTTTTTTATCTCAACTCAAATTTGTATTTTTTCAACTTCCAATCATTTTATAAATTTTTAATTCTTCTAATATGTATACATATATATGATACACACTTACATATATATATATATGTTTTTATTCTATTAATTGTTAGTTTATATATATATAAATATTTATTATAATATATAATTAATCCCGAAACGGAACACTGGAATAAAACGGAATTGAAATATTCCATTCCAGTGCCTCAACCGGAACGGTCACCGGAACAGAATTCAAAACTTCGAAAAAAATACAGAGGTATCAAAACGACGCTATTTTGATTATCAGACACGGTGTCGTATTGATACCTGTTAGAGTTAATTCCCTCAGGCACACTCGAGTCCTCGACTCCTCAGCGTTCTCTCTCTCTCTCTCTCTCTTTTTCTCTCTCTCTCTCATCCACACCGAAACCCTAGCCTCCTCTGCCAGCGAAATTCCTTACTGTTGCGCCATCATCTTCCTCACGTCGCGTCATCGTCTTCATCCTTGTGCGCGATCAAATATAGTTTTTCTCCTTCTCTCTCTAGGTCTTGCTTTGTCCCTAGTTTCATTGTTCTCACATCTCATGTATTTGGGGTTGTGGGTTTTTTAATGGATGTAAGTGGGTTTGTTTTTCTGTTTTGCGAAAGCATGTAATCTCTATTACAGTATTACAGTTGCAATGATTCATTGTTTTATTGTGCCTTGATCATCTGTTGTTTTTCGTGGTCTATGTTTGGCTGTTGTGGTTGCTAATAAGAGTAGAACTGAGCTACCCTTGTTTTTCGTGGTCTCTGTTTGGTTGCTATGGTTTTTGTTTCTAACACTTGTTTATAATAAATCAAAATCAAACGATGCTCAGTTCTTGGGCTAAATTGTGAGATCATTATGAGATCATTTTTAATAAAAAAAAAAATATTATATCTAAATAGTGAATAGAAGTAGAAGAAAGTATAAATGAGAGGATGTCATATAAGAGTAAATGTAAAAGGAAAAGGCATACTACATCCAACTCAGGTCAGCACAATAGTACAGTAAATGTAGAGCATCCTAAACGATTTATAATGTACAATAATATAAGTGAAAGTCCCACAATCAACGAAATGAAAATATCCAAAACATAGGTCAACGACTCAACAACACAACAAAAATAATACATGTTGTCCAGGATTAAGAGCCATTATAGTAAAAAAAAAAAAGGCTATTAATAACATAACTACATCTAATTTTGGCTTTCAAAATCTTGTTGGAGGATTAAAGTTTAATGAGCTATACATTTGCTAGTTGCTGAATCTCAAATCTTGAAATCTAAGTTGCAATATTAGCTGAGATCAGAAAGAAAATCTATTTTACATTGTGACTGTTTCTCCTCCTATCATATCAGAGTTTGGCTTTAGTGTAGCTTCTCTTGTATCTTCCTCCATCCATGTCTCACCCCCTTGCTGCAATGGAACTTAATTGGATTTCGTATTAATATTCCTCTTTAGGTGTTAGAGAAAATTCATGAAAACAAGCTCACTGTTTGGTTAAATCTTAAAAGCATATAAACTTTCTCGTTCTACTCTCCCTCTCAACAAATGTCTTAGTTAAGAGAAGTTGGTTCAAATAGTATAGTTTTGGCTTGTTGTGAGGCATTCAGATGGTAAACATATTTTTACTATAAAGTAGGTTTAAAGTGTACATGTAACCAATCCTCTCCAGTTTTAGCATATTTTTATTTTTAATAGTAGGCTCATATTAAGAAGAAAAAGAAAAAGGGGCAGTCAGTCATACCTCAAATTATTAGCATTTTCTTTCACTTGGGACCATATTCTTTCCTAAACCAATATGTTTGCTTAAATTATGGACTTGTATTGGTTGCTGAAAATCTGCAGAATTGTACATGATTTTTTACTCAATTATATGGTTTGGTTTGTTTGTTGTGTTTTGGTACTCAATAACAGATGGAAAAAAATTTTGTGAGTTGGAATGTTGGTACAACTCAAGGGGTTGGTGGTGATTCCTCTTCCCTTCCAACAGATGTGGAGGAGCATAGGAGTTTTCCAACTCATTCATCTACATATACAAAACCATCTATCCATTCCATTTCATCTATACCCAAAAAATCTAGGAAAACACTTAATATCCAATCGGTGTCTTAGGAACACTTTGTGAAAGTGCTATCTATTGACCCTGATGAACTAAAAGCTTGGTTCAAACATTGTGATAAGCTATTTAATTGCCACTACAAGAATGAAACTTATCTATAAATCACCACCTTTATAATACATGTGAAACATCCTCTATTGATCGTAAATGTTATGGAAAAAGTAAATCATCTAGTGGTAAGAGGGATGCTAAGAGCGATGCGGAGAGAAAAATATGTAGTCCAAGCCCACAAGATCTAGTGAATTATGATGCTGAAAAACTTAGGGTGTCTACTTCTAAGCTTTTTCTATTAGGTGTGAATTGTCTTTTAGGCTAATGTAGCATGAAGGGCTTATTGAGTATGTGGCTGATTTAGAAGCACCATCTTGAACTACTCTAGGAAGGGATTGTATTAAGCTGTATGATGAAAAGAAGATACACTTGGAGAAATTATTAAGCTTTATGTGTTTGCACACACACCGCGTCTTCACATTTCTTGCTGCATATTTATGTAGTTCTTATATTCCAAGCTAAATTACTATGATGTTGAACAAATTACCAGTCATTGCTTGAACATGTGGGATTTCTTATGCAAAATATTGTTATGCCTTCTGGCATTATGAAGGCAGAGAAGCATCAAACCAAGGTTGTTAATAAGATTCTGGAATTGATATTATGTATTCTGGCACATATTTTCTCCCCTGTTTTTTTCCCATTTTTGGCACATTTTTAGTTGTAGAAGAAAAATAGTTTTGACATTGGTTAGGCTTATATTGTGGCTTGCTGAATTTTATTAGAGAACTACTACAAAAGGACCCTTGCATATTTTCTATTTTCAGAGTAAACATCTTGAGGTAATGTTCTATTTTTGTTATTTCTGGTATGCGATATATACTTATATATGAAAAAAAACTTTTGGTATGCGATAATGTTATATTTTTTGAGGAATCTATCTGCCGTTGAATTGGGGCAATAAATGACATTGTGAATGGTGATCCATCTTGTAATCATATTTTACAGGAAATTACCATATGTTTTCCTTAATTATTGTCTGATTCCTACTATAGAATTTTTTTTTTTAATTTCCTGTACAAGAAAGCTTCTTCTGAATGGCTCTTGGTTTCCTTCTTTCCTGTAATTGTCATATTGTAAATTTTGATTTGTTTTGATCTGGATTGTAGTCAAACACAGCTTTGAGCTTGCAACAAGAGAATAGTTTGAAGCAGATGGGTGCAGCAGTGGGGAATGGATCGAAGGATCCTATATAGTGAGATTGAAGTTAAATGCTGAGAAATTCAATATAATGGAGCCTAATTCAATAGGCTCATAGATATTGATTACTTTCTATTCGTTCTGGCCCATTCTAGTTATATTTTGTGTTTTGTTATGTAATATAATGGAGTGTAATTCAATATGTAAAGAATTGAATTATTGCATACATTTTAGATAATAGATATTGATTTTTTTTAAAGATGCATTTAGTTCAAACTTAAAAATGCAATAATTGTTTTAATAAAATATAGGCCTTTCAACATTATTTATTTACGCCACCATTTTTTTATTTAAAGGGGGTCCAAATCTGGAAACTGGAACCCCGTATTTTAAAATGTGGATTTATCTAGGTTCTGGCTCGGATTTGACTTAGATTACCTAGGTCTGATTCTGGCCCGAAATTGAAATCCGGGTTCCAGTCCAGCATACTCGAATTCTCAGATCTCAAACTCGGATGAACATCGTGATTATACACGCCTTTGTGACTGGCAAAGATCAATGATTGAAGGACTGCAAGTTTTAAGAATTTGAGCTGTTATAATGTGTGCGGTAGCACATCTTAAATTGGTAACAAAAGATGTGAAGAATAAATATCATTTATTAACTTTTGATAAACTGATAAACTTAACAAACTCATCTTTGATGGTGTATTTTCCGATCACGGTTGAATGACAACAGTACTATGGTCGCCTACATTCATATGGATATTGGGTGTAAACCTAATATAAATATAGGTTGATACATGCTCTGATCTAGGAGCCCTCTTGGTTCTTTTCTCCTCCCTCCAGCAGAAGTGGATTCTCCTTTCCAAGAAGCAGATATGGAAACTCCCCTCTCTCTTGCCCCTTTTTTTCCCTCTTCAAGTCTCTTACCATCACTTTTTGTCTTATCCTCCATATCTACTGCCTATGTTTGCTTGTCAACAATATCACATACATATATATATATATATATATATAGTTGTGAAGTGTGTAAATACCATATAAATGTTTTGAAAAAGAGTGAAATTTACTATTAAAAAGTTCGTTTTTTTTTTTGTTTTATATAAAGTCCGTATTTATTCACCTTTTTCAAAATAATTGTGCATTATATATGCATTATACAACTACAAATATTATTTTTCCTTGCTTTATATACTCTAGTCAAACCTATGTTGACAACTCTTCATTCCTCCCCTTCTCTTTTATACCCTCACATACAGGGCCTTAAATCTTCTTGGATTGTTGGTGCCTGGTGGGCTTTACTCTTGTACTTATTTTATTCCCAACAACTTTATTTCATATTGATAATGGTGTAAGTTTAACTTAATTTATATATAGTATCCAACAGGGACGAAACCAGGATTTATTTAGAGGGGCCTATAGGATATATAAATTTCTATGTAACACAAATGAAAAGATCACTTAAAAGCCTGCACAAGTATATAGGAAGTTTAAAATTTGAATATAAAATAAGAGAAAATATTGAGAGCACTTATAGCACATACTCACATGAATGGATACTGTTTATATGAGTGTGTGCTATGAATATTAAGGCTCCGCTTGGATTTGGAGATGAGATGAGTTGAGATGAGTTTGGTTTATTTTTTAATATTATTATTATTTTGAGATTTGAAAAAGGTATGTTAGAATTTGAAAAAAGTGTATTGGGATTTGAAAAAGGTGTATAGAAATTTGTGTTTTATATAAAAAATTATAAAAATATAATGATGAAATGGAAATGAGTTGAGATGAGCTCAACCCACTTCCCAATTCAAGCAGTCCCTAAATGCTTCTTAGTATTACTCATAAAATAAATAATAAATGCATTTAGCATGCCACTAATTGATGTCAATATTTTTTCAACCAATTATTAGAATTATTAATCATCACATTCGTTCTCAATATAGACTAATAAATAACTTATAATTGAAAGTTGTCATTTATTTTGTTCTGAAACCTTATCTCAACAACGTTAAAAAGCTGAAAAAGTTTGTTCAATATTTGGATTTTTATTCTGAAACCTAGTCTTAACAATATTTATGATGATTTGATGTTATTGACTTGGCCATATTGTTCAACCTATGTTTTAAAGGAACCGGATTTGTTAGATTTGAGGAATTTTCAAAGTCAATCTCAAAGCTTTCGGTTGGCAATTAAGGACCAGAAGAATAATTGGGTGATCAACATTGATCGTATGCTAGCTCTGGGCTACAATTATTTGAGTCAAAAAAATTAAAATGAAAAGAAGGCTGTGGTTAGTCATCATGATGAGACACGGGAATCAAGTAATTATTTAAAAACTAATAAAATGTGGAAAATCTCACCAAAATAAAAAGTGAAAATTTTCTAACTACTCTAGAAGCTTAATGAGAATTCTTTCACCCCGGCAGTTAGAGCATCCTCATTGAATTATTGTTGAAAGTTAAAGTATATTTTTAGTCAATCTAATCCTCATTTTAAATTTTGGTCATTCTATTTATAAAATTTCCATATTAAAATCGCTATTTTTTTAAAATATAATAATAAAATAATTAATAATACATCTTTTTTAATTATTTACAATTATTAAATTAATTAATTTTATTATATTTGACTATTCTTTTTATTATATGTTAATTAATAACCATATTTTAATTAAATTATGAGTTTAAAAATATAATTAGTAATCATATTATATTTAAATTAAATTATTAATCGATATTTAAATTTTTTTTTTTACTTATTCTTCATCCAATTATATATATTTTTTTATCAAAGAAGAGATAAATATGAAAGTGAAAGAATAAAATAATAGATATGACCAATCTAGCTAATTTGCTATATTTGACATTTTATTTGAGATTATTGCACAAAGACCAAAAAATTTAGTATTTGGACAATTCAGTATAGAGTTAAAATAATTTTAAATGTCTAAATTTTTATTGGATTTGATTTTTAATCAATCTAATGAGAATGTTCTTAGTTCCATTTTTAAGAAATTAAATGTGAGTATTTGACCGGCATTATTTCAAATTTAAAAGTAAACATGACAAAGATTACTATTTCATGAGTATAGTTTTTCTACCATTTAAATTCAACGATCTATGCATTTATACGATAATATGCATTATTCGTTGAAAATATTAAAAACTAATTTATCACTTGTACCAAGCATTCAAATTCTGACTGCTAAACCAATAACCATCTCTACACTAGTGCAAGTTGGCCAATAACTGGGATTGCAGTCAAATTGAGTTGCTTTTTCACAACCATATGCTACAAGAAAAATAGATATTTATGATATTTTAATTACAATCAGAAAAAATATTTACGAAAAAAATAGTCTTCCATTTAGAACCTATTTTTGGAATATATTGAGAGAAATTAGAACATGAATAAGATCGATCATGCATGGCAGGGAGCCAGACAATCTCTACTAGACAATATTGATTTATATGAAATAATAATAATTTGTTTGATTGTTATTAATCCATAAACAAAGTACTCCACGTACATGATTATACCTTACTCCAATAATATTTATTTAAAAAAATTTAATATTATGTTTTGAGAATTAGTGCTTGATTCATAAGATCAGACATGACAAAAAGTAAATTAAATTCACAAATAGATCATTAGATTACATAAGATATATTATATGTTATATTTATTTTATTTTAATAATAACTTTATAATATGATATATTATCATGAAACTACCTTTAAATATTTCTCTATTTAAATATAAATTTGTAAGACGCCTGAGTAATCTAACGAACTCTTATTTTATATTTTATAATTAGTTGCCATATCTGCACCCACTTTTCTTTTTTTTTTTAATTGTGTTTGACAAAAACATGCACGTACGCACGTTATTAAGGTTATCAGCAAGTCCATATACTGGTCCCACAGTAGGTTTTTTCTATAAAAGCTGCTGTCCGATCGAGGAATATTTTCCCTCAGTTTTATACACAAGAATCATAATTCGGGAGTTTCGAAAATCATACAAAATAAATAAAGCAGCTACTTAAATTTATACGTCTCATATTTGTGACAATTAATGCCAAGCACGCTAATTAAGCGCTTCTTTTATAGTATAGTGAAGTACTAATTGCATGCATAAAAATCCAATTATGATAAGAACAATTTTATTGTTAAGCCGAACGTATATGTACAGTAAATCTAATAAATTAGTACATACATTATTACATATGATTTGAAAGATAAATTTAAAAACTTAAAAACTTTACAAATAAAATTTTATTATATATTTCTTTATATATATAAAGTGGCTATCCAACGAAAAATCTTATTTTAACGAAAAAATTTTAATTTTTGGTTAAAGTTAATACTTTCCATCTATTTTTGTTAAAATAAATATTGCATTTAATAAGAAATATTATTTTATATAATCTATTAATTCCATTAATTACCGAAATAATGTTCTTGACATTAAATTTAATTACACCACTTCAATTTTTTATAACGATAAACTTTTCATTTAAAACTTTTTTATGTAAAATAAATATAGAATAATAATAGTATAGAATATATAACAATATATAAATAAATCATTCATAACAACATAACAATGCAATCCTCACTTAGAGATGTAAATTTATACGTTAGAGAGTTAAATTTTATTTATAAAAATTTATTCCTATTATATGAGTAATAATTTCATTCTTCAAAAATTATTTCATAATTTTAAAATGAATGTATTATTTATTTATTTTTTAAGATGATAAATATACGGTATATACAATTAACTATAATTATATTAAATTGGTAATAATAGACAATAAATATAATTAATATATTATATATGTTTGATATTTAATTGAAATATATATGATCTAATAAATTTACATATTTAAAATTAAAATTTCATGTTATAAATTATAATATAACATTCTTTTATATAAATTATAAACTACATAATTTATTTTTAAAAAAAAATTATATTATTTCTTAAAAATAATCACATAACTACAAAAACTATTGATAATTCAAGTTTATATAGATCTAGAAAGACTCAAAGATTAAAAATATAAGTATTTTAATGTCCCATCTTTTGAGGCTGTGCAAAATAATGCAAATATTATATCATCGTCTTAGAATTATAAAAATATAATATTTTGAAGGAATCTTTTATTAAAATTTCAATCAAAATTATCTCAAACAAATTTGATAAAACTATAAGTTATGTTTTTTTATGGGACTATCATATTGTTTTTATTATTTTTTTTATATAATATATGAAAACGTGTAATTATTTATCATCTATTTAATTATGAAAAATCTTTTAATTTTTGTTTGAAATTAAACTAGATAAACGTGCTTTGTACGTTACTTTTATCTAGTATATATATATATATATACACTATAACAACAAAGACTTTTTGGGACGATTTTGATTTGGAACGAAATGAAAATCATCCCAAAAAGTCAGATTTGGAGACGAATTACAGATTTCGTGACAGTTAAATGAGTACCATTCAAACGCATTTGAACGGTTAAATTTAACCGTTCAAACGTACACTTTGGCATTTTTTAACCGTTCAGACGTACAATTTGGCACGTTAAGTAAAATTATTTTTACGAGAAATTGATAAACCGTTCGAACGTAACAATTCACCATTCGAATGGTGAATCAGCATTGTTCGAACGTAATTTCCCGTTCGAACGGCATTCATATATATATATATATTTTACATAATTATATTTATATTAACTAATAATTATAATAAATTTATTAATTAAATAATAAGATTAATATAAATCAATAATTAGTTCAGAAAATATAAATTAATACTAATTCATAATAAAATACTGAATTTACAAAACACAAAATATTGTCCATTCTAAAATACAAAAAATAAATAAATAAAAGAAAGTTATACTAAGTCCCCAAGTCTTTACACAATTCCTCGACTGCAGCTAAGCGTTCCTCTATTTGTGTCAATCGAGTACTGATGATGACCTGAGTTGCAGATATGGCATCAAACTCCGCACGTAACTCAGAATTCCTCGACTGCAGCTAGTAGTAATCTCTGTACGAAACTCAAACACAATAGTACAGACATTCGTACGCACTGCATCGATCAACGTTGATGTTTGTCAGCTGATCGTTGCACGCACTATCTCGACCATGTCCTCATGAGTAGCGCTGTGTACTGATGCCTCGACCTGTGTGGATGTCTCAGCAGCCGATGCTCCATGATCTCCCGGCTGTGCATCTCTCTGAGGATCAATTAGATCTAGAACATGTCCACGAAGGAGCAGTCTCGAGTGTCTCGTGCTGCATGAGAGGGTGGTCTCGTTGATCGGTCCTGTTGGCTCCCGTTTACGCTCGAAAACATCAAGCGCGACACCGGTATATAGAAGAAATCGGGTGATCAGGATCCCGAATAGCAGTATATCCATCGAAATGTATCGGGACTCTAAACGAATCATATCAAATATATACCTGACCAGATCGATAGGAATGCCACGAGCGACTCGTATCATAAATTTCGTCCGATCAATGCCAACCTCGATTTTATGCTACCGCGGGCTAATATTGTTGGTGATTATCAAATTTAGGATTTTGAAGAAAGAAGATATATTTGCCTGCTTGATGCTTTTCATCCCGTCATACGAGGGAGCATCTGGACCAACAACCAAATCCCTCACCTCATAATCAGCAAGGGCATAGACCTCATCTGTATAAGCTAGTACGTCCTCCTCAGCTGTCTCCACCTCCGCTGAAAGATTAGACTCTCTAGACACCACGTTCAGATATGCATCTGGCAGCCTAGGAATACCGAGATGCTCATCGAGTCCGTCTCGTGAAAATACAACTGGAACTCCTCGAACAGAAATCCTATATGCCCCTCCGTCATCTGGGCTAGTACCACTGAGCTCTCTATAGAACTCAGCAACATTATCAATATAGGAGACAGTCTCCCATGGTTCATCTCGCTCATCTAAGATAGGTCCCTAACAACGATTGCTGAAAACTGATGGCAGGGAATAACCCTCCCAAACAAGACTTTGGAAGTCAGAAATGATCACTTGTTGCTCTAATGAAACAGTCATCTCTCTTACTCGACTGAACAAGGACTCAAATGGATTGCGTCGTTTATGTCTGGATCTAGAAGAAGACGTCTTGGTTAATTAACCTAAAATTTACAATTAAAGAACTTACCAATACAACATTAATGATAAAAATATAAGAAATAACTATTAACTAAATTATGTACGAATAGCAATTTAATAAAGTGAGGCATTGTGAACAACATAATTTTAGAAACAATAATGATATGCTTATAACTAAATTACAACTATTTTACAACTTTTTTGTATTTATTCTTGTATTTAATTTTTTATTTTACTTAGTAATTAAGAATGTAAATGTTAAAAATGTTAAAAATATGCTTGAAAGAAAATGATAAAAAACAATTCTACTAAAGTAAAAGTTGTAAAAGTGTTGTAAAAATGTAGTACAGGTATCATCACCCTTTTATGTGCCATAATATCATATTATTTAATATTAATTATATCAATATTAATATAAATTTAATATTTAACAAAATGTGAGAAAATTTTCATATTAAATAATGATTCACTAATATTAATAAATTTAATTATACCGTTCGAACGCCAAAATTAGTGTTCGAACGGTATAAAAACTGTTTGACTCAAAGAGTTCGAATGCTCAAAGGGGTACCGTTCGAACGAATAAAACAATGTTCGAATGGTAAAATATGTAAAACTGTTTGGATGAATACCATTCGAACGCCAGACATAGCGTTCGAGTGATCTTCGAGAAGCTTGACACTGAGTCGACTCAACCATTAAAATTTATGGAATCCTTCGACTTTTCATGGATTTTTCAACAAAGCAATACATAGAATCTTAAAATAAACCTTACTATAATGAATTTAAGCAAATCTACGGTGAGTATTGATGGAATTTCGGTTTTATCTTAATTTAAACAAATAATCCATCAAAAACCTAAATTTAAACGGTAAAATGATTAGAAAAAGAGCGTACTGGTGCTTAGAGGAAGAGGCTTCAACTGGGTACTGTTGACAGCGGCGACGACGGCTTTAAACAACGGAAATGGGCGGAGTTAGGAGGAGAAAACGATGTTTGTACGTCGGTGACAATGACTTTCAGGTTAAACTTATATTTGCAGTACCGTTCAAACGGTTAGTTATTACGTTCAAACGGTACTACAAATATAAGATATATAATATATTTATATACTATATTATATTAATTAATATATTATAATAATTTATTATATAATAAACTATATGTAGCAGGATATAATGTTACATATGATATGTTAGGATATAATATATAATATATTTTATAAGATAATACTTAGTGGCAGTTTATAATATACTATATATGTCACGAAATATAATATAATATATATAGTTATTATTTTTAATATACTATATATTATATAATATGTTAATATATTATATTATATATAATATACTATAAGTTATATGATGCTGTATAATATAGTATACAATATATTATATACTAGGATATATTATATAACATATAGTACTATATATTGTAGTACTACTTATATGATATATTTAGTTAATAATATATATTGTATTTTACTTTACTATAACATAATAAATATGAATGGCTTAGTCTAATATCAACGATACTATATATATTAGGTGACACTATATAATATGCTAGTATATATATGTTATCTATAGTCTAATACATTAAGATATTATATTGCAGTATAGTCTACTTAGATGAATATACTATATATTATATAATATAAACATATATATTATAATATATGTTGTTATATATATAACATATTATATATATAGTTATTATATTTAATATACTATATATTATATAATATATTAATATATTATATTATATATATAATATACTATAAGTTATATGATGTAGTATAATATAGTATATAATATGTTATATATAGTATATGTACTATATATAGTATATAGTACTAGTATATAGTACTATATTATATAACGTTATAGTACTATTGTAGTTAAATTATATTTATAGCTATTAATTAATTATAACTATAACTATATAATAGTTATAATTTAATTATATTATTATATAGTATTATATTAGTATAATGCTATATAGTACTATTATAGTATTACTATATCTACAGCTATTAACTATAGTATATAGTAGTAGTACATATATTACTACTAACTATTACTATTTAATATTAATTATAATACTATAAATTATATTAGTACTTAACTATATTATATAGTACTATTAGTACTACAAATTATATTTATAGGTATTAACTATAGTACTATATGGTACTAGTATATCATATAGTCTTATATAGTACTATATTATATAAATCGATAGTAATATAATATAGCAATATAGTACTATAGTATATAGTAATTTAACTATATACTATAGTACTATATTATATTACTATATAATAATGTACTAATATAATACTATTAATACTATTAGAATTAATACTATATATATTATATAACATTTTTAAATATAGTAGTACTATATATTATATAGTACTACTTATATGATATATATAGTTAATAATATATATATTGTATTTTACTTTACTGTACTATAATAAATATGATATTATAGTCTAATATCAATGATACTATATAATATAGTTATAGTCTAATTAGATGATACTATATATGATAGTATATATATGTTATGATCTATAGTCTAATATATTAACATATTATAATATAGTTGGATGTCTACTTAGATGACACTATATATGATACTATATATATACTATATATAGTTTAATATATTAACATACTATAATTGTATAGATGAGACAATATGTTATAACTTTTATATGTCACTTATAATTTAATTAGTATGATATTACATACTTTTCATATATACTTCATAATAATATAATATATAATATGCTCGATTATATATTATAATATGATATTATTAAATTCAGCTATAATGTCATCTAATATGTCTATATATATTAATATTGTTCTTTTATTTAAATGTATAGTGTAAAAAAATTATTAAAAATTTACCAAACCGTTCGAATAGTTACTAATAAGCCTGCATAATCGTTCGAACGAAAAATTTTGGGAGGGAATTTTTTCCCGCATCATAGTTTCACACTCGAACGGTTAGTAATCACCATTTGAACAGTAAAAATTCTGCAAATACACAGAGAACCTCATTCTCCCTCTCCTCCTGCCCGTATCACTCTCTTGCGAACAAAGAGAGATAATCCACCATCATTTTGCGCCTTTCTTCCTCAATCTAGTCCCAAAATACTACTAGTTTTCATCTCACTCAATTATTATCGAATTAATCCATTATTTTTATTGATTTTTGGGGAGCTCCTTCACACTAGTACACGGCAATCTCCTTACCATTTAATCTCTCAAAATCTCAAGTATGTTTTTTATATTCTCATTTTAATTTAAATATACTATTTTCCAATGTTAGTATAGTATTTGTTCTTAATATTGTTGTTTGTGTTGGTGTGAGTTTGGGATTAATGGCGTTTGCGATGGTTGAAGACGAATGGAAACTGGAACATTTTCGTTCAAATGGATTACACTTAACTTTCGAATGGGCATGGTCCAGTTCGAATATATATTAGCACCATTCGAACGGGAAGCTTATACATCAGTGTATTTACAATTAGAAATTAGAATATATAAAGACGGTTGTCCATAATGATTATTAAAAATAGTTTGAAAATACTTAAACTAAATAAAAATACAAATAGTTAATAGTTAATATTGGAAATCTTAAAATTAAAGTACAAATGGTTAAGAGTTAATAATACTTAAATAGTTAATTCTAAATTAATAAAATTAAATATTTAAATTAAATACTACTAAATCTTAAAATTAAAATACAAATGGTTAAGAGTTAATAATACTTAAATAGTTAATTCTAAATTAATAAAATAAAATATTTAAATTAAAATACTACTAAATCTTAAATTAAAGTATAAATGGTTAAGAGTTAATAATATTTAAATAGTTAATTCTAAATTAATAAAACACAATGTTTGAATTAAAATACTACTAAATTTATTAATAATATTCAATAATTATGTTTTTGTTGTATTGTTGTATAAATAATATGTTGTTATTGTTTGACATATATTAGCATATATATCAAAATAAACTTTAGACACGTTCGAGAGTTATCAATCCTACTGAATGCTTGATTGATAACTCTTGAATTGTCCAGAGTGGACAGTTTGGGATTGTAAGATCATTCTCGCAAACTATCGAACTATATCTGCTATCGTCCAAATTATGATTTCGGTAGTTCTTTCCTTTGTTCTCTGGATATGCAGTTTTGGTGATGGTGTAACGATGTGTTAATTGTTAGTGCACACAACCAAATGAGCATATTTGGAAGACTATGGGGAGATGCTGCTGAAATTTTGTTGGACATGACAGATAATAGATCATAGGTTAGCGACTATGATCTTACAATCCCGAACGGGATAGGACCAACTAACCGGCGAAAGGTGGCATACTCCTTCATTGAAACATGATATATGCTTGTTTATTGATACACACGTGACTGTTTGTAATGAAGATAATATGCATGGATAAGAGTTGGATGTGAGTTAGCGATCGATTGGGTCAGAATTACAATGTATATGCTGAAGGTGTTAAGAAATTCTTAGAGTTTGTATTGGGTACATGTGATAGTGATGGACGTATCTGTTACCCATGCAGAGAATGTAGGAATTTGCATTCTCATAAGATAGACTTGGTGAGAGAGCATCTATTTATGAAAGGTATTGACAAGGGTTACACTGATTGGGTCTTACACGGCGAACCATATCCAAATTCATACGAGGCTCTACATGAAGAAGAAGATATCGATGAAGATATATAAGCAGATATTGTTGGAGATGAATACGATAAGGATATGGAGCAAATGTTAGGTGACATTGGTGCATGAATGTTTATGGATGAAGATGACATCGACACATCAAATTCAAATGATGGGGGCCATAACAGTTTTGCACGATTGTGGAATGATTCACAATGTGAGCTATATCTAGGATGCAGAAGACATAGTAAGTTGTCATTTACTATAAGACTGCTTCACATAATATCAATGTGTTGATTATCTATTAAGGCTGTCGATATGTTACTTGAGCTGTTTAAAGAGGTATTGCTATCAAACAATACCTTACCTCGTAACTTCTATGAAGCAAAAAAGTTGAAACGAGGACTCGGATTTGATTACAACGTAATACATGCATGTAAAAATGACTGCATGTTATTTTGGAGAGAGAATGAGCAGTTGAACGAGTGTCCCATATACCACGAATCAAGATGGATATCGGACAAGCAAAATGTGCCGCAAAAGGTCGTACGCCATTTTCCATTGATACCTAGGTTACAACGATTATTTATGTCACGCGCAACGGCTGTAGATATATATGACATGGCACTCATCAGGCAGAGTAAGGAACGATGATATTTTATCACATCCTGCTATCTCCCAGGTGTGGAAGGAATTTGATTAGGAATACCCATGGTTTGTTGAAGAACCGCGTAATTTGATCAAATTCTGACTGCTAAACCAATAAGCATCTCTACACTTGTGCAAGTTGGCCAATAATTGGGACTGCAGTCAAATTGAGTTGCTTTTTCACAACCATATGCTACAAGAAAAATAGATATTTATGATATTTTAATTGCAATCAGAAGAACTATTTACAAGAAAAATAGGCTTCAATTTAGAACCTATTTTTGGAATATATTGAGAGAAATTAGAACATGAATAAGATCGATCATGCATGGCAGGAAGCCAGACAATCTCTACTAGACAATATTGATTTATATGAAATAATAATAATTTGTTTGATTGTTATTAATCCATAAACGAAGTACTCCACGTACATGATTATACCTTACTCCAATAATATTTATTAAAAAAATTTAATATTATGTTTTGAGAATCAGTGCTTGATTCATAAGATCAGACATGACAAAAGTAAATTAAGTTCACAAATAGATCATTAGATTACATACGTTATATTATGTGTTATATTTATTTTATTTTAATAATAACTTTATAATATGATATATTATCATGAAACTACCGTTAAATATTTCTCTATTTAAATATAAATTTATAAGACGCCTGAGTAATCTAACGAACTCTTATTTTATATTTTATAAGTTGCCATATATATATATATATATATATATATATATATTTTAATTGTGTTTGACAAAAACATGCACGTACGCACGTTATTAAGGTTATCAGCAATTCCATATACTGGTCCCATAACAGGTTTTTTCTATAAAAGCTGCTGTCCGATCGAGGAATATTTTCCCTCAGTTTTATACACAAGAATCATAATTCGGGAGTTTCGAAAATCATGCAAAATAAATAAAGCAGCTACTTAAATTTATACGTCTCATATTTGTGACAATCAATGCCAAGCACGCTAATTGAGCGCTTCTTTTATAGTACAGTGAAGTACTAATTGCATGCATAGGAATCCAATTATGATAAGAATAATTTTATTGTTAAGCCGAACGTATATGTACAGTAAATCTAATAAATTAGTACATACATAATTACATAATATGATTTGAAAGACAAAATTTAAAAACTTGAAAAACTTTACAAATAAAATTTTATTACCATTTAAGTGACAATATGCATAACACCGACTTGAGAATAGAATAATTATTATAAATTCAAGATATCGGCAATTCTTAAATTTAATTGTAAAATAATTTTTAATTATTTAGATAATCTGATGAAAATCAGAGATCGAAATGCATGTTTATGGTTGACAGTTTAAACAGGGAAATATTTATATACATTGACATAATGAGTGTTAATCTTGGCTGTTTGAAGAGTCATTAATATATAATTGTTTGGCCTTATAATAATTATAAGGATGATCAGTATCATCGTGAACAGATAATAGAGAGACGGAGGAAGGGTGCATATAAGCTAATGCAATCAATTTTGGAAGACAAAGGGCCTGTTATAGTTCTAATCTACCATGCATCATTGATTCATTTCACATGGTACATCATGACCTATACTCTAAGAGAAGTACTCCTCTGGGTAACAGAGTTCATTGAAAAGCTAAGATAATCAATTGAATTTGAAAGAAACACAGACAAAAATGTTCCATATCTTGCATGCAAAAGGACAAAATAAAGGGCTCATGATTTGTTACCAGAATCTCATTACTTGTCACAAAAGGATGAAAGAGAGAGAGAGAAATCAATAAAAGGTTAAATAACAAAAAAGGTCCTACCTAGTAAATCGAGCTCCAAACATGCCTGTTGCAATTTTAAAACTCAGGTTGCTACATAGGGATCAAGAAGAAATATTGTTCATATCACTTTGTTTTTGAAAGCAAATTTATGCATGGTAGGTTTTTTTTTTTTTATCAGCAACAATAATCAGCTTTTACTTCTTCCCATACATAGTTGACATTATAAGAAAAATAAGTATTTATGATTAATTATTTACGACGATAATGACTATTTACAATAAAATAGTCTCATTTTGACAGAAAATAATCAGATTAACAATAAATAACTGACCGCAAATAAATAATTTTATTATAGTGTAAGAACAACATGAATATATATAGGCAAATTAACTAAAGCCACCGACCATTTTTCCTTAGCAACCTCCGACGTTATTGAAAAATCTTATGCACAAGCAAGCTTATAAGGATGGTTAGCAATGCATTTGTGTATTGAATACAAGAGGAAAACATGAGCCCCACGTTGCTAAGGTGATTGGTTTTTTTTTTTTTTAAATTAAAGAAAAGCCAAGCAAGTGTTATCAAGTGTATAGCTTTTCCTAAAACATATATATATATATATATATATATGTATATGATAAGGTCAAATGTTTCAGATTTGGGTGGATATTGTCTCCTCCTCGTCTGCAGTTAAATGAGGAATCAAGGTCAAAATACAAGCTGTAATGCAGATGATCAGCATGCAACTAACGGTTTAAATTGTTCCTATATATATATAGTCTTTCTTTGTCTACAATTAGCATGTGGTCCTATCACTCTAACCAATCAACCATTATTTACGTGTATAAATTATTATTTTGTCTACAATGGGCATGCACACTACAAGAAAATTATTTATTTATTATCATTTAATAGTATCAAATAATCTATTTTAATTGTTAATAGTCTATTTTAATCGCTAATAGTCATTTTTATCGTAAATATTTGATCATAAATGCTCATTTTATAGTGACAGTTCATAAGTCATCCCAAGCCAACTCCCAAACACATAAGAAAGACATGATAAGCAAGCAAAAACAAAGCAAAACACTTTTATTTAGGTTATGGTCCCAGCTAACACGCAAGGGCCACTAGTACTTTTAGTTTAGTAAACTGATCCATTCCTTTTGTTTATATACCTTTTCAAATCCCTCAAAATATTTGGATAACCACCTCTTGCATGCCCTTCCTTTTCCTAAGATCTAGATTGATGACAAGTGTGCGCTTATATACATATATATATAGAGATTCGCAACCCATATTTTAAGCCAAAATATTCTATCATCACGACAACAAAATTGACTTTCCCCAGCGCATATATTCGTCGCAAAACGTCACCAAAAACGTTGTGAAAACTCTTTCTCGGCAATTATGACCTTGCTGCAATATCGCCGCTATTAATCACTTCTGATCTTCTGCAGTTGAAACGAAAAGTCGCCGCTAAAAGTGAATCTTTTTTTACTTTTTTTTTTCGCCACTATTGGTGAAATAAATGCCGCAAAAAAGGTTCAACCTTTCAGTTGAAAGTCGTTGGCAATGTCTATTTCCAGTGCTTATAAATTCAATTGCAGTGATATAATTTTGTAGGCGAAAAATTCCCCAGCGGCTACCATGGCATCACAATTGAATTTTGGGCATCAAAAGTTCAATTGCGGTGGTCCATTATCGTTGAAAATAAGGATTGCAACCTATATGGAATGCATTGCTACAGAGTGTTCGTGTCCTAAACTCAATTGCAGCGACTTATTTTCGTTGGTAATTTTACCATTGTCGCGCCAATGTTTTGCAAGTAGAGAACAAATCGCTGTGAATGATTTTTTCATTGTTTTTTTTTCTCTCAGATCACATTCATTCACATTTGCCAGACACCATATAGTCTCTTTGTTTCTATCAACAAATGACATTCATTAATCTCTTCCAACATCAATTTATCTAAGGTCATGTATTTATATATTGAAGTGGTGCATTATATTCATATCAAGTACAAACCGAGCTACTAATTAAATAAGTCACATATCACTATTGTAACAGATTTAAGGAGTCTACTACCACTAACATAAGGCGTCAAAATCTTGGATTCAACTCACATTCCTGCTACTCAACCCAATCGTTAAGTGGCCATATCACCTCGTTGATCAAAAGCTATTCTCTTTTGCATAACCACTACATCCGTGCTTGAAATGTTTGACATAAGAGTGAAATGAAAAATCACAATGTGAGTAGCATAACTTGAATTTGCCAAACTGTACTTCACTTATGAGAAAAAAAATTGCAAATGTATCCAAGTCACCAGTTACTAATAAACAAAAAATAACAAAAAGTAAAAAGTAATAGGAAAAAAGAAGATATATCAATGCCTGATATATTGAACTAATGGCTTGGGTGCCAATTTCCCCCCTTTCAAGAATTCTCTGGTTAGAAGCAAATTAGAATTTGTCCCTTCTCCCACATCTCAAAAATTCGCTTCTCCATTTTCAGCCCACTCCAGCAAATCTGCCCATCCCGATCAAGCTTCGTTCTTACTATAGCTACCAAAATCGATCGCGGTTTCCATACTTTTCGAGGGAATCTCAAGGACGTCTGGGCTGGCAACTTGTACCATGCGAGCTTCATTCTCCCTTACACGCACATTCTAGATAGCCCGATACTTGAGAAATAAGAGGGAAATGCGAAAGCTTTGTGTTAAGGGTTGTTTTGGGAAGATAGGGCAAACCCAGCGCTTTAAAAGGTACACCACTGATTATCCCAACTAGCTTGCTCAAATTACCCATTGTCTGTCACTTTGTATGTCTTTTAATTAGCTTCTGATTTCGTGTATTTATGCTAATCTCGATGTATTTGTGGATCTTGTTCATGCATTCAACTAGTTACTGTTGTGCTTCATCTATCTATCCTCCGGTAGTTCCCTCGTTGCTTTCCATAAATTAGGCATTTCGTGTTTTTTTGCAAAAGTTTTTCTTAATGTTACCTTTGCATGTTGTTTATGTGTAACTAGACCTTCAATCTTTGTCTTTTGTGGTTGTGGTGCTATAAGATGCGGGTATTAGATGTGATTAATGTTAATGTGATATTTTGTGGTTGTGGTGCTATAAGATGTGATACTATAAGAAGTGGGTATTGAGTTGAAGTTAGTTGCTAGGAAATATAAACTGTCTTCTGAGTGCTCAAGAAGGGACAAATTCCCATGTTTTCATTCTTTGATGTTTATGTGAAAAGAACAGCTTCTCGATGCTTATGTCAATTCTAGGTATGGAGGTCTTACATTGTTCATTGATGATTAAATGTAAGTGGAGATATATACACACTATTAATCAAATCTATACTATAGGTTTTATTTGGGTAAATGCTTATCTATGTATTTGGATAAAGTATTGTTTTCAATGATACACACTCAATATAATTGAATGAGTAGATTTCTGAAAATTGAAACAAGTTGTTAGTTGTGGAATAGGAAATATTGCCATTGTTATTCATTACCTGATGCTCCCAACAACTACTTTCAATCTGCCAAATTCTATTTACACATGAATAGCTGCCAAATTCTAATAAAATTTTCAAAACACCCAAAAGGCTAGTTGGATACAACCTAATTACTGAACCTCTCAAAATTTTTGTACATGCACTTTCCTTATTTCATTTACCTACCAGTGTTCATAAAGCATTGGTTGACCCTAAGTGGACTCAAGCAATGAAAGAGTAGCTGAATGCTTTTCTGAAAAATGGAAGTTGGACCTTGGTTCCCTTACCCTGAAGGGAAAAAACTGGTGGAATGCAAATGGATGTTTTCTATCAAACACAAAGTAGATGGATCAATTGAGAGATATAAAGTACGACTGGTGGCAAAAGACTATACATAGACATACGATGTAGACTATCAAGATACCTTCTCACCAGTGGCCAAGTTGAACATAGTTAGGGTGTTGTTATCTCTTGCAACTAATCTCGATTGGCTACTACACTAGTTTGATGTAAAAAATGCCTTCCTCCATGGTGATCTTAAGGAGGAAGTCTACATGGACATTCCACCAGGCTACATGGCAACCTTAGATCCCAAGGTGGTGTACAAATTGCAACGAGCATGTTGCCCAGATGACTAACACAAGAGGGGGGTGAATTGAGTTGTATTAAAAAATTAACAATTATAAATCAAGTATACAATATAAAATATAAACAAAATATAAAACAGTAATAAATATAAAGAATAAAGGTAAGAGAGAAACAAACTCAGTATGTTAATGAGGTTCGGCCCCACTGCCTACGTTCTCGCCTCAAGCTACCCCTTGAGGATCCCTAAATCCACTATTCAATCTCCTTTAGGTAGAGATAGAAACCTATTACACCTTTGAGCAGCACCGCTCCAAAGAATCCGTGTAGAACACCCTCTACACTTCCAATCACCTCACACTTGGTGATTTAACTATTCTCCGTGTAGAACACCTTCTACACTTCCAATCACCTCACACTTGGTGATTTAACTATTCCCCATGTAGAACACCTTCTACACACACAAGGGTTATACACACCCTTTTACTGATACAAGAATTGATAGTGGGTAGGCTATCAGAAAACACTCCTCAATGAGTGAAATAAAAACAATACAGCACAAATTACATCTCTCAAAATAAATAAGGGTTAAGGCTCAATGCTTAGAGAAGAGAGAATGAAAACTTTGAATGAATGTTGTATGCTCTTGGTGTTGTAAATGTGAAGCTCTCAAATGATTTATTTATAGGCATATGAGACTTCATATTCAAATTTAAAAAGATTCACATGTCAAAGACATCATCATTCACTTTTCAAAAATTTCAAACCTAATCTTTTTACTTTTTGCATGTGACAAAAGCAGCACACTTTACTTTTCAAAAATTGCAAATCTAATCTTTTACTTTTTGCATATGACAAAAGGAGCACACTTTACTTTTCAAAATTTTCAAACAAAGATATCTACCTTTTGCATAAGTCAAGAAAAACATCTATCACTTTTGAATAAAACATGCACATGTGAAAGATGACAATCAATCATCTTAATATTTTCAAAGCTCAAACCTTTAATCATGTCATGCACATGTGAAAGATGACAATCAATTATCTTAATATTTTTAAAATTCAAACCTTTAATCATGTCATACACATGTGAAAGATGACAATCAATAATCTTTCAAAATTTTCAAATTTAATTTTCAAAATATTCATGCACATGTGGAAAATGTATTTTAATGCTTTATGATAAAATATTAATTTTGAACCTTAATCCTAATTTCGAATTTTTAAGAGATTTACAATATTATTCTATGACTATAATATAAACTTGTTCCCTTCTTGCTCATGCTTGGTTCCTTGATGTGCTTGATTGTATTGTGTGGACAACTTGAGCTCGAGACTCCTTTATTCTTTGAATTCATTTGTTATCATCAAAATCCATGTGTAGATTTACACGTGAGTTCAACAGAGCATTATATGGACAAAAACAATTATCTCGAGCATGGTTTAGGAGATTTAGCTTGGCAATGAAGAATTATGGCTTTCAACAAAACAATTCAGATCATACACTATCTTGAAACATCAACTGGGTAAGTAACAGCTCTAATTGTCTATATGGATGACATGATTATTACATGAGATAATCTAGAAGAAATATCAAGAATTCAAGAGCAATTGGCAATTGAATTCAAGATGAAAAATCTAGTAGGACTTAAATATTTCTGGGAATTGAGGTTGCTAGATCAAAGCACGGTATATTTCTTTCACAACGAAAATATATTCTAGATTTATTATTAGAAGTTGGGTTACTGGAGTGCAAGCCTGCAAACACGCCAATTGTCCAAAATCACAAACTTGGAAAATACCCTGATCAAGTACCTATGAACAAAGAGAGGTACCAAAGATTGGTTGGGAAACTTTTTATCTCTCACACACTTGCCCAGATATTGCCTATGCTATGAGTGTAGTAAGTCAATTCATGCATTGTCCAAATGAAGATCACATGGATGTAGACTGTAGTGATCAGAATTTTTCGATACTTGAAGTCTTCTCCTTGGAAAGGGGATTATATTTTCAAAAACTAACCATCTAAGGGTAAAGGGATATACAAATGCAGACTGGACAGGAAATATTTCTGTTAGAAAGTCAACTTCGGGGTATTTCACATTCGTTAGCAAGAATCTTGTTACATGGAAAAGTAAGAAGCAAAAAGTAGTAACATTGTCAAGTGCCAAAGTGGAATTTCGTGGGATAGCTAAGGGTCTTTGCAAGCTTCTTTGGCTTAGAAGACCGTTAATGGAAATTGGATTTGCTCCTAGCTGCGAGATGGATTTGTTTTGCGATAACAAGGTTGTCATTGATATCTTACATAATCCAATTCAACATAACCGGACGGTAGATTGACATTTTATCAAACAGAATCTTGAGCTCAAAATAATTCGATTTCCTTTTGAAAAATCTGAGGACCAGCTAGCGAATGTACTCACAAAGGTTGTCTGCAGCAAGAATTTATACAACTCACTTGACAAATTGGGCATCCAAGATTTGTAAGCACCAATTTGAGGAAGAGTGTTGGCATGAGTTGTCGTTGGAAAAATTATAGGAGTAATTTTCTAAATGTAAATATGTAAATCCCCTATTTTAAGGGTCAAACTCTATTCTTGCCTTGAAACGTGTATAGCCAAAAATAGGTAAATATGTTTTTTGTTACATATACCTCCAATCTCTGTAAAGACGATTAGGAATGAAAATATACAACTTCCAATAACCGTCAATCATAAGCACATGGAGTATTTAATATTTTAATGTTTACAATAGCAAAACAACCAATAGAAAACCATATTTAAAAGATCGTATTAAACCTTTCAAAAAATTAAAAACAAAATAAAAAATATAGTACTAAACAATACAAACAAAAAAATAATAGCAAATCATTAATATATATGTGATAACCAGGATTTTTAGATATCTGCTTAATTTTCATATGTGGAATGATTATGTTTCTCCAAAACTATTTTTAGGAATTTTTGGGATATATGTATAGGATTTTTTTATATTGAAAGGTTAGGAGTAGGGTTGGGTACAAATGTGACTTGTTTAAAGGTAAAAAAAATGCTTAATCCGAGATCTCGCTCGACTCCCGCTTGATTTCTGGCTCGAGCGAGATACAGGGACAGACTTAACGTCTTTTGGTAGAACGGTCATAACTTGCTCGTTTGATGTTGGATTTGAGTGATTCAAGAGGCTATGAAAATCTAAGAGAAATATCTACAACCTTTAAGTTTTGAGGTTTAAGAGATATGGATTTAATCAAATAATAAATAGAGATTAAAGTACCAGATCTGAATTGGAGATAGATAAGCATTGACTTTGAAGTTGGCTAAGAACTTTGGATAAGATTAAGTCTTTGGATTATTTTCTCAATTATCCTAAGATCTGGACAAGTGTGTAGAGATATGAAAAATAAGGAGATTTTATTTAGTAAATTTCGTGTGAAATAAGAGGAATCATCTATTCACTACTTGGTGTACCGAATTGGTGTTATCGGGCTCATCTGTTGAGTTTTATTAGAAAAATCATAACTTAGTCATATGAACTCCAAATGAAGTGATTCTAGTTCCTATGGAACCTTAAGACATATATCTAGAACTTTTATGATTGGAGGTTTTACATAATCGAAGTTTATAAATGGATTACTTGGGCTGGAATCGGACTGATCTGTTTTAAGTGCAAACTGGAGCCCGAAAATAAATCACTCCACCACCTCACTTTAGATGTTCGAATTTGATTGGTTCTCCTCATTGTTATCTGCTAGATACATGTATAAAAGCATGTGTCAAGTGGAGGAAGAGCTTCTAGAAGAATAATTAGTTTAAAACCAAGCAAAAGTGAAGAACTAATCTGATTGGCCAAAACAGCCAACTATCCCCTTTGTTTCCAATCCATTGGTAACCAAACCTTGGGAATTAGGTGATGAGATATTTTCCAGCCACTCTAAGGGTACTAAGGAAGTCTTGGACGTGTGGACAAAGGTGAAAAAGAGGTTCTAGAAGCTTTGGGGGTGCAAGGAAGGCCAATAGCCTGTTGAGCATATCTTAGATATTTTAGACTTTTTGGAGTTTACTTTTATGTCTATATTTAGTAATTATTTGGGGCCATTGATATAAGATGATTTTAGATATGGAAGAAGCATAGCCATGGGATGAAAATCCTTGGAGATCATGAGAGATATGGATGAGGATTAGACTAACCAAGGCTGGACAGCACACCACACCTTACACGGTTTAAATTAACCAAGGGCCTTGATTTGTTTTCCTTCTCTTTTTCCCCAAGCCATCTATTCCTATATATATATATAGTCATCTTCAGTCCATAAGAGACCTTTTGGGAGAAGGAACTCACGCCCACTTGGAGAGAAAGCCAAAGAAGAAGTCTCTCTTAACCCTTGAACCTCCAAATATTACCTAAGTGAGCTAAGTGAGTGCTTTGAGGAGAAATATTGCAAGAACTAGTTGGATCATTCAACCATGCTTTGGAGAAACTTGTAAGTATACAATTTAACTTAATCTTGATATAGAATAAGTAGATTGTTGATGGAATTAAGTTTGTTGTTAGTTGGAGCTTAAACTATGCTTATATGATGGATTTGGAATCTATGGTATTTTGGATATGATTTTATGATAGTAAAATGTTAGGAAAATTATAAGGACATAGATTTATGTTTTAATAAGTAAAAATAAGATTTATGTGAAAAGATTGCTTGGTTAGGTTGAAAAACCCCATGAGCCGTGATCTCGTTCGACTGTCGCTTAATACCCCACTCAAGCGAGTTCCAACGCGTGACTTCGCTTGACTTTCGCTTGACACCCCGCTCGAGCGAGATGCCTTGTTTTGCTTAAATTCAGGGTTTTTCTTGGAATAAAATTAGTGTCTCAGATGAAATGAGTTCAAGGTGGAAAAACTCATAAGAATAAGGAAAGACATAGTGGTATGACCCAACTATAGGTAAGATTAGCAGTATGGCCCAACCACGGGTAACAATAGTGATATTAGTAAAGACTTGTGAGAACAAGAGTTCTAAGATAAGAATGAAAAGTATATGCATGTATGAATATGTTAGTCACGTCATGACAGGGACGGCGATATGTAACGCCCGTATGACTGACATGCCAACAGGGACGGCGATACGTAACGCCTGTCGTAAGAATAAGAATTATGTCACTATGGGAACGGCGATACGTAACGCCCGTAGGATTGACATGGCTAGCGGGGACGGCGATACGTAACGCCCGCTATGATAAGAATGCTTACGTCATCACGGCGATGGCGATACGTAACACCCAGATGACTGGAAAGTTGACGGGGACGCCTGTCATATATGTTAAGTATGTTCCGTGTCATTACTGGGATGGCGATACGTAACGCCCGTAAGAGTGACACGAGACTCATCATTACGGGGACGGCGATACGTAACGCCCGGATAATTGATGAGTTATATGTGATGGGGACGGCGATACGTAACGCCCATCAAAGCTAAGAGATAAGTAAGACCCAATAGGGACGGCGATACGTAACGCCTGTCGAGGTTATGTAATAAATAAGACCCGACAGGGAAGGCGATACGTAACACCTGTCGAGATTATGTAATAAGTAAGACCCGACAGGGATGGCGATACGTAACGCTTTTCGAGGTTATGTAATAAGTAAGACCGGATAGGAACGGCGATACGTAATGACTGTTGAGGTTATGTAATAAGTAGATCCCGATGGGGACTGCGATACGTAACGCTCATCAAGGATAAGTAATAAGGGAAATCTATAAGGTTAAAAAGTATAAGTATAAGTATAAGTATTAAGTATATGATGATGGGTCTAGCTAAGATCTAAGTTTGTATGAGAAGACGGGTGATTGATTTGTATAAGTCCCATAAAGCATTTTTATAAGTGATATGTTGGTGGGTATGGCTATGTATGATGATGGTTGTTGTTATCTGTGCCTTATTTCGTTAACTGTGTACTTACTGAGATTTCTTGTAAATCTCACTCTTTTATGGAATGATAGATGTTGTTGCAGGGATAGATAAATTGCATTGAGACCCGATCAGCACTGGAGATTCTGAGATACCCTAAGGGTTCTATAGAATGCTCCTCTCCGGTTGAGATGATCCCATGTTCTTGATCAAGTAAAGAAATAAGAGTACGGGATGATGGTGGGATATGAGATTATGTTTTGAGAAAACTAACTGGGTTATGTAAGAGTTAATACTGTATGTTTTATGTAAATACGATGTTATGAGAAGTGTAATTTTAGTGTGCCATGTGATCTATTGATGCGAGAGTTAGATCTCTTTGCATATATTGGGAATTTATTTCTTCTAGCTGCGATCGGCGTTGCATTTAATTAGTAAACTTAGATGCATGCATGCTACTTTTTATATTTACGTAGGATAAGTAGCCTTGTGTTACTTGTCCGGATGCGTCGATTTACATTATAATTGATGCGAAAAATTGGGGCGTCACAATATACATATTAGAACTCTTTACGACAAATCAGCATCAAAATAATCCAAGAAAAATGAGACAAGTATAAGACATGCATGTGGCATAAAGCAACACCCAAAGTAACAAAAAATACAAAAAATCCAATCAGTTGAGGCTACTTGTTAGCCAGTGCTACCTGAAATTAAAGTGGATATGACATCTTTATAATTTCATACCATCTTAAATTGTGTCAAAAGATCTTGACACCAAACCATTTTCAATTTCAAGTAAAAAATTCAATGCAAATTTGTGGTAGATCCCAATCAATTAAGACAATAACTTGCCAGTGAAGTGCATCAAGCAAGCACACTGTTTTACATTAGTAAAGATGTTGAATATGCATGTTTGACATTAAATTAAAAAAAATTAAATAAATATACATATTTAAATTATATAAGATTTAGCATGTAGATGTCTATGTGTTTTTTCTTTTTGATACATGGGGAGGGAAGATATCTTGATTCTCTTGGTGAAAAACCGATGGGTTGCTAGTTGGTCCAAGGGATCACCTTGGTGATGTTTTTAGTTTACAAAATCGAGTAAAACTAGTTACAATAATAATATAAAATGAAGAAAGAATAGAATAAAAAATAGGAAACAAAATAATATTACTCAAAAAAGTCTCATAGAGCGAGTTGTAAGCCCAGAGGAAAAACCAAAAAAATCGTAAAAGCACCTAGCAATACCCCCAACAAAAGAAAAAAGGGTAAAAATACAATTTCTTGCTTCAAACAAAATGCACTACTAATCCACCGATAGGCTCTTTTAAGTATAAGGTAGATATATTATATATATATATATATAAAGTAACATCTTATATATATATATAAAGTAACATCTTATATATATATTTTCAACAATTGGGTATATATAGATGAAGTGATATATGAGCCATAGACATTTCATAGCGAATTAGGTAAATGTACCCATGTTATAGCAAACACGAGAAATTTTGAGGGCTTCAAGGATACAGACTAATTTGGAAAAGAGAAAGACAGTTTCCAACTTTATTTATCTAGCATATATCACATTTTGATTAGGTGATTGTTTTGATCACAGATAGTTGAAGGAAACAAACACAAACAATGCATCAATAGTGAAGGGGCCAAAACAATGCATCAATAGGAAACAAACACAAATAAATCACACTAAGGCAATAAATCTACCAGTAATTAATGTCAACTATGAGACTCATACAGAAACACTACACGACCAAAATACGCCTAGAGATGATCATGCTTTCAGGTCAACACTTAATCAAAATCCTAAAAAATGCACAATATTAACAAAAGCAACCCATATGAGGATGAAGGTGGTGACAAACTTTTTATAGGCAACACTGGTATACCTATAATGGATTGTCCACCATGTCGATGGACAATCTCGACCGTCAATAGTGGTGATGAAGGGACTTTGACTAGTGTGCGAAAGGAGAGCTAGTAGTGGTGTAGGAGGTTGTTAGGGTTTTCAAGTTCTAGGGCTCAAAAATTGTTGTGTGGAAATTTGATGGGCGTTTTGGAGGTAGGCAACATTTGAGGTTGGGAAACAGGGCCAAAGTCAAGAGAGAGGGAATCGGGTTTGGGATAGGTGAAGAAAGGGGGAAAAACAAATATAATTCTTATATTTCATGCCCCAGAAGTCAATCCCCACAACTCTAATACTATCGCAGTATTTTATTTCCTATTCTAGCTATTTACACTACAACAAATTTTATTTTTCGAGACGAAATTTATTAGGGACCAAATAAATTTCGTCCCTAAAAGTGGTTTTTAGAGACATTTTTTAAAACTCGTCCCAAAAACTGGACGAATTGCAAAATACGTTCGGATGGACAAAAATTTGTCCGAACGAGCGTAAAAATACATTCGAACAGAGAAATATTTGTCCGAACGAAGCAAATTTGGAGGAAAATGCGGCGGTGGAATTGCAAGTCCGTCCGAACCCAAATTATACTGTTCGGACGGACAACATGTTGGAAATGGTTAATTTCTTTTATCACTATTCATTTACGTATATATATATATATATATTATTTTTTTCTATTAATTTTATTTTATCATTTTCAAAATATAAAAAATGTGTTTATATTACATTTTATTATTTATGAAGCATTCAAAATATTTATAAATGCAATAATTAATTTTATGTAATTACTTTTAAAATGTTCTTTATTTTATTATCACAAGCAATAAGTGAAATGATGAAAAAAATATATATATTGGGAACTGAATACCAAAAATAAAAGAAAATACTAATTACATTTCAAAATATATATAATATTATTCGATACAATACATAAAATAAAAATACTCATATTATTTCGGTATCAAATCTATGTCCTCCTGTATAGATTTAATCCGTGTCTCTATATCATCTATCCTCCTCATGATGCAGTCCTCAGCCTTTGCTACCATGCGGGTTGCTACTCTCTCCACCACACGCTTAACCATTGCCTCCAACTGTTGCAGTGTAAATCCTACAGGCAGGCTCTGAGCAAACTGGGTAACAGCACTAGTAGTAACATCAGTCGACCCTGGAGTACGTACATAGGGGTGACCCTTGCTCTTACTGATAGATATCTTATTGAGAGCCCCCATCTGAAGTTCTCTTTTCTCACCAATCTGCTCTGTAACTCTAGCTTGAAGTATGAGGCCAGATATCAACAGTCCAAATGATAAACTACCTCCACTCCCATATCGTGACTACTGTCTGATGCAGAAGAAAATATACAGTACTAGATCAATCGGGTCCCCTCTCGCTACCCCCACCAGAAGTTGTGCCCGATCCATCCCGAAATCCGTCTTGTGCTTTTTCGGGTCTATGTTGTACCCGACTATTAAATTCGTATACTGAAGAATGGAATGCAGTCAACCTGTTTGATGGCCTTCCCGCCATCATATCATGAGTCTCGGGATGTCGTAGTATCTCACGTACTTGATCGTCTGTGAGACCATCATCAGGTACGTACTCTTGGTCGCTATCATTAGCGTCTAAGCTAGTACCCAACTCATCGGTAGTCCATGTAGCGAAGGGTGATGAGGATTCAACCTCCGTGTCTGCCTTAACAAATCTAGACGCTGCTGCTGCTACGGATGGATGAGGATATGCGTCCATCACGCACGAGATGTCCAAATACTCTACAATCACCCGAGGAGAAAAGGTGATGCTGACTCCCCGCACCATTAGTACGTAGTGGTGAATATCTTCAGGCTGATCTCCCATTGCCCGATAGAATTCGCATACCATATCAAGATATGCGATCCCCTCCTATATGCAGATCGAAGTCCATCCTCACTCCTTGAAGATTTGGTGGATGGTGTGTCCCTCTCACTCCAGTTCTCTAAAGTCATCCAAAGTGATAGGCCGCTCTACTAGAACAGACCTACTAACAGGAACACTGGCAGCAGCGGGAGAGACGAGTGTGGAGGCAACTGGATCTGCGATCACAGGCCTAGTAGCGCTCAACTGATCTCACCCACACTTTTGACTTATACCCGTCATTCGTATACTGTATACAAATAAGTATATCAAACTGTTCTATTTGGAACTTACTCGTTCGGACGGACAAATAACACATTCGAACGCGTTATATGCCCGTTCGAACAAACAAGTCTCGTTCGAACAGGGGTCATTCCCGTCCGAACGGAAACCCCTGCAAAGAGAAATGGTCGAGTTGACTCGGCCATTACTTTTTTCCTACAAAACTCAAAATATGTTTGGATCAAATTAACCTAATATCACTCCTAAAGGTCCGAAACAATGAATACTTGAAAATAAATTACAAAAACTATGAAAAATAGGTCGGATTCAATTTGAAATCAGACCCACACAAAAATGGGTGTTCATAACCCATTTTCAATTAATAGGAGGGGTTAGAGAGACCATACCTTATATATCTCACTGTAGATGATGGTTTTGGGAAGGTGGAGTGTGATTCTCATTCGAATGGGACTGAATTTTAGAATCTATCATTTGATGAAAAAATGAGCCATTTGGCAAGAACTGGGCATATATACCCCGACACTCGTTCGGACGAGATATTTCTCGTTTGAACAAGTTTGAGCATTCGAACGTAATTTTTAAGCATTTGAATGGTAAGGGTATATGTTCAGATGAAGGGGTATCTATTCGAACGGAAAGAAGAGAGTTTGGGGTTTAAGCAATCCACTATCAGTTCGGCTAGTTATAACGATATTATTATGTACCATACGACACTAATAATATTATAAAGTTCTTAGTAAAAAATAAAATACTAAAAATAGTCTTTATAATATACATGCAATATACATAACACTAAAATGATAATGTTATATAAAATAAACATATATCAAGTACTTCAACTTCATATGTATCAATTACTTTGTATATACTAGTATATATTAGTTAGAACATAAGTATTCTACCATTTACATATAGTGCTTAGTTTATAATAATTAGGTATATGTTACTTAGATTACTTAATATACATGCACTATACATAACACTAAGATGATAATGTTATATATAATAAATATATATAAAGTATTTCAATTTCATATATATCAATTATTTTGTATATACTAGTATATATTAGTTAGAACATAAGTATTATACTATTTACATGTAGTGCTTAATTTATAATAATTAGGTACATGTTACTTAGATTACTTAATATATAATTTGTAACGTCATCACTTATTGAGATTATACAATTTATAATATAGATTATTTAGAATAGTATTAGTAATATCAGTATATAAATATATAATAATAATAAAATATTATCTAGTATATTACTATTATAATACTAGTATACGTCTATAAGATATAACACTTATTATATGTCATAACGATCTCTCATGCGTTCCAACGGAAAATACTTAAAATATGTTAAGAATAACGCGTCCGAACACCAAAATAATCCGTTCGAACACAAAAAGTTGAGCATTCCTCGCGGGAAAACTCGCAGCAATTTGACATTTTGGCGTTCGGACGGATAAATTTTACGTTCGGAAACAACTTCGCAGATTTAAACACCATTCTTCAGTTCATTTCTTACTCGAGATTGAGCTATTTTTTAGAGAGAGAGACTAAAAGGGAGGCAGAGAAGGATTGCATATTGTAGGAGGGTTTTTGAGTATGGAAGACTTGATATTCTTGAAAGGGAATAGGTAAATCTCATTTCTCAATATTTTTTTTTATATTTTTCAACATTAAAAGTGGTTGATAGTTTTCTCATCTTACGATTTTTAATTGTGGGCAGTGTTGTTGAATTGGATTTGAAGTTGGATGTGCAAAAATTGAGGTTAGTTTTCTAATTATTAGGGTTTAAAGATTAGAGATTTATTTTGATATTTTGGGATGATTTTATATAGATTTTACATACTTATTTTGATATTTATAATTTTATTATATAACCAATTTCGAGCATGATTTGTTTATTTGGGTATTTGTTACTTACTTAGTTGATGGTGAGGATTGATTCTGGTATGCTGTCTGCACGATTTCCATTCGAACGAAATTATTCACATTCAAACGAATGTTGATGTCCGTTCAGACGTAAAAATATACGTTCGAACGGAATTCTTGCATACAAAATAAATAAATAGTATTATGAGGATATTAATTACAATATTACTGATGATGTTTATGAAATGATTTAGGTTTTTTTTAATAGGCAGTAGAAGGATAACGAAAATATAATGGACAAAAGTTGGATGCTATTGGGAGATAGACTTGGGCGAGACTATAAGGAATATGCACGGGGGGTGAAAGTATTCATAGAGTTTGTGAAAGACAGTGCTAATAGTCGGGGTTTTATAAGATGTCCGTGTAAGAACTTGAGTTATTTAAATATGGTAGTAGTGGAGTCCCATTTGTTCGTTAATGGGATAGATCATAAATACTCGCATTGGGTTCTACATGGCGAACCATTTCCTTCAGGAGTTAGATTTGAGAGTCATTCCAATCGAATGGAGGAAACTGATGCTGAGATCGATATTGACGATACAGATGTGGTCGTTTCGGATGATAATGGAGAGGATATCACTAAGATGTTAGATGATATTGGCGCAGGCAGGTTTGGTATTCGAGATGGAGAAGGAACATCTTCACAATTTTTTGAGGGAAACGAGAATTTCGCAAGACTGTGGGAGAATGCTCAACGACAACTGTATGAGGGGTGTACCCGCCATAATAGGTTGTCATTCACAGTGAGGTTGTTACATATCAAGTCAGTATGCTGGATTTCTGCAAAGGCCATTGACATGTTACTTGAATTATTTAAAGAGGTTTTACCGCAAGATAATATGGTGCATCGTAACTTTTATGAGGTGAAAAAATTGAACCGAGGATTGGGATTTGATTATAATATTATCCATGCTTGTAAGAATGATTGTGTACTCTTTTGGCAGCAGTATGTAGAATTTGATTCATGTCCAATGTACCACAAGTCAAGATGGATTTCAGATAAGCGTAATATACCGAATAAAGTGTTGAGACATTTTCCCTTGATCCCTCGACTTCAACGGTTGTTTACTTTTCAAGTGACTGCAAAGGATATGACTTGGCATAATGCAAAAAGAATTCGAAATGATCAATTTCTCTCGCATCTGGCAGATTCCTTACAGTGGAAGAAGTTTGATCGAGAGTATCCATGGTTTGCCGAAGAGTATCAGAACGTACGCCTCGAGTTAGCAACTGATGGTTTTAATCCATTTGGCAATATAAGCACTTCGCATAGTACGTGGCCTGTGATATTAATGCCTTATAATTTGCCTTCCTGGAAGTGTATGGAGGATATTTATTTTATGATGGCTTTAATGATCTCAGGACCGAGGTCACCAATAACGACATAGATGTATATCTACAACCACTAATAGCAGAGTTGAAAGAGTTATGAGAATTGGGTGTCAATACGTATGATGCGGCCTTGTCGCAGAAATTTAAGATGCATGCCGCAGTCTTATGGACAATAAATGATTTTCCAGCATACGAAAATTTGTCTAGATGGAGCACAAAAGGTAAATTGGCTTGCTCTGTTTGCAACAAAGATACACAGTCGCATTAGCTAACAAATGGAAGAAAATTATGTTTCATGGGCCATCGTCGATATTTACCTAATAATCATAGATGGCGGTCGAACAGGACAATGTTTGATGGAAAGACTGAGCAGAGGTCATCACCGCCAACATTGTCTGGCAATGATATTCTGGCACAACTACTTAATATTCCAGTATATAGATTTGGGAAGGACACAAGAGCGCGAAAAAGGAAACGAGATGCAATGGAATTCAATTGGACAAAAAAAAATATTTTCTTCGAGTTGCAATATTGGTCTATATTGACACTTCGCCATAATTTAGATGTCATGCACACTGAGAAAAATATATGTCAAAATATTTTGGGTACTCTCATGTCAATAGAAGAGAAAACAAAAGATACAGTTAACTCCCATAAAAATTTGAAGGAGTTGGGAATAAGACCAGAGTTGCATTTACAAGATAATGGGTCTCAAGTCATCATGCCTCTTGGATGGTATACACTATCAAGCGATGAGAGAAAGAAATTTTATGACTGGTTATTATCAATCAAATTACCTGATGGATATATTGGGAACATGTCAAGATGCGTGCGAACACATAACTGGAAGATAACTGGTCTTAAAAGTCACGACTGTCATATATTTTTACAACGTTTGTTGGCAGTTGGTGTGCGTGGAAAGCTTACTCGGGATGTTCGTACAGCTCTTACAGAATTAGGGACATTTTTCAGAGGCATTTGTAATAGGATGTTACAAGTTGACACATTGTTAAAAATGGAGCTGAGATCCCAGTGATATTGTGCAAACTAGAGAGTTTGTACTCGCCTTCTTTCTTTGATGTAATGGTTCATTTGGCTGTTCACCTATCTCGTGAGGTTTTAGTTGCTAGCCCGGTTCAATATAGATGAATGTATCCAATTGAGCGATTTTTAGGAAAGGTTAAGCAAAGTGTGGGAAATAAAACTCATCCAGAAGGTTCGATTGCAGAGTCCTACATTGATAATGAATGGCACATTTTTTGTTTAATGTATTTTCGTGGGGTTGATACCAGATTTACGAGACCAGATCGAAATTATGAAGGTGAACATATGAGTGTCCTATTATCATTTTCTGTATTTACACAAACTCTACATCCAATGGAGACATAAGGGGGCTACGACTTGTGTGGACGAGATACCGAGAGAGCTCGATGGTATGTCCTGAATAACTGTGTAGAAATTGAACACTACTTGAGGTTAGTAATGAATTTACATAAAATTAAAATAATTGAAATTAGTATTTTCGTATAAATTGATATTTCATATGAAAACGTGCAGTGAAAATTTAGAACTGCTTAACTCTGGTGGTGGAGCTGACGTACAAAAGAAGCATGAAGAGGAGTTCGCCTCGTGGTTCGAACATACGGTAATATTAAATAATTAATATGGATTCTATTAATATTTAATCTTATACTAAATATATTTATTGATGTAAGTTAAATTAAAATATGCTACAAATCCCGATGAGATCTTACCAGAACTTTATGCACTAGCATGTGGTCCAAGCAAGAGGACTATCAAGTATTCGGGTTGTTTGGTGTGTGAATATAGATTTCACACACGTGATAGAGAACGATATATAAAAACTCAGAATTGTGTGGTCTCAGTTGAAGGGAGCCATGGAGATGATAACATTGACTTCTACGGAGTTGTAGAAGATATTATAGGGTTAAAGTATGTGAGAGGTTATATTGCTTGGTTGTTTAGATGTACTTGGTGGGATATTTCACATTCTAGATTGGGAATGCGTAAAAATGGGGGTTTTGTTAGTGTGAATACATCCCGAACCTGGTACGAGGATGATCCTTTCATTCTCGCCTGTCAAGCGAATCAAATTTTTTATTTAGATGATCCAGAATACGGGAACTTATGGCGAGTGGTGGAGAAGTTTGCACCAAGAAATATATATGATTATATTCCAGAGGCAGATGAACTACATGAAAACTTCGATGGTTTGACAAATGAAGAAGCATATCAAGAAAATGAACCAGTGATCAATCTATTTGTTTACCTGAGTCAGTATGACATGGTCCCACTCCGTCGAGAAGATGTTGCACCAGAAGTGATTGAGGGTGGAATGTCAGAAGAACATGAATCTACTGACGTGTCTAGTGAAGATGAAGAAGACTAGTCTAGCTAAACTGATAGTGAATGAGTTAAAATATATGTGTAAGTATAAATTTGATAAATATCAACAATATCTATCTGGTTATATATTTAATTAATTACAATTTCAAATAGATATGCCTCCCAAACGCAAAGCTGTTCGTGCCCCAACCCCATCCCCACCCATTATTGACTCTCATGCACGTGATTCACTGACCATCAATAGTGTACCAGCATCACTAGACCCAGCGCCAGGTATTTTGTCAAATTATAGTATTTACCACATGAGTTAATATATATTTATCAAATGATATATATGTGTTCTAATTACTGTACTTATAGTTGTAAGCCAGCACCAAGGGCGAGGCATCACCAGGGGTGTCTGCATAGAGAAAGTCAGAAAAATAGGTAAAATTAAAGTTGATATATTAGAGGATCACACTGGTGGGCACAGTGATTCACAAGCATGGCTTTCTACTTATGTTGGTGCCCTCACTATCACGTACGCTCCGATGTCAACAGCCTACTGGGTTAACGTTCCCGAAGATGTAAAAGATCGCATAAAAAATCGATGTTTGGTAATGAGCTACATCCCAAGAAAATTCAAATTTAATGTTAATTGTATTTGTACTAATTAAATATAATTTTTTCAATGATGAGTTTGATATAGATTTTAGTCGACGAGAGCATCGAAAAACAGTTGAGGAGCTAATGTCGAGTGCATTCCGGAGATACAAAGGTCGGTGCCATGCACATTTTGAAAAATTCAGCACTGCTGTAGAGGCACGCCAAAATCCATTCCAAACAATACCACCAGCCGAGTGGCAGAAAGTTTGTGATTTGTTTAAAGATTCTACTTATAAGGTAATATCACATTTATATTTTTCTAATAGAAAATTATATATGTATTAGAATTTGAAATTTATAATATTTTTCTTATTTTTTGTAAAGCAATGAAGTGCTGTGAACAAAGTAAATAGATCAAATTTAAAGATTCACCATCATGCGGGTTCTCGATCTTTTCATCGTTTACATCAAAAAATGGTCAATGCTACTAATTCCGCTCATTTTAAAATATGCACTTTTTTTTCAAGTTCTAATTTAATTTTTCTTTTGCAGCAAGCTGAAAGTTCATGTGACTTTGATCTAACCCATTTATATGCTAAAGCACATAAAAATTGTGATGGTATTTAGATCAGTCCTGAAGCTGAGGCAAATTATGTAAGTTTAGGTATATTAAGTCAAGTCTAATAGAATATTCCTATTATTTATACTAACTTTAATATTTTTTTATAAAAAAAGATAAAATCTCTAAAGGATGCTACTGCAGATCCATCTGATGAATCATCTGTCAACGATGCTCAGATCTTATTTGAAGTTCTCGGATCACGTTCTGGATATTTGAGGGGCTTAGGGCGTTGTGTGAAGCCATCCTCCAATTCATCATCCTCTTCTAAGGCTAGATCCAATGAAAACAAAACTAAAGAGTTAAAAGCAGCACAACTTAAGATAGAACGTTTGAGATCCAAGGAACAAGAGTTGTTGATCAGATTTAATAAAGCAGCAAAATTAGAGTCAAGAATACAAGAGAGACTGGAGTCGAGAACTCGAGCAATGTTTGAAGAATGGAAGAGGATGTCTCAAAATATTATACCACCATCACGATCCTAAAATCTTTTTTTTTTATTAATTGTATATTTATTATTCTGTTTAACAATAATATTTGAACACATTTGATGTGCAAATTACATTTTTATTATAATGGTAATGCATCTTTTAATTAAATGTAATATGTATAGCAGTATCGTTCGAACAACTTTTGTATTCATTCGAATCATAAATTATTATCTAAAATTCGTCCGAACTAAAAAGAGTCCATTCGAACAAGATTTATATTCCAATAAATTTATTTGTTCAAACAAATAATATCCGTCCGGACGCTAACCTCATTCAAATAAGGCAATTTGTTCGAACGAAATATTTATTAGTTCGAACGGAAACCGTCAGTTTGGACGTCTGAAATTCTTGTCCGAACGGATTTCTGAGACGAAATTTTTTTGTCTCAAATAAAAAAACCCGTCCGAACGGATTTGGACGAGCAAGTGAGATTTCGTCTCTAAAAATAATTTTTAGGGATGAAATTCACTTTTCATCCCTAAAAACTTTTTGAGACAGGCTTTCTAAGACAAATTTGGGACAAAATGTTTTTGTCTCTAAAGATTTTTTAGGACAAAAAACCTATCTTCTTGTAGTATTATGTCGTTGCTAGATGCTAACAAGTTGCAGAAAAATTGCTTTTAATAAGTTGCTAGACCAGTTTAATTAAAAACTAAGCAACGCTTTTCTTATCGCTGCCAGTAACTTTCAATCCAACAATTTATTTTGCAACCAACGCAAAATCGCCGGAATAGACCAATTTTTTGTAATGAGAATACATGACAAAAGTAAATTAAGTTCACAATTAGATATGATTAAATAAGATATGTTATATTTACTTTATTTTAAAAATAACTTTATAACATGATATATTATCTTGAAATTAACTACCATAAGTTGCCAATATACCACTCTACCGAATTGTTAAATTTGTAAGACGCCCGAGTACTACTCTATTGAACTGTTATTTTATATTTTATATTTTATAAGTTGCCAATATACGACCCACGTTTTCTTTTTGAGAACATCTTCTAATAGGTGACACTTACAAACTCAACTTATCAGAAGCCAATAGAAACATGCCACATAATATTAATGAGAAAACTATCATAAGGCTACCGTGGGCTCAACAGTAGGAGAATACTCATTCCAAATACTTTTCCCCTTTCGAATTGGTCTCAATATCTCTCTCTCCTCTCCCGCTCTCTCATGCCAAATTTGAATTGGAGAAATTTATAAATAATCTCAACAAAATTTTATCTGAAACTGTCAAATCTACAGCACGTCTCTTTGATTGGCATGTATACCAAGACTATGCTTAATTATAAAAAGAGAGATGCTCATAGCACTAATATCATATAACTTATATTTCCCAGTAACTTGAAAAAAGAAAAGAAGATGAAGAATGCTAAACTATACTAAGACCAACAATATCAATTTTCTCGTTGTAAGAGATTTCCTTAATTTCTTCTCCATTCTCTAATAAATCCTAGCCCGACCTAGGGAAAACCCTAGTGAGAGAAGCTCTCCTTCTCTCTAGAAACCATAGCCAAAAACTTTGTTGAGGGGGGTGGGAGCTTCGGCTCCCCCTCCCTCCTTTCTTTCCTCCCCCTCCCCTACCCTCTTCCAGCCTCCTCTCTTTGCTATTTTTGTGTTTTTGGTTTTTGGTTTTGTTTTTGCTTCCGATCTTTTCTTTTCTCCTATGTGTTTTGCAGATTGGGCTACTTCTCTTATTTTCCCGTTGCGGTTTTCTTGCTTCTCTCTCTTTTTCTCTTCGTTTTGTCCTTCGTTTTTGTGTTTCTTTATTTTCGCTTGTTTTTTTGCAGATCAGGGTGGTATGGCTCACTACATTTTCAGGTGGCCTTCGTCCACCATGTGCCCCGCCGAGGAGCTCCTCATTCGCCGATCCACATGTCTACCAATGGGTCAGCCATTTGCAGTGGTGTGTGTCTTATACACGCATGCTACCCCGTGCGCTTCATTTCAACATGCCCCTCTCAGTGGACCTGCGGCCGCCACTAGTAGTGTTCTCTGGTCTCAAAATCGGCAACCCTTGATCGACTCGACAAACCCTCCAAGCGTGGCGCGTGTCCATCACGTGCCACTATCATCGCTCTATGTTATGTTATGCTGACTACTTGTTTAATCATGGGGTCCTTGTTTTGGTTTCTTTGTTTGTGTTAGTGCTATGTTGTTATAAAAAATGAAGTTTACTTTCTTTATTTCTTCATCTCCTCTTTTAGAGGATAAGGGTTTCCCCCCTCTCCTCTTTTTGAGGAAGGTCTTGCCCCCCACCCTTTTTGGGAGTGGGATTTGGGTTTTCTTGGTTTATCTCCGTATAATTATAGGGCCTCAGTCTCAGATAAACCGAAATTTGAAATCTCAAAATGATTTGTCATAAGAGAGAATTTAAAAGTAACGACAAAATTTACCACAAATTTTATTTGTGTACGGGGTTGCTCCAATCAAAATTTTAGTTTGGACGTAATCAGGGTGTTTTTCCTTATATTTCAGCTACAACTGTAACCTCGTATTATGGAATGAAATGAAGTTATTCCTTTCAAAAAAAAAAATACAAAATAAAGCTCAAGCTACCAGTTAAAAAAACAAAGAAAACACAGAAAAACATTAATTTTTATCGGTATTTTCATCCTAAATTGCTAAACAGATAAGAAAGAAAGATTCTTACCACTTAACTTTGATGCTACTTCAGCTTGCGATTTTGCAAGGGGATTTTGGTTCGAGGGAATAGAAAAAATCAGAGAAAATAAACCCATAAAGAGTAAAGAAAAACTTTAGAAAAACAGAGAACATCTTGATTCGAATTCACCCTAGCTTTCTGCTTATTTTCCTATGGTTTCTCAGCGGCCAATCTTGTTCTTAGGTGTTCCTCTCGGTACGACCATTTTGTCCTGACCAGAAATTGGTTTTAGTTGATCGCAATTCTTGTCGAAGTGCATCTCTCATTTATTCTTCCCCCCTCTGTTGATTCGACATTGAAGAGATGCAACAGTGATGACGGCAGTGCCGGTGAGGACTAGGAGAGGCATGGGTTTCGGATTTATTGTATGAGCGTTTTTTCACCACTTTGTGAATTTTATTACGTGGCTAATTACTATTAGTTTCCCATAAATAAGACTTATAGATATCATTTGTCCAAAGAGTTTCTCTTTCTTTTTTAATGTTGTCTGACAAAAACATGCACGTACGTTATAAGTAAGGTTATCAGGAAGTCCATATACTAGTCCCACACAATTTATTTTTAAAAAGCTGTTGTCCGATCGAGGAAAGTTGTCCCTCAGTTTTATACACAAGAATATTCATTCCGGCCGGAGTTTCGAAAATGATCATACCAAATAAATAAAGCAGCTACTTAAATTTATGTCTCATATTTGTGACAATTAATGCCCATAAATATATATATATATATATATATATATTATAGCACGCTAATTAAGTGCTTCTTGTATACAGTACTAAAGTACTTGCGTGCATGGGAATCTAATTATGATAAGAAAAATTATATTGTTGAGCAAGTATATATGTAGACTAAATCTAATAAAGTACATACATGACATAATGATATTTAAAAGATAAATTTAAAAATTTAAAAATTTAAAAATTTAAAAATCTTACAAATAAAATCTTACCATTTAAGTGACAATATGTATGATATCTACATAACACCGACTAATTGATCAGAATAGAATAACTTTTATAAGTTCAAGATATCAACAATTTTTAAAATTGTAAATATAATTTTTAATTATTTAGATAATCTTATGAAATTTATGGATCATCGAAACGCATATTTATGGTTGAATGTTAAACATGGAAATATTTATATATTATATTGACATAAGTATTTGTCTTGGCTGTTGAAGCGTCATTAATAATTGTTTCCCTTGTAATTAGGATGATCATCAGTATCATCGTGAACAGATGATAGAGAGACGGAGGGTCGAGGGTGCACATATTTACATCTTTAACTCGAAAGGAAATAATAATGGATAGTAGTGAAGTATCAGAATCAATTTCACTTACAAAACATAGCCGAAGTTTTGGGATTATTGTCAATGTACAATAACTAAGGTGTCCATATAGGATAAGTTTCTTTTTACATGAATTCTTGCTTAATTCCTTGATTTTTGGGTTTGCTTAATTTTAAGCGTCAAGGAAATTATTTTATAATAATCACGGGTACACTTCTTTGGTATTGTAAAAGGGTTTCATTAATTCCAAGTCTCCGTTCAAACCCCTTCAACTACGGGAGATATTATGCACACATGATTTATAAGTCAATTAAGAATATTTGTACCTTATTAGTGCGTTCATGGATGGAGTTTTAATTGGAACTCTTGTTCTTCGAGAGTACTCCAAAATTCAATCAGTAGATTTGAATCTTAACCACACATCACCATCAAAAATAGGAAATACAACTAGCTAATACTAGCTAGATACAATTATTTTATACTACAAAAAAAATAATAGATATTTGTAATGAATTATTTGGGATGAAAATAATTATTTGCAACAAATTCATTTTAATAGAAAATAATTGTTCACAAATAAACAATTTTCTTATAGTATTGAAGACATCAAGTATGCAAATCCGTAGGGGCGAACCCACGTTGGACATTGGGGGGGCTACGGACCCCCCAAAATTTTCCAAAAAAATTATTTAATATATATTTATATATAATATTAAATTACTCCTTAAATTATAAAAAAAATTAAAAATTGTCCTTCCCAAATTTTTATTAAAATTATTCTCTCAAATTTCAATACATATATAATTTTATTTTAACTTTTAACCTTATTGAAATTCAAATTTCGACTCACCTAGTCTCATAATTACTTTAAAAGTCTAATTCTAAAAAAAATAGTTATAAATTTATATAATTGTCAAAATTGATTGATTATATTTACTTATATAATCTCACTCTAACTTAATTATATAATAATGAGATTTAGTTTGTTAAAAATTTAACAGCAGTATATTATTAGTCTTTAGAAATTTCTTATATTTATTCTTAATTTATAATTTTTTTTAATCATAAAAAAAATATGAGCAAGTTAAGAACAAATAATTTTTTTTTAATATGGATAATTCGAAGAGTAATAGTTCGATAATAATGGAATATGATATTTTTATCACTAATGTGCATCTTTTTAAAATTTATATATAGTACACACTTTATCGATTGCTCCCTCAAATATAAAATTTTGGTTCATTCCCTGCAAATCCGCTTATTCCCTTTAAAAGAAATAAACATCATGATCAGCAATATGATTCTTAAATATGTAACCATTTGTCAATCAAATGTAAACGTTAGAAAACCACGAACGCTGCATGTTTAATTTCATATACGGGTTAAGACGGCCGACGTCGTTGTTCAGATTTTACAGGCTCCGTAAATGTTCGTCTATGGTAGAAGATTCACACCCAAACCAAAAGCCTCTAGTCTTGCTAATTTTTCAGAACTTCCTGTCATGTCATTGTGTATCATGCATGTGCATGTACTTTAAATTCTTTTTTTTTTTAATGTCAATTAATCAATAAATTAACTGTCGTGGAAAATTAATATGTTATGGCCGGTCGGGTGACGATCATATTGGTGAGCTAGGATTGCAGCTAATTAGGGTTGTTGTACCTTTCAAACTGCATGGTCAATCTTCATATAAATTCTAGTCTCCCCATGGCAGGCCAGCTGCTTTCAAATATAATTATAATTATATTAAAATTATATCGCGCGCGGATTGATATATACACACAATGCGTACATAAATTTCACGTTACAAACTACCACTCTCAACAATATTGTGGACCTTGGACATTAGATATATATTAAAATAGATGAAGGGATATTCTTATAAAAATTAATTTAAAAATTAATTTGATGTAATACGTTAGATCTATATTATAAAAAAAAATTACAATTTAACGTAACATATAAAATGATATTAATTTGTTATAAGTTTATTTTTGTGAAATATGTGGATCAACTTCGAATAGAATATATGAAGTGAATCTTACGATATTTATGACCACTGTTGGAGCAAATTTCTCAAATTATAAAATTAAATATTCTGTAAAAGAGAATCTTACATATTATTTTATTATGTCAACTAAGTATTGAACGTGTTTAGAGTAGTACTTGAGAGTCTACTTTGAAAGAGTATTAGTCCAGAACCAAATTCAACAAAAGACCATCAATCCTATTGGCTGAGAAGGCAATTAATTGCCAGCGTTACCTCCACTTGAAAGGTTCAATTCATCACTCTCTCATGTTTCTTTGAGTTTACATTAATTGCGAATGGGGTGTGTACGTCACATGATTCGTGGACGTACTTCCTATATTATATTATATAATGGCTCCAAAGAAAACCCAAATAATGATAAAGCGCATAAGTAAATGCTGATTAACAGGTGCTAGTGATTCTGAGTGATCTGATCTGACTTTGACTCTTGGTGTGAGAATATATATATATATATATATATATAGGAAAATAACGGGGCAGCTCAGCAGCCGGCAGCCCCCTCACATAAACAGTGAGGGGGCTGCCGGCTGCTGAACTGCCCCCTAGAATTACTCATATATTTATATATATATATATATATATTCCTTGCAAGGGAAAAGAATATGCACTATTACTTTTCAAATTATTAGAGGTTTAATTTATAGATTTAATGGGTACGTTTGTATTTTTTAATTATATATATATATATATATAAACAATACTATCATTCGATTATATATGACTGTACTTAAGATGAGTAAATATCGGTGATATGGTACAATCTTTTGGGTCAGATCTTAAAAACGATGCAAATCATAATTATATTTTACTAATTTGAAAATACAATATAGATAGTTTTTTTTTTTTGATAAATTTTTGTGTATTTACCAAAACTTATTACTTATGTATTGTATATAACTGGCATGACTTTCCTGGTAAATTTATGGAGATCAATAATATAATGTGACCTATTTATCAGGATTGACAAACAAGGTAGCTAGGCAATTAATTAATACATGAATGGTGGCCTAATTTTGACTGACGAGGATTTTCTAGCAATCGTATTCACACCTTGTCACCATTCATTAATTTGGAATCTAATTATAATATGTAAGGAATATATTAGGTATATATCATTCTCATGATCAGATAAAGATCAGTTCAATATCTATCGAAAATTGATATGATACATGAAAGAGAAATGCTTTTTAGCTAGTTAGATTGTCCCGCTCCTTTGTCCCGTTTTCTGTTTTATATTTTTTTATTTATTTAGTTTTTAATTTAATGATTAAGAAAGTATTATTTAATAATATTGTAAATTTTTTTCTTTTTTTAAAAATATTTAAAAATATTAAAAATGATGTGAAAAAAAATATATATATATATATATAATATAAATTAACACTAAGGGACAAGCTAGTGGGGCACACTAATGAGCCCCAGCATTGCCCTACATGAAAACACATATGCTAATATTAATATCAGGGAATTAGAAGTATATTTTAATAGTTTTTCGTTTGCACTCAAACTATTAAAACGTGACACATTATATTATCGAACTAAGATCAAAATCTTACATTTTATGTTGTCCAATCCGATCCCAGTGGTCGACCTACGTTGGCTTTTTTTTTTTCATACATAGAATATCATGTCATTGGTCGACGACGCCTTGTGGGGGAGCAACCCTACACCCTAGCGATCTTCCATTCTTGGTGTCCACCTCCCCTAGTACTACTTTTAATTTACACTACTCTTACTTCATTCATGTGTCTTAAGGCCTGAAATGAAGGAGAAAATTAGTACCAATTAAGGCTGGTGGAGGGTATATTTGCAACTGAAATTTTAAATCCAGGTGCAAAGGTACAATGTAAAGTAGATGCACGGTAGCATAAATAATTATGTACTCTAATTTTGTGAAACAAAAAAGAAAGACAAATTTCAATCATGCATTGACTATAATATATATAACAAATATAGATAGACTCGATCGAGCAAAGGGTTTTGGACTTTGAAGTCCGAATAACATCAGATTAAGATTGATAAATTCCCATTAATTGTGTGTTTTTGATTAATTTCAGATCAGAATTCTTCATGATCATCATCCCTAGAAAAAATGACGTATAGTCATCAGTAGACTCTGCGTCTGATCTGCCACCTCTTAATTTGATCATGAAAATTTAAAAATTTTAACGTCACTTTCATTAGAATTTAAAAAGATTTTGTTCTAAACATCGGACTTGTGCCTCATGACATGATCAATATTCCTCACAAAATGCATCTACTTTTTTCATTATTTAAACCACTTAAAACCCTAATTCGCAAGCAAACAATATGCATGCTAATTAACATCTTCCTTACAAGAAATTAATTATATGGCATTAATTATAATTATTCTTACCAAAAAAATGGCATTAATGTACCTAACAAAAGTTGGAATTCCAGTGACTTCACGAACACAAGGTTTACTCCAAGTCTTCGTTGATTAATGCTAGAAAGTTTCGTCAATTTGGTATCTGTCCATAGTAATCATCATCACTACTCATTCCAGTAAATACCCGTAAAGTTCAACCCGAAGTTTAGTCGCCGAATAAAAGATAAAAAATCTAATTGTTAAGAATATAATACAAATAATTAAATCTAAGTATGCTTGTTAGATTAAATTTTGGAGTAGTAATTTCATCTAGTAAAGAGCCAATTATATATAGCCATCACAGGCCGAATTTGAAAAAGTCAAGTCGAGTGGAATAAAGGAAGAAATAGCCAAGTCCTTGTTTCGTCTTCTTTTAGCTGGTCCATGGCGATCCACCCTGCCGACAAAAGGTCCTATTATTGCAGCAGTCAGGTACACCAAGTTTTTTCTTGTACTTAAAATGGATTGCTTAATTAAAGATTCTTAGATGTGTAAAAAAAAATGGAAAAATTAGTAAATCAAATTAGACCAATCCAAATAGGTGGAATTGGTTTGGTTTGGTTCGGTTTTGGATAGATACCAATTCGGAATCAGTTTTTATAATGTTAAAACCAGTAGGTACTGGTTCGATTCCAATTCTAGTCTTTTTAGATACGGACCGGACCGAACTGGTTTAATATAATATATATTTTAAATTATTTTATTAATATGATACGTAATATAAAATATTTTTTAATTATATATAATATGTTATATATTAGTATATAATATAAATTAGTTACAATTTATATTTTATAACCTAATACTAATAGTACTATATTACTATTAGTAATATACTTTACGTCTATATATAAATTATTATATTAAATAATTACATTTGAAATAATGATATAGTAATACTAATACAATATTTTTTTGGCTAATACTAATACTATTAGTTATAACTATCAATAATATAATTATAAAAATTAAACTTATTATAACAAATACTAATATATAATTATTTTAATCATTATAAATAATACTAATATATATATATTAATAGTCTAATAAGCTAATGTGAACTAATTTAAAATTGAAAAACGGGACCAAAACAGGTACTACCGGTTTTAGGGATTAACTGATGCATAATCGGTTTTAAAAAATATAAAATCAATAGTACCGATTCGATTTTAGATTTTATCCAAAATTGAATCGAATCAGACCAATTACACCCCTAAATATTCCTTTTCTTTGTCACAAATTCATGTCAATATATCCAATGATCACCAATACAATGTGTTCATTGGTTCCTTGAAGGAGTCCCTAGCTCCAATGACAAGTACTCTTGTGACTTGGAATTGATGTTTCGCAGAGAGAGAGAGAGAGTTTTAAGAAAATTTTATCTCTCCCTCATTCTAATTTCTATTTGCATTACAAATCCATGTCAATATGACAATATCGATCGTACATGAGAAAAAAATTAATGATATTTCATAAAAACAATGATTTTTTGAAATTTTGAAAAAAAAAATGAGATAAGATGAGTTAAGATACAATTAGAAATTGAATAAAATATTGTTAAAATATATTTCTTTAATATTATTTTTGTTTTGAGATTCGAAAAAATTGAATCAATTGTTTTATTTTATAAGAATTTGATAAAATTATAATGATTAATTCGACGAAATAAAATAAGAGTTGTGAAAACTAACAAAACTTCAAAGTTAATGAAATCCTTTCATTTCATCCCTCCCTGCTAACCCATTTTTTCTTTTCCTTGGCAGTCCTTTGACTTCCTTATGAAAATACATACATAAGAAAGGAAGCTAAGTTTAATATCATGAGAATATTACAGACTCGGTGGTGGGGTACTCTTACCATATCAAAACATGGGGCAAGAGAGGCAGTGAGATGGATTTATAATGATTCCAAATGATCTTAAAGGACCCTTTGAAATTTGAATTACTCCATTCAAGCCTGATCTACTTGACCTTTGCTTAATGAGCAATTAAGTTAGCCATAAATTTCTGTTCACAATTATTGTATAGATCAGTACCACGAAGCTAGAACGTACACGTTTAAAATGGGTACAGAAAAAAATGGTCATTGATTAGTTTATTAGATCTATAACTTTGATGTCGATTCAACTTTATTTTTGTGTCGTATTTTTTATAACTTGTAATTAATATTTTGTAGACTTGACGGAAACAAAGAATCATGTGTAACGTGGGTAGAAAAAATACATGTTAATGGGATTAGCATTTCAATTTAAAAAAGTTAAACTTTTCTCAATGGAATTTACAAAATACTACTATTCATAATTACAAAATACTACTATTTATAATTCAACTTAACTCATTTCAACGTACAGACAATAACTTTAGTTTCTTGTGAAATTTTTGATTTGAACAAAAGTCAATCATCCTAACGCTACAAGAGATAAGACTTTTCCAACAAAAATTCTCACTGCTAAAAGTCCACAAAGTGCTGCCAAAGCTCTTTACCGGCGAGACAAACCTTGCTGCTACTAATCCTTCACTTATGATATTCCATAGCGAAAATTAAAAAATAACTTTGAAAACTAAATCTTTCACGGCATTTTTTCCATCACCAATAGTGGCAATCGATGTCGCAAAAAGTCTCCACCTTTCTAGTTAAAAATCGTTGTCAAATCCTATTTGTAGCGGCTACAACATCAATAATGGCAATAATATTTCATCGGCATTGCGCTTTTTGCAGCGTTTTCGTAGAGCGCTGCCATAAAGGTCTGGTGTTTCCAAAAGTCTATAGTGACGAAATCTAGTCGTCGTTAAAAGGTTTACCTAACGTATATTGACCATGTTGTGAAAGACATCTCACTAACCAAAATTCAATCACAGTGGCCTATTCTCGCTAGCCAAGCGCCACGATAGAGTTGCACGTTACCAAAACTTAATTGCTGAGACTTCTTATCGCTGGAATAGGTTTTACCCAGCGAGATTCGTTGGCACCACAAAATAATTTTATGTTTCCAAAAGTCAATTGCTGCGCCAAAAGTCAATTCCAAAAGTCAATTGCCGATTTTTCACCGCTTAGGACAAAAAATGTTGTAAGCAATATAATTCAGCATCCTTTTTTTTTTCCTTTTGGTTTTCTAGAATCACACTCATTTCCACATCTAAAAAGCGCCATATAATCCCATATTGCAAGGAACAAATGACATTCATTAATTTCTTCAAACATCAGTTCATCCAAATCATATATATTCATACATTGAGGTGATGCATTATACTCATATCAAGTACAAATTGAGCTACTAATTAAATAAGTCAGACATCAGTATTATAACAGTTTTGAGGAGTCTACTATTATTAAAATAAGACAGCAAAATCTTGAATTCACAACAAAAATTTCTCAACTCAAGTTTGAATGGCCATATCACCCCGCTGAAGCTCCTCTTTTAGATAAGCCAGTACTGCATCCATACTTGAGATGCCTGAGTCAGCCTAACATAAGAGTGAGAGAAGAAAACTACAATATAAGCAGTATAATATAATTTGTCTAGCGGAACTTTTACGAGTGTCTCTCTTTTTACGTTTACTCAAACAAGTTTTGTGCGCTCCCCAATTTTTCCTACTATCAATTTTTCTCCTTAATAAAAATTACTCTCGGTACTAAGTATGAGATTCAAGACTAATTATGAAAAATCATATCCTCATAGTTGTCATTTACATGAATTCTCGTCAAAGTAGTAAAAACATATTCAAACAACTCATCCAAATTCAAGCCCTTTTTAACTAAAGCCTATAAAGAAAACACTTTTTATTTAGAAAATGGTCAGAAATAAAAGACATTTCCTCTCTAATAAGCATTTTCATTAAAACTAACGCATCAAAATAGAACAAACAGCGTAACAAGATACGTAAAAGAACTAATAGAATCCGTACCCAAGTAAGCAAATACAAACTTGATAAATCATACCGGTCCAATGTGAATGCCTATCGGAACATCTTGCTGTAGGCCATTCTCTCCTGATTACGTCTGTCTGCAATCTGCAACATTCAAAACCCAGTCCACCTTAAAAAGTTTTATTCCCAATCTAAAGCTACAATCTGCCTTGATATACCAACCTTCCTCTTAGCAGCAAATAACTCTCCTTTTATTCCAGCTGAAAACAAAAACATTCAACCAAGCAATTACTAAGTACGCTTTGAGCAGGTCTAGCTTCCAATGATAGGAGAAAACATATGAAATTGAATCATTTATTCATCCTAAATTTATGATTATGTTGATCATACGTGTTAGCATAAAAAGACTACATCCCATATTAGAGCACGGAATCTTGACTGTAAGTGTTAATAAAGTATAGTTTAGGTTTAAGCTTTTTTATAAATTGAGTGAAATCCTGACGTATTATATTATGGTCAGGCTCAAAGACTCTTGGAGTATTCAAATAAGAAACAGACCAACTTTCAATCCCATAACAGTGTAAATTTGAAGTTCACTATCAATAAAAAGTTTATGATCAATAAACAATACAAGTAGAACTTCTAACAGTAATAATAATCCAGCGTTAAGATTGATTCGTGGACAAAAGGAAAATATTATAATGAAGGTTGTACTGTCACTGACCATCATTTGGCTCCAAATCTAATGCCTTCTTCAAGCTTTAACAGCAGCAATATCAATGTCATTAAGGGCCATGTATGCCTGATGGATAAGGAGACCATTATTACTAGAATTATAAAAAAAAAATACAGTAATTTATTTGCAAAGCAAAAATATATATGTATTACTATTTTACAATTATTTTATAATTTTCTTTTATTTAATTTTTTTTAATTTTTAATTTAATTAGTGATTAAGAATGTGAATATTAATAAAATAATATTTTTTTTATATTTTTTTCTTAATAATTAAGAATGCTAAAAAAATACTTTAAAATGTTAAAAAATATATATATATAAATTTTTTAACACTGAGTTGTTAAAAAAGTATAAAACAAGTTGTACGGATATCATTACTCTTTGCAAAGAAACGCCATCGAGGTTCAGGAATGGAGGCTATAATAAGTAAGTAGGACAATACTTGGGGAAGCCAATCAAAATTAAGGTCAACCAAGCACAGATATCATCTAAAATTAAACACCCTAATTCGAAATGACGCACTTTCTTAGACATTTTATCTGCCTATAGACATGTATGATTTTACTTGGAATATTCCCTACTCTTGAGAGATCAAGTAGAGATATAATTACATGACTTACCATCATGCCTTTAACTTGAGTCGAAACGTGACCATTCAAAGGATCTGATATTAGCTTAGACAAGCCAAAGCCTCCAACCCTTAGTTTGAATTCAGTCATGATTGATTTAGATTCTACAAGAGATATGATGAGCTAGCATATGTTTAATAGTTCATGATGGAGAATCAAAAAAGAAAGGGCAAAGGAACAATCTCTGGGCTCTAAAAGTTATATTTTTCAATGGCAGTTATGGACTTAAGCCACTATTCAGTTCAGAAGCTCAACCATTAGAGGTCATTTTATGTTCATCTACCATCAGGCTTGTGTTTGTGTTACGTTCCTCTGATTCATAAATGGCAAGATGGTTAGTGGCTGGGTCATTTCTTTTGTCTAAAACTATTTCACTTACAAATTACCCTAAAATAATTAACTGTCAGAAATTGAAGAATCTTGTTCCCTTAGATGTTTAAATGCACATTTTGTTTAGAAACTAGCCGATATTACTTATAGAGGAGTCAGACTTAAAGTGTGGCCCTATCATATGTTTTGTTTCAATATATGTTTATTAGGAATAATATTGATACAAACAGCCTAAATAAAAACAAATCAGAGCATATCAAAGATAAAGTAGGACTGCGAGTCAAGCTAATTAATCTAAAGCTCCTTGGTCTACAACAAATTAAAACAAAGAGGAAAACATCTTGATTATAATTTTTTTTATGCAAAAAATTCTAGTACTTTTTTCATAAAGAAGATACATGTGGTCTGTTGTGGGGTAAGGTAGGGGGATTTTTTTTTTTTACATCCGTGTTGCATTCTCCTAAGATGAGAGAAAATTTAGGGATTTCATGCAAAACGTCATCAACCGGTGGGGGGAAAGATAAAAAGGTCCAAAAATTACTAACATCTAATACTCACATCAACACCTACACAACGTGGCAGATATGATAATGGTATTGACTCGGGAGAAAAATCAACCTTTGTGACTAAAATATACAAGAAATTAGTCGACAATGACAAATTGAACCACAATTTTTATAAAGCAGCCAGGAAATATGCAAAAGGGGAGAGATAGAGAAATAGAGGTTATTGTTGAATTTACTCCTTTTCTTAATCCCACATCGGTGGGATTTATAAAAGGGGGCATGCTATGTAGTTATAAAAGGAGGTCTAACCTCCTTAGTTAATTACACCAGTCAGAAACTTATCTAGTAACTTTTGACTTTAGTAAAATTCCTCTGTTGTCCTTTTTGTATATAAAAGGAAGAGAGGTAAAAGTTAGAGTTTTACTAGTGGGAGAAGTTTTTGTGAGTTTCGTTGGGGTGAAGAGAAAAATTGTATGATTGTTACAATTTTTCACATAGTATATTTTCTTTTCTGGGTCTGGTGGTTTTTCTCTTGTTTTGGAATTTTCCACGTAAATTCTTGTGTTGTATTTATTTCTCTATTTTTCTTATTATTCTATCAAAAGTAGATCCTGGTAGGGGGAATTTAAGAGGTCCAGATTTCCAACAAGTGGTATCAGAGCCACTAGATTCTTTTTGCAGGGTGGAATTTTGGTGTGGTAATGTAGATACGTATAGTCTAAGGAGGTTCTATCTAGAAGATTGGAAATTTTAAGCGTATTCGTTGTGACCCTCCAATCTTTTCTGAGAACTTTGAAGTTCTGTTTAGGAAATATTAGTCTTTCCTAGGAACTTACTTAGTGGGTACTATTCATTTCTACGGTAAAGTTCATCGAAACTATGTCAGGAGGTAGAGTTTCAAATCCTATCAGATTTGAGGTGGAGAAATTTGATGGGAGAATTAATTTTGGCTTATGGCAAGTGCAAGTTAAGGATATCTTGATTCAATCAAGATTACACAAGGCGTTGAAAGGCAGACCAGTCCCTGAAGTCAGTAGCGGTCCAAGCGTTATTGGTGAAACAAAGAGCAGATTTGGAATGAGCGATAAAGATTTGGAGGATTTGGATTTGCGAGCGGCAAGGGCGATTTGTTTGTGCCTGGCCAAGAATGTTCTTGCAAATATGTATGGAATATTCACAGCAAAGAGACTCTGGGAAAACCTCGATGAGTTGTATCAAACGAAAGATGTCTCAAATCGAGTGTACCTGAAGGAGTAGTTTCATACACTGCGGATGAGTGAATGTTCAACTATTTAAGATCATTTAAGTGTTCTCAATGGCATGGTCTCTGAGCTGGAATATATTAGAGTTAAAATTGATGATAAGGATCAAGCCTTGAGGCCGATTTGGTCTCTTCTATCTTTCTATGAGCATATGAAGCCTATTTTGATACATGGGAAGGAGAAAATAATTTTTTCAGAGGTTACCAGTAAACTTTTTTCTGAAAAAAGAAGGTTAAGTGGTAGAAGTAATGATTCACCTGAGAACTTAGCAATGGTGACAACTGGTGATTGGAAAAGGTAGAACTACATAAAGAAGAAAGTAGTCTACTGGGTGTGTGGACAACCTGGGCACGTCAAAAGAAATTATCCAAGAGGTGGAGCAAGTTCGGTAAGAGGCTCCAAGTCAATTCATGGAGATACTGACAATGAAACTAACATCGTGTCTCTCTTTACAGAAGACGGTGTCTGTTAAAAAGAGACATGTACATCCTCATGGCATGTCGCTAATCTCAAAGTTGCTATAATAGAGGATGTGTTAATGTTAGCTGTTCCACAAGTTTGCACATGGGCATTGGTTTGGCATTGATGCAAGTTGTGTGGTAGAAATTTATGTTGATGGCTGATGAACTTCCAGGAAAGCCAAACATAGGAGTTGCACCATAATTTTTCAGTAAGGTTATTTTCGACATAGGCCGAAGTGAAACTTGGAATTGGTTTATTCTGAATGTTTATATTTTTATGGTGGAGCATGATATCGGAAGTTTTGAAGATCCTCCTTGCGATGGAGCGTGACTGTGGGATCAGTCAAAGTTGCAAGGTGGAGATTATTGATTTTGCTCCTTTTCTTAATCCCACATCGGTGGGATTTGTAAAATGGGGCTTGCTATGTAGTTATAAAAGGAGGCCTAACCTCCTTAGTTAATTACACTAGTTAGAAACTTATCTAGTAACTTTTGACTTTAGTAAAATTCTTCTATTTTCCTTTTTGTATGTAAAAGGAAGAGAGGTTAAAGTTAGAGTTTTACTAGTGGGAGAAGTTTTTATGGGTGTCGTTGGGGTGAGGAGAAAAATTATGTGATTGTAACAATTTTTCACATAGTGTATTTTCTTCTCTAAGTCTGGTGATTTTTATCCTGTTTTGGAGTTTTTCACGTAAATTCTTGTATTGTATTTATTTCTCTATTTTTCTTGTTATTCTGTCAAAATTAGATCCTGGTGGGGGGAATTTGGGAGGTCCAGATTCCCAACAGTTATCGATGATACCTCAGTTCACAAAAGGGGGTGCATCCAAGAGTACTCTGTATCGCATATGCTCGTCTTTCAATACAAAGAAAATTTCCTAATTTGTCACTCTGAGATTTGTAGATGGAGGCACTGGGATGATTTTCATGTGGATTGGGAAACAACGCCAATAGCTTCAATGGAGAAATATGATAGGCAACTTCTTCAAAATCCCAATGCACAAAGATCACTCGCACTTTCAATCGCTATGTGTATGGAGTGGGTGGCCGATTTGAGGAACAACGTCGTGGTGATGGTATTGGAGAAGGGAGAACTGGATACAAAGAATAGGGGTGTCAAAACGTGTTAACGGGTCGTGTTCGTGTCGTGTCAGAACGTGTGCATAATACTTAAAGGGTCAACACGAACACGACCCGTTAAGGATTTCGTGTCAAAAACCTCAACCCTAACACGACCCGTTAAGATAACGGGTTGACACGACACGACCCGTTAAGACCCGTTAAGACCTTTGACACTATATGACACGATATGACACGACATGATACAACACGATTCGACCCGTTTCAACCCGCAAACCCGTTAGTGACCCGTTTGAGTTTAATTTAATTGATTTTATATAAATATTAAAACTTAAATAATAGTTATAAACCATAAAAAATTAATTATAAATTACAATTTTAAAATTACAATTCAATAAGTAGTACACTATAAAATATGATAAATACACAAATATGATCTACATATTATAAAATATTAAAATTATAATCCAAACATATTAAATAATAATGGGTTAACTTGTTAATGACTTTTTAATAAGTATTTAAATGGGATAGTAAAGTGTCTAAAAGTATAAAACTAATTTTAAATTAAGATTTTTTGAAATTTAGCTCAAGAGTATAAAAGTAAATTCAAATTTCTTATCGTGTCTTAACGGGTCATAACGGGTCATAACGGGTTTGACCCGTTATGACCCGTTATCAAATCGTGTCTTAACGGGTTGACACGAATTGACCCGAAACCCGTTAAGGCTAAACACTAACCCGCTTTTATCGTGTCGTGTTCGTTTCGTGTTAACGTGTCGTGTCACAAATTGCCACCCCTAACAAAGAAAGGGTATGGGTCGACTGTATCTAGATGGGTCTATTGGGAGGGAAAATAAAATGGAAAGTGAGAGTTGGTGCCCAAAGACCAATTCCATCAATTTTATCTCACTGCAACAAAAATAAATTTCTTCCATCAACTTTTTTTCACCGCTTAAAGTTAAAATTTCGCCATAAATTCAAGAAGTGATGGACCACCTGACTTAATGGTTCGCTCACTGTGGTAATGCTCTAACGGTTTATATTTCGTTGCAAAAAATGATTATTCGTAGCAACTTCTTTGCAACTGAAATAAAATCGCTGGGAAAGGACATAGTTCTCGTACTGTGATGCTTGATTTATAATCTGGACTTGCAAATATTTGTCTGCCAAGAGGGAAAAAATAAAAATAAAAAAAAAAAAGAAGGAAAGGAGGAAGAAGAAAGTTGTGGTTATAGAGCATGTCGAATGTAGATATTTGTTTTGTGTGAAAACAAATTTAAATTTGACTTTTGTTTTCATTTGATATTTTTAAATATTTAAAACATATTATTTTTAAGAGTTTTAAAGTAATTGTGATTGAATAGTAAAGTCATTACCCATGTTTTTATTCTGTACAACTTCCATATCATGTAGTCCTTTCTTCTGCAGGGTTAAGGGCAAGGTTCTTCCAATTCCATAAAGGGGAGGTTGAGTTGTAAAAATATTTCTTTAGTTGTTGATGATGTGGATCAGTTCAATTGGTCCAATTAGAAACATTCTGTGAAAAATGCGATTGGTTTGGTTTAGGAAAGTTGTGGTTATAGTGCATGTCGAATGTAGATATTTGTTTTGTGTGAAAACAACTTCTCATGTCCTTACTAACCTAAAAATATATATTAGTTGCTCAATATCTAAAATAATTATAAGATTACTTACTTACAAAAAATATTAATATTTATCTTATTTTAACCTATAATGAAACTAATATTATAAACCTAACATTAATAACAAATATGAGCAAATTTTAGAATTACAAATCTAACGATAGAATTACATTGATCATATTCAGAAATACTAATAATAAAATTTAACAATAATAAAATTATCATTTTAAAATAAAATTTAAACAAAATATTGTAAATTGATTTTGAATTTAGAGAAGTAACCTATTAGAGCATCCGAATCCAGATTCTCAAAATTTTTCTCAATTTTCAACTAAAACCCTCACTTCCTATAAGTTTTTTCGAAATTTACTTATCTTCAAAAAATCTTATACATCTCATTCTTTATATTTTTTTTCATCTATTATAATAATATTATTCTATTCTTTCTTTATTACTTTTCAACTGTTTTATTTTATATCCTAATATTATTTTTAATAAAATATAATAATATATATTAATTTAATTTTAAAAAATAAATAATAACTCTTTAAATTTTAAAAAGTTATTATGTACTACCACATCTGCTCCCCTCCAAATAGATGACCAGATTTGGAGGGGACCAGATGGAAGTGTGTTTAGGGGTTTAGCAACTTGAGCTCTCCAATGGAGATGCCCTTAATTCGTATTGACCGTAACTCAAATTGAAGTACGTCATTCGGCGTGAAAAGAACGAAATTGACGCAGAAAATTAAACAGATAAATAGGACAAGGTGCGCCACTACCTTTCCCTATATAATCCAAGCTTCAAGCCTATTCAATTCAACTCAACACCATTTCCATCAACTCCAACCAATTTCCAAAAATAAAGTATGGCGGCCTTCTTCCTCTTGCTTTCTCTGGTTCCTGTGCTTTTTGCACTTGGCGTCTTCGTTATCAGAGGCAGGTCCCATGGTCCCAATAAGCTACCCCCGGGGAGCTTCGGATGGCCTATCATGGGGGAAACTCTTGAGTTCCTGTTTGGCAAACCAGAAAAGTTTGTCTTCGATAGGATGAAGAAGTATTCCCCGGATATATTCAAGACCAAAATTCTTGGGGAGGAAACCGCAGTCATATGCGGTCCCAGTGGACACAAATTCTTGTTTTCCAACGAGCAAAAGTACTTCACTGCATTCCGTCCTCACTCGATGCAGAAGATTTTCCGATCGTATCAGAAACCGGCGCCTGCTCCGGTCGAAATTGCGCGCGATGCGGAGGCACAAATCATCAGGTCTCCTGGATTTTTGAAGCCGGAGGCGTTGGTCCGGTATCTCGGAAAAATGGACTCCATCACTCAGGAACAGATGCAAATTCATTGGGAGGGAAAAGACGTTGTCAAGGCCTTTCCTCTCGCCAAGACTCTCACTCTCAGTCTCGCCTGTAGATTCTTCTTGGGCATCGATGACCCAGATCGGATTGCTCGGCTTGTTAGCCATTTTGATGACATTACACTCGGGATGCATTCAATCACTCTGAATTTGCCAGGAACTTTATTTTACAGAGCAAACAAAGCAGCAGCTGCAATCCGCAAGGAGCTGAGGACTATCATTCAGGAAAAGAAAGCCGCCATGGCCGCCGGAGCACCGATGCAGGACATACTTTCGCATATGATTGTGGTCACAGACCCATCGGGAAAGTACATGCCGGAGGCTGAAATTGCCGACAAGATTATGGGCTTGCTTGTTGCAGGGTATAGCACAGTGGCTACTGCCATGACTTTCTTCATGAAGTACGTCGGAGAGAGACCCGACATCTACGAAAAGATCCGAGCTGGTACTCACCAACCTTTTCATCTTTCGTTTATGCTTCTTTCACAACGTGAGAATCGTTTTGTTAACCTTTTTTTTAATGTTGGCTAAATCGGGTCATCAGAAGTATCTGTAAAATTGAGATAAAATAAGATAAAAATTAAAAATAAAATAAAATATTTTTATAAATATTTTTTTATTAAATTTTATTTAAAAAATTAAAAAATTTGTTTTAAAATTTAAAATAATTGAATTATTTATTTTATTTTATATAAAAATTTAAAAAAATATAAATATAAATTTAAAATAAGATAAAGATGAAAAAACCTCATGACTATTCTATCGATAAAAGTTTGCTAACATTACTGATCTTTACTGAAAACCAGAGCAATCGGAGGTGTCTTCCTCGAAGAAACCAGGAGAGCTATTGGAGTGGGATGACATTCAGAAAATGAAGTATTCGTGGCACGTGTTGTATGAAGTCATGAGGCTCACCCCTCCACTTCAGGGAACTTTCCGAGTGGCCCTCACTGATTTTACCTACGCTGGTTACACCATTCCGAAGGGATGGAAGGTAGATGTTAAGATAATATTAAAAGTTAGTTAAATATTTATAATTAAAATTATATAAAAATAATCTTATAAATTGAGTGATACACAGATATATTGGACAGTGAGCACAACAAACAAGAACCCAGAATTCTTCCCAGAGCCAGAGAAGTTTGACCCATCGAGATACGATGATGGAAATGTATTTCCTCCATTTACATTTGTGCCATTTGGAGGAGGGCCTCGGATGTGCCCTGGGAAAGAGTATGCACGCCTAGCAATACTCACATTTGTTCACAACGTGGTGAAAAGGTTCAAATGGGAAGTGATGCTTCCCAATGAGAAGATTACAGGTGACATGATGCCAAGTCCACAAAAAGGGCTTCCCATTCGTCTCCAACCTCACTAAAGGAAATCATATCATCGTCAAGTCCCATTCATGGGCCAGTTTTCCTTATACCACAGTGCTATGAGATTATCTCGATCTACAAGAAGTTGTCCACTTTGTTTCCAATTTAATTGTCTTTTATTAAAAGGTCTCATGTTCCCACGTTAATTACAAAGAGAATTACTAGCTAGGTACATATGGTGTTTGATATGTGATGTGCACCTCAGATTACTCTACAATAAAGTTGATGTTCAGTTTGGAAAATTTTTACGTAGACTAAATACTTTTATATATTAAATATCATGGTCTTTTTTTTTCTTATATACCTAATTCCTTTCATTTTAGTTGCGTGAAACTAACTTCATATTATTTGGCATTTCGCGTGCAGTTACAGCTACTACTTCCTTGTATTTCGTTGTCTTTTACTTTTATTTTTTGAGCTTTGGTAACCAAAATCCAAGGCTTTCCTTATTTTTTCAAACTATCTTATCTTATTTTATTTTTTTTCAAATTTATTATTACATTTTTTCAAATTTTTATACAAAATAAAATAAATAATTCAATTTTTTTAAATCTCAAATTAATTTTTTCAAATTCTAAAATAAAATTAATATTAGAAAAATATAATATAATAATATTTTATTCTTTTTTAATTTTTATTTTATCTTATCATTTCTCATCTATAAAAACAAATCAGGCCTAAAGAATTTCATTATTCAACTTTTTCAAATGATCTCAAACTAATTTTTCAAATCCCAAAATAAAATTAATATTTTATTTTATTTTTAACTTTTATCTCATTTTATCTCATCTCATCTATAAAAATAAACAAATCCTAAAAAATTTCATTTTGAAAACTAGTAATAGAAAAGGTTATCGAATTAAGTAAGCAACTATGTATAAATGAAATTTAAGTACAAATTACCGGAGTATCGACAGAAACGAAATTGCACCTTTAGTAAGATTGATGAACAAATACCTGAACAATATTGCTATGGGCCGGAGCATGTATAATTATAAGCAATGTTCAATATTGATTCTTATAGTATTGTTTGGGAAGTCCATGCTAACTCTATACGTCAATTCAAATTTTGGATTTTTAAATTTAGAAAGATATTTAAAATAGATCAATAATTCTCATTATTTCTCATATTTATGAACCCAATTATATAATTTAGTTGAATCTTTCATTCCCATTCTTCTGGACAAGAATGTTTTATAAGATTTTAGGTTAGATTCGGTTATCAAAGTGCATTAACTCACTTCAGTCAATTTTTAAGTAGTTAAATCTAATATTCAAACACTCAATTCTTAAATTATTAAACTAATTTTAATTTTAAATCACTTTATACGTGAGAATCACAATTTTTTTTAATTTAACATTACTTTATATATAAGACTCTCAAGTCACAACTTTTTTAATTTTTTATTAATATATCTAAACTTATCTTAATATTTAAATAAACTCTATAAAATTTATTATACTATTTTAATTTATTATTATTCATAAAAAAATTCAATTCAACTCAACCTCAATACACAGCATTAATACTTTAGATTAGGAATATCTTACTAATTTTAGCTCTTGAAATGTGATGTCGGTGTTGTTAGGTTTGGTATGCCCAACAATAGTAATTGTTAGTTGTTAACAAGAGTGTGGGGCCCTGGGGGCAATAATTATATATATTCTATATATTTTATTTATGAATTATAAACCAATCCCTTTCTGTAATTAAAATTTTTGTGTGGGAAAAAAAAGCTAGCTTTTAGTTTTAGATTATATTGGGGCTGCTACAAGGAAAAGCTACCGCAGGTCTTCTATGTACAAATATTGTGACAAATTAAATTCAACTATTTAGGAGGACATAATTTAGGAGTCTTTTTACAACATATATAATTTTTCCGAGGAGTTATGACTTTGTCTGTTTACAAAATATATATATATATATATATATATATATATATAGCAATCAGCAACCCTAAAAGGAATTTAAAAAAAAAAAAAAAAAACCTATACAGGAATACTACTGACCAATCCCTCGTGGCATCAAGGTGCTGATGTGTCATGCAGTTTAAGAAGACCAATTTGAAAAAGAAAAGTTGTTGACTTGTAATCATCTTTTTTTTTTTTTAAGTAATAACATTCTCATTAGATTGATTATTTTAAAAAATATATTTTTATATAAATATTAAAAATTAAGTATCATATTTGATTAAATATGATATAAAGAAAGAATAGATTGACAATGTTTTAACTTTTTGGAAATTGTTTTAATTTTATTATTTATAATAAGTATTTTTTGAAAATTTTTTATATATTTTATTGTTATATTTGATTAAATATAATATTTATTTTTTAATATTTATATAAAAATATTTTTTTTTTTAAATGACTTTTAACATTTAATAAAAACGTTCTAATGAAAAGAAAAGTCAAAGAGGGTGGGCATGTGCCCCTCCCCTCTTGACCCCCTCCACTTGGCACAAAACGTTAAGCTTAAACCATAAAAAAAAAAAAAAAAAAAACAACAACAACAAGAATCTTAAACATCATGCCAAAGCATCTAAGGTTATTGATAAAACATTTCTTATTTAAATATATATAGGCCCAAGCTATGAGCTGAATAAAGTACTCCTCGTTCAGATTATTTGGCATTTAGTTTCTAGTTGCATGCCTGAACAACTACCTAAAATCTGAATAACTTCTTGTCGGTTTTGGGCGTTCGATAAATAACGATCGAAAGGGATGAAACGAAGTCAACAATCCAAATTAAGCATTTATGATACTAGAAAACAAAAGGAAACCTGATGGGATCAGGGCACATGGGGATAAAAAAAAAAGTAGAGCCTAGTAAGTGAGGTGACATGGGTAAGAAATGTTGGGCACATAGGTATACAGGCAAAGAAAAAAAATAAAAATAAAAAAAGAGTTAATCAACTGACATACGCAATTTTAAAGAGTAGTATAAAAGACCTCATACAGGTGACAATGAGATGCTCTTTCTCTTAAACAATTTGGGCAGCTTCTTTTTCTCCAAAATCATCTTCTTTAATCTTATTCAAAAAATTCAAAAATTTTGACGGACAGATTTTATTTATATATTTATGTATATATTTTTCTATATAAATTTTGAGATATTGTAAAAACTCTATTACAATAGATTCTTATTCTCAAACATATGTGGACGTAAGTATTTATCGAATCACGTAAATTTTGTGTCAATCTCCATTTATTTTATCTACTATCCACGTACTTATGGCCCCACCGAAAACTTATTGGAAGGTCCAAATGATCTTGAATAGAGTCTAACTCGCACCAATGAGTTCAAAATGATTCTTTCTTTCATTCTAGTTTGTTGGCCAATTTTTACATCCTCAACAACGTCAAATCTAAATAATTAGTTGGTGGTAGGTTTTGGGGCGATGAATAACGTCAAAACTGAATAATTTCTTGTATGTGTTTTTTTAGCTCTTGAAATTTCATGTAAATATGTTCTTATGTTTGGTACGTATACCCAACCAAACCCCAAAAAAATACAAAATATAAAAATAGTTGTTAAAGAAAACAATTATATATAAGAGGGTAATATATATACATATATATATATAATAAAATTTCCCATTCTGCACAACCACGATATTAGTCCTCAGTACCCTTCCTATGCATAAAGTTCACTTATATGGCAATAATTATCAGGAGGTTGGGGGTAAACCAAGTGTTTATCTACATTAATGATCACGATTGTCGTACTGGTAAGGTTTTTAATTATCGTCCTGTTGTATAGTGCCATCTAAAATAATAATAAGCTCTCGAATTCAATCACTACAACAAAATTTACTTATTTGTTACTATTTATTAATCATAAGTAATTCATTTTAATTGCTATTAATTTATTTTAATAATAAATAATTGTTTTAATTGCAAATATTTGATCATTAATATCTATTTTTCTTGTAATACATGCTATTAATCAATATATATAGTGAAACAATGAACATCATGTAGTAGCATGTACATATAATTGATGAACGGTGAAACAATGGACAGATCATAGACATTTAGTAAGTTGAAATTAGTGGCATATATTAAGTACCATAATGATCACTTCTTCTTCTTTTCTCTTTCTAATTCCTTTAATTTCTAACGGCGTGAACAACTAACTTCATATTATTTGGCATTTCGCGTGCAGCTAGCTAGCTACTACTGACTTTGTATTTTATTTTATTTTTATTTTCTGAGCTTTGGTGATCAATATTAATTTAGTTGTAGGTTTCGGACTAAATGGAACAGAAAAGAACACCAAGTTTGAATTAAGACTTTAAAAGAGTTTCATTTTCAAAAGCAATGAAAAAGAGTATTGAATTAACTCAACAGCCTATAAATGGAACTCAACTACAAATTGTAAGATGTATTAACGAAAAACAAGTTGTGCCTTCAGTAAAATTGAATGAACAAATGCTTAACCAAAATATAATATTGCTACAGCCTACAGGAGCATTAATGTACAATTACAAGGAGATGTTCAGTATCGATATTTCTCATATATACAATTACAGCGTAAACTCGACGAATACATGCACGCGAATCCTTAACATATTGGCATCAATTGCGTCATGCACAAAACGCATGCCAAAGCATCTAAGGTTACTGATAAAATATTTCTTATTTAAATATACATACTACGACCACTAGGTTGTCCTAATTGGGTGTTTAAAATAGCTGAAATGAAAAGATGATGGATGATGTACATGTTTGGTAGTTGCATGTTCCTTGGAAAAAATATACACTTTATTTCCCATTTAAGTCATCTTGTCTTGCTATTAGGTGATCTGTTCCCTATAAATTACTTAATTGCAACGAAAATTATTCAATACATATGATGTTATTATATTACATATGATCATGTTCTCTCTCTCTTATTTTTATTTTATTTTATTTTATTTTTTGGGGCTGACTCTCCCCTAAATTCTGCGCACATAGTTATTGGTAACAAATTAAAATTTCACTGGTTTTGCTGAACCGGTGATACAGAAGAACAGTGCTCTAGTTATCAAACAAATTGAAGTGGGTATCTAACGTAAGTCCAATCTTTGTCTGCAAAATTTTGTTCCCCTTCTTCCTCAAACTTCTCCTCCATCTGCTATTCGACAAATCCCATTTTGTGTCAGACAAAATATCCCCGAAAGCTACTACTAACAGCTCCAAAACCATACCTCTTAATACACACTGTTTCTAAAACATTTCCACCAAAACTAACACACAAAATTTAACTTGATAGTTCTCTTTTTTTTTTTTTTGGAAAAATAAAAAATAAAACAGATTCCTGTTTTTGAACTTTGAAGTTTTGCTTGAGAGTTAAAGATCACACTCAAAAAGCTTAGAATACGCTTTGGTCTCCTCAAATTGACCAGATCGTCTGCATGCAAGGGGTGGGAAAAGAGAGGTGGATGGAAGGCAAATAGAGTTAGTTATTAATGAAATATTCTTTGACTGAGAGCTCAGTTGTTGACGGATTCTTTTATTTTTGTTTGCAGCAACATGGATGTAGTGGTCTAGACGCTATATCTAGTCCACGGACAACGCAAGCAGAAGACGAAGTGATCTCAGGATGAAAACTACTACATTATTGTGGCATTCCCTCAAAACTTAACACGTCAGGCAACTTAAAAAAATTGGTCAGCAGCTTTTCAATTGCCCATATTATTACAATATGGATTTTTCGAATCGATCATACAAAATTCCAATCATTGAAGAAAATGTACAAAGGTGCCTTGATTGCATTTTTTTTTTTTTTGGTTAAGTAAAAATGGTGCCTTCATTGCATCTTGGGTTGTATTTATTGCATTATTGGTTAGTCTGTAATCTTATGAAGCCAATGATAATGCTATATTAAGATGCATTTGGCTTTATGAGGACACGTAATTTCTAAATCAATCTATGTGGGTTGTGTTTTTGTATGTTATCATATGTTTCCAAATCAGTCTATGTGAAACAAAGGTACTTTTTACTTTTTTTCGTGTATTAGTGAAAGTAGTCCATGGTGTGCCTTCATAAACATCGGCAGCTTTTATATGTACATAGTCAGAATTTATATTTTCATTTGGCTGACCTAGCTTTTTAATAATCGAAAAATATGTACGGTGTTTTAAAGTTATCACACTCAGGTTATTTTAGGAATCCCATTTCAAACATATGAGATGAATGTTAATTCTGACCTTTAGGGAAAGACAAGCTAGCCTCCTAAGTACATTGCCTGTTGGATAGGAAGTTTCTAGGGATTGCTATAATCTGATGTAGAGGGGATAACCTTTGCCTGTTGGATTGAGGGATTGTTTTAATCCGATTGAGATGAGGTATTAATTAGCATGTTATTTTTCATCTTCTTGTGCTCTTTTTACTACTAACATAAAAACTGGCAAAGAAATTACTTTTCAACAAGATAAAGGATACCTGCACTGCAGCGCAGCTGGGTGCAAATCCAACAAAACCATGTCAGAAGTGTCAAAATGCCATCTCAAAATGTGCCATATTATTTGGATTGTTCTTACAATGTCGTCTTGGCACAAAACCAACAAAACCATTTCATATAAATTTGATGACTACACTGGCCCCTCAATGTTTCCATCATCAACATTCATCAAGAGACATTCTTTCATCAATGTTTTGGCTTATGGACCATATGTCCCTCAATGTTTCCGTCATCAACATTCATCAAGACTTGCCCGGATATTCTCAATACCCCTACAAACATGCTCATATCTCTGAATAGACTGTGACCCCAACTCAGCAACTTCATAGAACTGCCTCATCAAGCGAAGTTTCATAACTAATGCAGTTGGGACCGTCTCCACTAGCCCCTCATCACCACATATCCCATGTACCGCACGACTCTTTGCATTGATCGTCCACCTCTCTAAAACATATGATTGCTGTATACTGCTCATTAGAGATTTTTTTGCCAAAATATGAAGGCTATGCCGGCATAAAAAGCCAATAAATTCAAACTTAGAACATGTGCAAGAAACATTGTGTTTCTCCTTCCCAAGCGTTACTTCATAGGCCGGACTTTCTTGCCCATCAAGTGTCACCAAGTATATTTTTCTTCCATCTTCCTCACGTGTTTTAGAGGCTTTGTACCGTTGGCTATTAAATAACTCTTCTTGGAAAATCAAAAATGATTTTCTTGTGTAGATCTTGGCTATTTCTTCTTCAACTTTGAAAGAAGTTCTCATAATTGGCTTGGTAGTTTTTGTCTTCACATCATTTTCTTTCTCACTGAGATAAAAGGCATCCAATGCTTTATCATATTGATGGACGAAATCACTAACCATCGTACTTGAACGAACATAATCTTTAAAGAACTTGTTCATATTCTCACTTTGTTGAGTTGTGAACATTCCAGCGCAAAATATGCCTCTCAAATAAGCTGGCACCCACTTTGCCCGCCTAGAATAAATATTTTGCAACCAACTATTTGCTTCCAATTTATACTTCAATAACATTTCAGTCCACTTCAACTCAAACTCTTCAATTGTGAGTGTTTCATGAATACAATGGTGAAAATCTTCTTGAAATTGTGGATATCTATTATAGACATGACCTAAATGTTCAGGAAGTTTTTGTAAGAGATGCCCTACACACAATTTGTGGGTTGTATTAGGCAATACCTCAGAGATGGCCTTAGCCATTGCCTCGTCATCATCAGTGATTATTGTAGATGGAGCACGACCAAGCATCGCTTCTAACCACGTTTTCAATAACCATGCATAAGACTCAGATGTCTCATTTATAAGTAAGGCACATCCAAACATCACAGATTGATGATGATGGTTAACTCCAGTGAACAAAACAAAAGGCATCTTGTAGTGATTTGTGAGGTACGTAGCATCAAAAGTCACAACGTCCCCAAAATATTGGTATGCAGCCCGTGATCTAGCATCTACCCAAAAACAATTCCCCATCGACTCATCTACATCAACTTGGATCGAATACACAAAGCCAGGATTAGTACGTTCACTTTCCAAAAAGTAAGTGTAGAAATTTTGTGCGTCTTCCTCTACAAGAAATTGTCTCCTTCGTTTGCCCAAGTAATTTTGAATGTCTTTACTGATGGAACTGACATTAAAATCACCACCAGACTCCTTACTCAAAACAGACATTACTTTCCGTGTTGGTATCCCCGATTCATTTAGCGTCTCTATTAAATTTTTTTGCGCTGGTGTCACCCGTTTATGCCCACGAAGCAAACTTGTACTCCTAGGTGATAACAACTCATGATTATGCTCGAGTACAAATTTGGATACAACCCATTTTTCTCCATCCTTTTTTATTGCCATCATCGCCTTACATCCAATCTTTGTCTCGGGAGCCTCAGGTCTTACTCTTTCTTTTTTAGAATAACGACGGAATCCTTCTCTCGAACAAACATATTCTACCCCAATTAATGATCTGTCTATGTTTGACAACCGAGTATGGTTTGTTCGAATGCTAAAACCAGTTCGTCTGGAGAAGACTTTATAGCAAGTATGTGCATCTTCTAGATCATCAAACTGTAGCCCCACATATGGCTCAACATATGAAGATGACATCGCCTTTGGTTCCTTGGGCAAGTTCCTATCTTCTACAACCTCAACATCCAAATCTTGAATCATCTCAACTCGGTTGGCACTAGAGTTAGCAGAATCTAAAATCTCCACACCAGCTCGGAAAACGCTCATCATTCAAGTTTTTACAAAACCTGTATCATGAAACAACAATCTGAGAATTACCACACTACAAACTCTACGTCATCTTATTTTAGATGTATTTCCATGTTTGTTCAAATGTATAACATGACAATGAGAACATGTGACCATAGTAGTGAGGTTTTTACCGTCCAAAACAAAATTCTCATGCATGATATAGGTGGAATTTTAGAAACTGTATCATGTGACTTAGAAAATGTTTGGCCAATCTGAACAGGCAACCATATGCAAGTGTTCTTCGAAAACTAATGTTGAGACAAGAATTTCAAGTAGAAGATGGCACCACTTTCATTTGGTCGAAACCAAAAAGTCAGGTTCGAAGATGTTTCCTATGTTCTACTTATCAAATAAAAAAAATATGTTTCCTATGTTCTAAAGTTGTGTAAGTGGGAGACATAGCAAACTACTTACAGTGCAACAAATACAGGGCAACAAATTCATCACAGCAACTACTTACAGAGCAAACGAGAATCACAACATCAAATACACCACAGCAACAAATACAGAGCAACAATTTCACCCAAGCAGATTGCTGAGTCTTGAATTTAACTTATGTTACTGAGATTATAGATAAAAGTGTAACACTCACTACAAGAAAAACCACCTATAGCAGCGTTTTCTTTTTTGCCACTAAAAGTGGATAAAAATGCCACTATGTTCTTCCATGTCGTTTTTCCTAGCGCTGCTCAAACAACGCTACTGTCTGCAAGCTACTATTCTTTAATGAGTGAAAGCAGAAAACGTCACTCTTGAAGTCTTTTTGCAATGAATTTATGCCGCCACAAAAAGACTATATTCGCTGCAAATAACATCTTAACCCTCGTTGCTACCAATGAGATAAAGACTTTTTGCGGCGAGTGTAATTCGCCACAAAAAGGTTAAAGCATTACAAATGGCCACCGCTATTAAACGAATTTATGCAGGGAAAGATTATTTGCGGCGAATTTAACTCGTCTTTTACAAAAATAAAAATAAAAAATACTAGTGAACCAGTTTCACTAGTATTTTGTGGAAATATATTATAATAAACTCTTCTGTAATAGCTGATCATTATTCTAAATACGCAACTAAAACTCAGCAAATATCTCATTTTTCATTATATGTTAATATGTCCGACTTTTTCATGCTCAATATGAGCTTCAAGTGTTGTGCTATAACAAATTACGCAAGCGAACACTTAAAAGCCTTAATTATAATTACTCTCTCAACATCTTCAAGTGTTGTGCTATAAAAATCTACTTGATTTCCATAAAAATCATTACATGTAGCTGTCATAAAATCATTACCTAGTTTTAAAGCTCCAAGTGATTGAATTTAACTGGATCTACTTTGTCAATTACCTGCAGCAGGCTTAATAAGTTTCTCTGCTTCTTAAATCCTGCTATATGTTCATCATGTAGTGTACAATAACTAAGTCAGCCCAATCAAATCAATTCATCCAATAAATGGCAATTAAACTGCATGAGAAAATTCAGTAAGAAAAAAAGAACAAAAAGAAAATTAAAAATGAACCCAGGTTCAATCTAAGTCAGAAGCAAAATATAGGACAATACATCAATTACAACATTCAAGTTGATCACGATAAATCTTCTATTGTGACCACCCAGATCAGTTGCACTTGTAAAGATTAAGAGAATAAGCACCATGCAACGACAAGCTAGCCCCTAAAACATAAGCATTGAGTGATAACTACTATGAGACACATTATATTACCATGTATAATGTGTCTTCCAGGCAACACAAACTTCCATAATATTACTACTTAATATTTCTTAAATAGCTCTTAACAGGGGGCCGTTAATATTCATGTGCAGCCAAATCAAAAACCCCAGTCTATAGTTAGCTAAAGTTAGTTAGTATATCTTAAACAAAACTGCCAATAAGTTTGTATCCTAACTAGTTACCATAACAGCTAAATTCATTCTGGCCATATCACTATCTCAATGTGCAGGTGTCATAACTTCAGGCAACACAAACTTCCACAGTGGTATCACTTCCCATTAAGGTAAGAATATCTAAAGCAAAATAACAATTCTACAGATAACTCCAACTAATTTGACATCATGCATAAAAGCAGGGGATGGGTTTGTTAGAGATTCTATTGAGCAAGCAACCTATATAACGATACTCAAGATGATATAATGTACATTTTTTTTTATAAGTAAAGATGATATAACATACATCAACAAGCATACATATGCACATATACTATTTATATAAAAGTGTTAGATGAAAACTGTCCATACATAAGAAACAAAAGGAACCTAAAATAAAAAATGCTATGCATTACCTAAAAACATAAAGAAACCAGAAAAATAGGTGCCCCAACAAAGCCAAGGACTGCTGCTTTATTATCTACCTGCAAATATAGGCATAGATAATTAAACATAACATATAGAAGTATCAGTTGCAGTAAAGTAACCTTTACTTGTACAGACAAATGAAACTATCCCAGGTTTATTTTAAGTCCATAGAAAAAACACATAAAATCAGTCATAAATAATATATAGAATCAGTCATACTTTAGCCCATTGGCAAATGATGAACAGAGTGCATGACATCTTAAAGAAAAGTAACAGGCAAAGAAAGCCCACTATAAGTTCAATATATAACTGTCCAGCCCATCATCATAGATAAGCTTAGCAAAAAAGATAAACTTACCAGTTTACAAATCAGAGGCTCTAGAATGGGCTCCAGCAAATGATGAACAGATTGCATCCTCATAACCTCCATAACAACACTAAACATCATGAACATAATCATTAGAAATAACATTTCACGAAAAAAGTTTTCGCCAGTTTAATTTAATATATACCTCATCAAATTCATACACACACACACATTATAGAGCCAAGTGCACTGCAGCACTTTCATATGCAAGCAGAAACAATATTTTTAGTACACATGCCCAACACTGCAATTATTCAATCAGAAACCATTTTCTACAGTCTTTCCCTAAAGTTTAGCCCAAAATCATGAACCCTACAGGATTGGGACTCTGACCTTACACTCAACACGAACCCTTAAAGGGAGAAAATTTCAAAATCTAAAGAAAATAAAAGGGAAAAAAAAACCTCATATTTATTCTCTTCAAGCTTGGGACGCTCTTTCTCCAGAAGCTTCTTCTCTTCCTCGGCCTTTGGTTTGGGGATCGGAGAGATAAGGTCTACGGGCCTATGGCTCTTCCTCTAGACTCTTTCTAGAACCTTCAGTGGATCGGCTTTATCACCCTTCACCACGACCTTCGAAGTCTTGGAAACCCTAATCACTTCTTCGACCCCTGACCCAATCACACACATACACGACAAGACACATTCAAATACTCAGCCAAAAGACTCGGAAATCAAACGAACAAATAGACTAGGGATTGGGAGAGAACAAACGACCCTCTATTGAAACACAAGATCAAAACTAGAGAGAGAGAGAGGCGCACAGAGAGAGGTAACTAGAGACGAACGGAGAGAGTGAGAGAGACACACACTCACTTGCTAGCTAGGAGAGGTGGCGATGGCGTGGGAAGGGCGGCAGTCCGTGAGAGTGAGATTCGAGACCGAGACCGAGACCGAGACCGAGATCGAGTGAGAGAGAGAGAGAGAGAGAGGAAGATGAGGGATTTGGGTGGGAAGTATCGTGGGTCGGTAAAAGTGACTAAACGCTATTACGGCGCAGAAAACAATCGCCTTTAAAACTTCTCAATAGTGACTGAAACAAAGCCTCGGAAAAATGATTGATTTAACGACGACAATGTCGCCGTTATAGTATAGAATATCGCCGCGAAAAATGCAGAAACTGAAAATGGTGTAATTTTCGATTTGCATTTGGCCGGGGCTGGACGTATCGCCGCTATTGCCACCTTTTAGCGTTAATTTCTATTGCAGCAAACTAAAAGTGCCGCAAAAGGACATTTTTTTTGTAATGACGTATTTGACAACAATATTTTGAATATACTACCGGCCCAATTATTAAAATAAAATATTTTGATATTAGTAATATTTTTTGTACCATTTTAAAATAGTCTAATATAAAAATAAATTATATATATACACACATGAAGTATAAAAAGATCAAATTATATATATACAAAAATAAATTATATATATACACACATGAAGTATAAAAAGATCAAATTATTAATCGTTTTATGATTTATACAAACAAAATATATATTATATATATATATATAAAAGAAAAAATTACAAATCTATATAAAAAAAACCAATTAAAAATTTTTTTAAAACAATTCCAAAATTCAAAATTTGATATTTTGATTGGTACCGGCCGAAACAGGTCGAAATGGTCGAAAAATTAGGCAAAATGAAATATATGTTTTTTGTACCATTCAGTCGGCTGATACGACAAATTTTGATCGTACCGACCAGTATGAAATGGTATTTAAAATTGTGCTTGGCATTACCTAAATGGTAAATGAAGGTTTTCTCCTATTATTTTAAAAACAAAAATAATATAGGTTTGTTTTTTTATAATTTAGTAAGATAAATATTAATTTTATCTTATATTAGCTCCCTCTTTAAAAATTATCTTGACCCCTCTATAAAATTTAATCTAATTTAAAAATAAAATACATATCATATAAAATAAAACGATATAATAACATGATGACATATTTTTATTATAGATAAAAATAAAAATAAAAAAGAATTTAGATGGTTTCTAACATATTTTTAATATTTTTTTTATTATGATGAAATGTTTTTGATATATTATATTTTTTTAAATATATAAGTTATATTGAACTTATTTTATTTTTATTGTAAATTTTAATATTAGATTGTTCTATACTACTTAAAAAAATATATAGAAATGGAATGAAAAATATTTTATATATTTTATATTAATTTTACTTGATCCTTCCTAAAACAAATCCTTGATTCCGCCACTATTCTCAAGCAAGGGGTTTGAGACGCAAATATGGTTTTTTTAAAGTACTACTCCATCTATAAAAGAATTCTTTAAATTAATGTAATTGTATTTGATTCATTAAATTTATTTTATAATAAAAGTAATTTTATAATCTAACAAATTACATTAAACCACGTTAATTTATAGATTATTTTTATATAATTTTTTGTGAGTAGTATATTTTCGTTTTTTATAAGTCTGTCCCACAATTAAGAGTATTACCCAAAACTCACACACACGTATTTTTACACATTAAAAAAATGTGAATTTCTTAGAATGTTTCCAAATGCCATGATTTGAGAGTATTGCTAGAGCAGCATGTATGTGACGAGTCTACTGTTGGACTTCTGTTGAGGTGTTGTGACAGGCCAGAATCTGGGGCCTGATAACCACGTTTCGGATGCATTGAAATGTGCCCAACAATGTCTGGACTTTTGGGGTGGGGTGGGGTGGGGTGGGGCGGTGTGTTGATGGAAGCTTTGATTCAATATAGAATGCATACAACGTGTTTGATGAATTCCGGCAAATAGAAATCCATTCAGGGTTCAACGAACAATCTTGTTTTTTTTTTTATTAATTTCCCATTATCTCTTAAGTTTTTTAATGTTTTTTTTTCCGGCAATTTGCTTTCTTTCCTTGAGTTTTACCTATAAAATTATTCCCGCATATATTTTTGTTTAATGACATTAGAACTTATGTTTCAAGTTAGGGGTAAAGACTAAAGTAACAGTTCTGATAATTCAATGACTTGAAAATAAAATGACTTGAGATAAACTTGAAAGTTTAAATAAAATATTATTATAATATAATTTTTTTAATATATTATTATTATTTTAAAATTTGAAAAAATTATATTATTTATCATATCTTGTATAGAAATTTGTAAAAATTAAATCATATGATAGTCCCATTTGATTGTTATGCTTGTTTGAGTTTTATTCAATTCAATTTAATTTTAAGCTAAGTTTTATATCCAAATATCCAGTTCTCAAATTATTAAATTTATCTCAATTCAAAATCCCATTTACGTGAGACTCACAGCCTTTTTCAATTTAAAACTTATGTATACGTGGGATTTACAAATATTTTTTAACTTTTTATAAATATATTTAAATCTATCTTAATATCTAAATACATTTATTTATCCGAGGTGGACCTTATAAAACTTACTCCATCATTTCAACTCATTATTATTCAATAAGTTGAAATGAAATGAGTTGAGATAAACCTAAAATTTAAATAAAATATTATAATAATATGATTTTTTAATTTATTAGTATTATTTGAAATTTGAAATTTGAAAATTATGAATAATTTATTATATTTTATATAAAAATATATAATAAAAAAATTATAAGATGAAATGAAATAGGATGACAGACTCTCTCAATCCAAACTAAGCCTTATAGTTTAAAGAGATGAAGTATAGTTTCTCAGATAGAGAACTCTCAGAGATTTTTTTTTTATTGAATTTGGAAATAAATATATAAAATGGATTTACAAATAATGAGTAACGTTTGATATAATTGTATAGTACGTATCCACTGTAAAATTATTTTTAAAAAAGTATTGTCTATTATTAAAAAAAATAATAATAAATTTTATATTTACTCATTTTTAAATAAATAAAAAATTACACAATACTTAAGCACCTACTGAGTACAGACGACAAATATCATTTTTTATTTTAAATAATAACATTTTATAAGAATATCCTAAATATATTTACAATTAAATTTCATTTTCATTCAAATATTTAACGGGTTCCCTAGCATATCTCTTTTCATTTTTATGGGTGACAAATATGATAATATATGTTATGAAATTTAAAAAAAGAAACTGCTATTACAAAAGAGAAATAAGAAATTTTCTCTGAAACTCTTAAGAACTGAAACTTTTTTTCTCTCTCTATATTTTCTTATTTCTCTTTTGCAATAGCAGTTTCTTTCTTTAAGTTTCATAACACGTTATCAGAACGAGGTTCTACCGATACTGAAGCTAGTGGTCTTCTATTTCAAGTAAGTTTTTAATATATTATTTACAGTTCTTGAGATAAATATTAAAGGTAATATTGCTAAATATTACTTGATAAAATTTTATTTTTATTCTCATGATAATGTGAATATATTTCTTAAATTCACAGATTTATTTTTGTAATATAATGTCAAATATTGAGATTTATTACTATTGACATTTCTGAAAAATGTTATTTATCCAAGATCCTTGATGAGATCTATTTGGATATGATGATAAACTTGAAAGATACAATCATAAAAGAAAACCATGTGTCCCTGAAGGACCGTGCTGTATATCTCATGATGAAAAATCATCTTACTGTGTAAAATGAATTAAGAGAGTGATATAAGCACAAGAAGATGTAATCCTCTCAAAAGATCATTATAATTTATTGCACCTGAAGTTACAAGATTTTAAGAGTGGTATTGAATATTCTGTACTCTTTAAAATCAGCTCAATATTAAAATTATACAGTGAAAATATCACTGATGATGATATATAAAAGAAGACATTATTTTTCATACCTCGAATGTACTCCTGCAGTAGCAATATCGAGAGTAAAAGTTCAACAAATATTCTGAACTTTTGTTTTGTCTTCCAGTGATTGAGCTAAATAATGAGTTTTTGTTACACCAGTTACGTCCTATTAATAATATCGAATTTACACAATTCCTAGAAATGAACGGTGCATCCTTTCAAAGGAATTAAAGGCGTAGACGTGGTAGAAAAATTATAGAAATGTTGGTCCCAAAAGTGACAACACTAAAGATGATAAAAATATATCGTATCACCAGAAGTGATCCAACTCAAAGAAGGGTAAAGGCCCTCAGAATAATTCTTAATAAAAAGATGAAAATATTTGTCATAGATGTAATATGACTAAACAATAGTTACGTACCTGTTGTACGACCAGGCACTTAGCTGATTTATATCAAGTTTCTATTAAAGGAAAGAATAAAGTGCATGAAACAAATTTAGTAGAACCATCAGATGATTTATTAGATTCAGTAGATGTAGACGTTACTCATCTTGATGTATCTGATTTCTTTAATCATCCTGAAGGTAGTATTGAATACTTAATTGGAGATGGAAGTGTTCCACTCAATTAATGTATTTTCTTTCTATCAGTAATAAAAGTTTTGTATATTTTGTAAATCATGGATCACATTGATGAGTTTTTTATTTATGAGTTGAATGATAAAAATATATGTTTGACTGACAATGCTACAACTCACACAATTCTCAAAGAAAATAAATATTTTCAAAATCTAACACTAAGTAAAGCCTATGTCCATACCATATCAGGTTCATCGGATTTAATTGAGGGCTCCGGAAGAGCTTATATTGTGTTGCCTAATGGTACCAAATTTTGTATTGATGATGCTCTATTCTTTTCACAATCCAGAAGAAATTTATTGAGTTTCAAAGATATACGTCGTAATGATTACCATCTTGAAACGACCAATAAAGGCAATAAAGAGCATCTTCTTATTACTAAAACAATATCGGGCCAGAAGCTCGTATTAGAAAAACTGTCTGCTCTATGTTCTGGATTGTATTATACAAAAATGAGAACAATTGAATCATGTGTGGTAATGCACCAGAAGTGCATTGACCCTAAAGTATTTATGACTTGGCATGATCGCCTTGGACATCCGGGTTCTATAATGATGAGACGAATTATTGAAAATTCGCATGGGCATCCCTTAAAAAATCAAAAGATATTTCTACCCAATGAATCTCCGTGCTCTGCATGTTCTCAAGGTAAGTTAATTATTAGACCATCTCCCTCAAAAGTCATTGTTGAATCTCCATCCTTTTTACAAAGAATTCACGGAGATATATGTGGGCCTATTCATCCATCAAGTAGACCATTTAGATATTTTATGGTTCTAATTGATGCATATAGTCGATGGTCACATGTTTGTCTTCTTTCCACTAGAAATGTTGCATTTGCTAGACTTCTTGCTCAGATAATTAAACTACGAGCACAATTTTCTAAGTATCCAATTAAGACCATTCGATTGAATAATGCAGGTGAATTTTCATCTCAAGTTTTTGATGATTATTGCATGTCAATAGGAATAGATGTTGAACATCCTGTTGCCCATACACACACACAAAACGGTTTAGCTGAGTCTTTGATCAAAAGGCTTCAACTAATCACTAGACCTTTACTTATGAAATCAAGACTACCTGTTTCTGCTTGGGGACATGCTATACTTCATGCAGTATCTCTAATTCGTATTAGACCATCTGCATATCATAAATATTCTCCATTACAGCTTGCATTTGGTCAACAACCAAATATTTCTCATCTTCGTACTTTTGGATGTGCTGTATATGTTCCAATTGCACCTCCACAACGTACAAAAATGGGCCCTCAACGTAAACTTGGGATATATGTTGGTTTTGATTCTCCATCCATTATTAGATACCTTGAACCCCTTACAGGGGATATGTTTAAAGCACGTTTTGAGGATTGTCATTTTGACGAATTAAATTTTCCGTTAATGGGTAAAGAAAAGTCGGTACCTAAAGCACGACAAGATATTACTTGGGATAATAAGACCCTGTCTCATTTTGATTCTCCTACAAATGAATGTAAACGGGAAGTTCAAAGGATTATTCATTTGCAAAATGTTGCAAATCAGTTACCGGATGTATTTACTGACACTAAAGGTGTAGTAAAATCTTATATTCCTGCTATTAATACTCCAGTAAGGATTGAAGTCCCTGAAGGACAAATTGTCAAAGCAGCAATATGTGAATCTAAAACACGCCTGAAGCGTGGAAGACCTATTAGTACAAAAGATAAAATTCCTAAAAGGAAAAGAATACAAAATGAATTTGGTGTTCCTGAAGAACACGTACCCACAATATAGGTCACAAATATAATTTGTGCTCCTAAAGAGCTCAAATCTTCTATTCCAGAACCTCCTGAAGAGGAAAATCTTGAAGAGTATAAATTTCTTAAAAAGGGACCTCCTGAAGAGGTGTGTCATGAAATGTTTTCCCCTGAAAAAGAACAGGTACCTAAAATTAATGAGATCTCAATACATTTCATGAAAACTGGAGAAATTCTGGATAGAAATAAAACTGTTGTCGACAACATATTTTCATATAAAATGGTCCTTGACATTACCAGAAGTAATGAAGAAAGTGAGCCAAAAAGTGTCGAAAAATGTCGACGTAAAAATGATTGGCCAAAATGGAAAACAGCTATTGAAGTTGAATTAAATTCGCTAGCAAAACGAGAAGTATTTGGACCTGTTGTCCAAACACCAAAGGGTGTAATGCCTGTTGGATATAAGTAGGTATTTGTACGAAAACGTAATGAGAAAAATGAAATTGTACGATACAAAGTACAGCTTGTCGCACAAGGTTTCCTGCAGAAATCCGAGATTGATTATGAAGAAACATACTCTCCCGTTATGGATGCAATAATAGTTTTTTTTAAGTTTTATAACAATATAATCATTTTTAACTGCAACATATACAAGAACTCTTTACGAGCTCGCCCTTCCTGTGTACGAAAGGCTCTTCGGTGCCTCTAACCTCTCCTCCAGATCTGCAAACGAAATCGAAAATCCAAACCAAAAAATCAACAATGGCGGCAGCACCAGACCATTTGTTCAATCTCCGGAACAACTTCTTCTTAGGAGCGTTCCAGGCAGCCATCAATAACAGCGACGTCCCCAATCTCTCCCCCGATGACGCCGTGGAGCGTGACTGCCTCGTCTACCGCTCCTACATCGCCCTCGGCAGCTACCAGCTTGTCATCAACGAGATCGACGACTCCGCGGCTACCCCTCTCCAAGCCGTGAAATTGCTCGCCCTCTATCTCTCCAGCCCCGATAACAAGGTATTTTCTCTTTCGTCTTATATCGGATCTGAGACCTCTGAATTTTGCTCTTTTTTTTTTCTTAGGTTTAGCAAGCTCAAGATCTATTAAGGCCGCGTTTGGTTGTTACGGAAATTTGACTATACCGGAGACGAAATTCGAAACGTACTTCGATATTTCGGTTGGATTCTTGAATTTGAATCGAATCCAGTTCTGTGCCACCAAACGCGATCTTACTGTTGGTTAGACTTAGATGGGAGAGAAAGGAGGTCTGACATTGGTGGTAATTGTTATTTGTTGTTAGGAGTTGACTATCTCGAGTCTGAAGGAGTGGTTAGCGGATCCGGCGATTGCGAATAACGCGATCTTGAGGTTGATTGCTGGGATCATATTCATGCATGAGCAGGACTACAATGAGGCTCTTAAGCACACAAATGCTGGAGGCACCATGGAACTGTGAGTCTCCTTATCTTTTCCTCTCTCTATCGAACCTACTACTTACCTACTACTTACAGTTCTCTATGCGTCGAATATTTGCATACTTAATCTGGCAACGTTCTCCTGACTGTTATGATTCACTTAAGATTAGACAGTGTGGTAGCATGTTTGAGTGTGATAGTTGAGGGCTTAAGGTAATCTCTTCCATGTTCCATCAACGTAGCTCTTGAATTGCAGGAGGTTGAAAAACATTCTTGGATTTTCAGTTTAGTCCCACATCAGTAGCCAACATAAAGATGGGAGAAACACAGGAGAATTTTCCGCTAGGATGTGAGGCGGGTGACTGGTCTGGTTAGGTCTAGTTTACTGAATTTCGTGAAAATATAATGAAGATACTATTAAGATGATTTTTTTTTTTTTTTTTTTTTTGAAAAGTAAGAAGTTATTCCATTGATATAAATGTAGATAAGCAAAACCCAAGTACACAGGAGGACTATTAAGATGATAATTGACCTCATCTTAGGATCGATGGCTGTAGATAAGATCTGTTAGGTTTGTGATGCCCTAGCTGACGCCAATGTTTTCTTCGTATTTATTTAATTAAAGAAATGATGATGATATTACTTGATGTTTTGCATGTTTTTCTATTCATTTTTAATGGTTTGAGAATAGTGAAACACTGTAATGGCTCTTTCTAGGAAACTTTTGCAAATTACCAACTTTATTTGTTACTGCCTGCCTGGTTTTGTGTAACTAACATTTTTTATTGTTAAGTGTTGGTGCTTTGTGACTTTTTTAAGGTGTTTCCTCCTCTTAAGGTGTTTCCTCTTCTATACTTACAGTATAAATGGGCTATCTCTACTCTTCTATTAGTATGACTGAAATCTTTTACTTATCTAAAGATAAAGGTTTTGTACCATATAGACTTCTCACATTTTTGGATTGCCAGTACGTAGGCCTTCCTACATACTTTACTTATAAAAAATTAAAGTGATTTAACGTTTTTATCTTAGGATGTACAATTTTGGGTAGCTTTTTTAACCTCAATGGGTGATGTAGTGGTCTTGGGATGGTCATATAAACCAGATGTCTTGGGTTCGAAACTACATTCACGCTCTTGGGGCCTTTAGACTAGGGAAACTTCTCCTTGAATTACTTATGGTCAATTTGCAAGAAACTCCTTATCATGGGCCTATGCACCCCTGGAATTAGTCAAGACTTTGTCCCAGATATTATGTGCCAATCAAAAAAAAAAGTTTTTGCGTAGCTTATTAAATTTCTCTTGATCATCTTTTATTAAGTTTTAGGCCCCCGTTTGGATAGTGACATGAGATGAGATGGTTTTAGATAAAAATTAAAAATTGAATAAAATATTATTTTTAATATTATTATTGTTTTGAAATTTGAAAATGTTGAATTGTTTATTATATTTGGTATAGGAATTTAGAAAAGTTGTTACGATGAAATGAGATGAGATGAGATTATCTCCGTATCCAAACAGGACCTTACTTTTATATTTCATGGAAAATGGCATTAGGGATATGATGCCTTGTATCCTTGTTCATCATTTTTTTTGACAAAGAAGCATGGCAGGCCTTCTTGAGAAGAGGAAAAATATTTCTAATAATGCTTCTTGTCAGTTACTAGCCTGATAGATATGTCTGCTTTTGCAGGCACTCCTTGAATGTTCAGATCTTCCTCAAAATGCATAGGTCTGATTATGCAGAGAGACAGCTTAGGGTCATGCAACAGATTGATGAGGACCACACACTAACTCAACTTGCTAATGCATGGTTGAATTTGTCCGTGGTACATATGTTGTCCATATTTTCTCAAGAATTTTAAACAGTCATTTGCAATCTTATATCTTCTTTTGAATCAGGGTGGTTCCAAGATACAGGAAGCATATCTCATCTTCCAAGATTTCTCAGAGAAGTATCCGATGACAAGTTTAATCCTAAATGGGAAGGCTGTTTGCTGTATGCACATGGGAAACTTTGATGAAGCAGAAACACTGTTGCTTGATGCATTAAACAAGGCAAGTTTCAAACCAATCAACGTGCTGCCTTTTCACTTCTTAATTAGCAAACTGGTAGTTTTTTGTTAGTCATTGGAAACTTGCCCAAATTATGGAATTGATGATACTTAAATGAGAATAACTTTAAACCAGTACAATCCAATAAGAATAGAATAACGAGACCAATAAAATAATGTCACATAGAAGATACATGTTATAGATACAGAGATGTTCTGCAGAGGAATTGTTCCCCAACCACTCCCTTCTCTCTCTCACCAAACCCTTCCCTCGCTCTCCTTCCCTTCACAAACTCCCCTCTCGCCAGCGATTGAGTGTCAGGACCATGGTTTGCAGGTGACGTCACCAACCCGTGTCCCCCTTCTCTTTTCTCCTTCCCCCTTCAATCTCTCTAAAACAGTTCTCTCTCTCTCTCTCTCTCTTTTGACCGCAGAATACCATACCCACAGGCTTGATTTACAGAAGACCGGCACACCCACAGGCCACAATCACACCATTGTTTCTCCTCTCAGAAGTTGTCATTAACAGATTATTATTATTATTATTATTAGTCCATCGTCCTTTTTTCATTTTTTTTGTAAAACGCTTCTTCTACCTCTTCTTCTGGGTTAAAGATTCTTCTACATATATTTTCTTGCATTTTTTTATGACTTCGACCATTTTATGTTTGATTCTTCATCACAAAACAAAATTGAACTCTTTGTTTTTTTTTATTCTTGTAAACTGTTTTCTGGGTCATTGTTTTTGTTTGTTTGCCGATTTAAAAAGAAAACTTGTTTCCATTTTAGAGAGATAGAAAGAGAGGTTTGTTGGTCACGTTATGGTGGCTAGCTTGATTTTTACGAACAATCTGAGTTACAGTTTGGAGAGAGAGAGAGGCAGGTTTTGATTATGAAGTTATATTGAATTGATTTCTGCGTTAAAGGGACAAGTCTAGTCTCTGGGAAATTTTGTGCGTTTTTGATATTGTGTTTCGGTGTGGTTAGTTTTAGTAGAGTTTTATAGACTCAACTGATGTGTCCTTTTCTAAGTGGTGTCCAATAATGTAGACTTATTGGATGCATCCGGTTAGAAGCGTGAGCCTATTTAATTTGTTTTAGTTGGGCAAACAAGGAAACTTTATTAACTATCTGTTTCTTTCTACTTTTGTACCTTTTATCTTTATTATTTTCTATTTGTTGTCTCTCTCAAAATCCCTTTACCTATGATATTTTTTTGATTAGTCCTGATACCAAAAACACATGTACTAACTAGTAAATATTACAATACACACACCCCCTCCACGCCCCCCCTTCCACACTCACACATGGCCACTAACACACACGTAACTGGTAAATGTTATAATGGTTATGTTGAATTGGCATTAGACAAGTATGGGATAATTTAAAAATATATAGGTGATGAAGAGCTGTTTGGTTATTTGACACAGGATGCAAAGGATCCAGAAACTTTAGCCAATCTAATTGTATGCTGTCTTCACCTTGGTAAACCATCTTCCCGTTTTCTCAGGTAAACTGTTATTTCATGCCCCATAGTTGTTTCCTTTTACTCTTTCAATTCTTTTTGCCTAAAAACTGGTATGGGAATATGGGATTAATGAAAGAGCATGTGTGCTCTCAATTATTTACATGCTATTGCAAAGGCCAAAACTAGTTGCAGCTTGACAACTGAGCGATTATGTTTTTTATGTGTATTGATGATGAGCTGACCACTGCGGTCTGTGAAATTAACTCTATATGACTATATCCCTTGGATTTTTCTCTTACTGCACAAATTTTCTTCTGAACTTGTTAAAATAATGTCCTTCAAGCAAATTGGCTGTTCAAAGCCTCATAAAATCTGTTCGGAAATTTTTTGTGAAAACACGGTACCAATAACAAGGACTTTCAACTTGATATCAATAGAATACATATAATAGGGTTTAAAAAAAAAATGTTTTTATCTGTAAATTTCACGTAAGACTTGATGCTTGCCAACGCATGGTGCATCTTGAAATAAATAGCTTGAAACTTCTGGTCTTGTAAAAAAAGAGTGGACGCTCATTTCTTCAGACTTCATATCCAAAAACTAAAGCAGTGATAATCAAGGATCAGTGTGCGTGAAGGCATGAATGTGGTTTCTCTTGCATCAAGCATCAAGAGTTCTTAAAACGTCTTATTAATATTCTCTGTGTTCTTTTTATGCAAATAAAATCCAGGTTTTTTTTTTTTGAGTAAAACCTTGATCCTTAAAGCAGATTGAATTCTGGAAGTTTGATTTTTATGTTTTGTACTTTAGACATACCTAATTGTACTCCCAACTTTTGTATATGGTTGAACATGATAAATGTCTTGTGGCCTTGTAGTTGCTAGTTTCTAACTTTCTATCCTTTCTCAAATTGGAAGTTTAGCCAACTGTGCGTTCATAATTTCGACGGCAATATAGAATGCAGGGTGACTTTATCAAGCAACTGTCTTAATGCACCTTTTTCTCTTATCCTGATAGAAGTGATTGCTACAAATGAATATTTATTTGAATGGTGGCTGACTGACTTAAGTCTCTGTAATGCAGCCAGTTGAAACTTTCACACCCAGACCACGTGCTCGTCAAACGCTCATCAAGTGCAGAAGAAAGCTTTGACCGAGCTATTCAATCGGTTGCATGATGACCTCTTGTTGGGCAACAGGTGAATGAATGGTGGTGCTCTATTATATTGAGACCTTTCCCTGGTCATGATGGATGTTTTTATTGGTTTGTGTAAGGTACGAGAGAACATATAAACTGATTGCAAAAGATGTATTTGGGGACATAAAAGAGTTTTGGAGTTCATACTAATTTCACTTGTTGGGGTGCACAATTGTTCGATAACAGGGGTCATCATATATTGAACGTTATGAGAAATTTAATTCATTTTGGGGGCTTGTGATGCTTATATTCATGCTTGGCTTCTTTTGAAAAAATTTAAAAAAAAAATAGAGAAAAGAGAGGACGTGGAATGTAGTCATGGTAGGTAGGTGGGTGGTTGTTTATCAGTTCTCCCTTTGTTGTACTGTTCGTTTGTGTCTGCGCTATGAGTGTTGGTTGACTTTACTCAATATTTTCTCTTTTTAAAATATGTAAACTGGAACTGTATAGATTTGGGCTCCAAGTGGTAATTTGGCATTTGGCGCTACAAAAGAAACTTGAATTTGAAGAATAGAATTTGCCCGAAAATAGGCTTCTGTTTTAATATTTTTCGGTGTATTGGGTCCAAAAATCAAAACCTCCAAGTCGCCTTGAAGAACTGAACAAAGCTGATTTGAATGGTTTTTATAATTTTTTCGGTGGGCTTGGGTGCCCAATCCGATTGACAACTTGAAAGGCATCGTATTCAGTAACACCGACAGAATGGGACCTGATTAATACACACCCCCCTACTAGAGCTCATATCACTCATCCATTATTACATGTCAGATCAAAGCTTAGACGAAGGATTAAACCCTACGGGAAGTGAGAGAGAATAGACTATTATCCTTGATAATTATTCCTTAACTTTTCTCTAAATTATTAGAATATTTTTTTTTTTCTACTTTCCTAATGGTCATGTTTTTCAAAATTTAAGGGTCATTTGTTTCTTTTATCTAACCGTCATGTTTTTCTATCTAACACACTAGTTCAATATACTCTAATTAAAAAAATATATTTTCATCATTCCACATACCATATTTTTTTTTTATTTTTTCCTCTTACCAAATGTGTGATATATGGATGATAAGTAGAAAAATTCAATTACATTAAGAAGAATAAAACAAAATAAAAATTGTGGTGTGATGTGTAGGGATGATGCAAAGCTCTAGTTTTATTACTTGTTCTCCTCTAAAATCTTTTTTTTTTTTAAGTTTTCAAAGGTCATAGATCCTATCATTGGCAATCACCAATGAGAGTAGTAAGAAGGGGAAGACAATAATCAGTGACAGTTGTTGAACTATCATTGGTTCCGAATCATGTAACAAATAAGTTGTTGCATCCTACTAGTACTATCTCATACTGCCAGACTATAAAAGAAAATTTTATCAACTTCATACCCCCATTCTATGAGAGCAACAGAATGCGGCTGAAATGAGTACTGCATGGGGTACCTGCATTAATCTCCTGCTATGGAATGGTGTGATCCTTTCATAAGACAATGCCGATTAGATTCCGTACCCATCAAGATGTAACTTTTGCCATCTCCAGGCAGTCTCCAAACTCTCTTTAAGATCGGTGCGTTGTGCCGTCCAGTTCAGTTCTTCCTTGATTTTAGATGGGTCACTGTAAACTTTGGTGTAGTCACCAGGTCGACGGGGTAGGTAATCAACTTTGATTTTCACCCCAGTAGCTTTCTTACATGCCTCCACAAACTCCTTAACAGATTTACCTGATAAAGCGAATAAAAAATAAGCTTCAGGTCTCTATTGAGAATATAAGAAAATCCCCCAGGTACAGAACAAGAGAAAGATGCTTATATATTATAATGAATTCTCTTTGCATATCGTACCTCTTCCAGTTCCAACATTGTAAATTCCAACTTTTTCGGTTGTGCCTTTTCAAGAGCTTTCACATGAGCATCAACCAGATCAGTTACATCAATGTAATCCCTGAAGCAAGTGCCATCAGGAGTCTAAGTCAGTTCCTCTAACCTGAAAGTACAGAACACTAGGATTAGAACGTCTACTTATATGATTACTCTAAAAACTAAAATGGAGAATTTTGCAACATCATGCATTAAATAGTATTGTGACAATTCTCAATTCAAAAGACATGGTTGTGAACTCTAAATTATAGGTTTGAAGATTTAATACTATGTGCCCTTTCGATTTGAGCTTGAGAGCATTAAAAGCAATTTTAATAGTTTAAAATGTGTAAAAATACGTGTGAGTTTTGGTTGATACTCTTTAATTGTTCAACAAACTTATAAAAAATGAAAATACACTAGTCACAAAGGATTATATAAAAATAATCTACAAACTGATGTGACTTAATGTAACTCGTCAAATTATAAAATTATTTTTATTGTAAAGTAGTTTTAATGAATCAAATAAAACTATATCAGTTTGAAAAATTACTTTTGTAGATGTAGTAGTACCTTAAAAAAATCCATCTTTGCATCTCAAATCCCTTGCTTGAGAACAGGAGAAAACCTCAGTTACCATTTACGTAATGCCAAGTGTTACACTTTTATCTATAATCTCAGTAACAAAAGTTAAATTCAAGACTCAGCAATCTGCTTTAATAGATAAGTTACTTGGAACATGTTCTTGCTTTCTATCCACGATGTTTCTTGACATAGGCAAAGAAGAAGCAAGTTCCATGAAGAATGATCGGGAACAATTCCCCTTTCTACCATTTGTGAAACGAGCCCCGAAGCCTTATGAAAATCTCCCTTCCTGCAAAGAGCACTGAGCAAGGGATTATAACTTGTTATATCAGGTATGCAACCCCTCCCAACCATGTCTTCTATGAGCTTTAAACCACTACTAACTTTTCCTTGCCTGCAAAAACCACCAATCAGAGCATTGAATGTTGTTGGAAGTGGAAAATAACCAAGACCAACCATCTCATTCACCAGCTGAAAAGCTTCACGCACACATCCTTCTTGGCAAAAACCGTGGATTAAATGGTCATAAACAAGGACACTTGGCACTCCCCCTTCTCTGAGCATCTGATGAAAAACCTTCTTTGCATCCTCGATACCGCCATCTGCACAAAAACTTAAAATCCTCAAGCTCCTATCAACAGCTCTAGGAAATAACTTCCCCATGTTGGACAGAAAAGTGAGGGCCTCGTTGAATCGACTTTCCTTATAAAGACCATAAACCACACTATTATAAGGGCTAATACGACCCCCGGATCCCCCCTTACTCTCCTCCATCAGTTCCAAAATCTTAAACCCATCTTCCATTCTTCCTCCTGAACATAAACCTTTAATAAGTGTACCATACGTAACAAAGTTCCAGCTGATCCCTGCTGTTTTCATCTCGTTAAACAGATCAAGAGCCAAATCCAACATCCCAGAGTCACAACAAGAAGTAATCAAAATGTTGTATGTTTCTACATTTGGAAGGCAGCCTTTCCTCTCCATCTGCTTTAGTAAGCGATACCCAACTTTCACTTTCAGTAATCTACAAAAGCCCCTTATCAAAGTATTATAAGCCACAATGTCAGCCATACCGCCTTTACTCTCAAATCTCTCCACAATCTCAACAGCCTCAGCCACACGACCAGCATTGCAGAGAACTTCCAGCACCTTTGTCACCGTGACAACATCAGGCACCACCCCCAAATTGAAGCACTTCTCTAACAAAACAAGAGCTTGAACCAAATTCTCTTCTTTACAATAACCAGAAATTAATATATTAAAAGTCACATCATTGGGCTCTTCCATTTCATTCATCAAGCTCCTTGCTCGCCCAGCTTTGCCTTTCCTGCAAAGTGCATGAAGCAATGTGTTATAAATCACGGTACTTGGTGTAATTCCCCCAGACTTCATTGCTTGCAATAGACTGAAACCATCACCAATCCTATTGGTCGAGCAAAGGCCTTTCATTAAGATCCCGAAAGTATAATCATCACCTTGGACACCGCTACCCATCATTCGTTTCCTATAAAACTCTCTAGCCAAGTCAATATTTTCCCCAACAAGAACATCAAGTATTGAATTGAAAATCTTCAGAGACGGTTTATTTTCAAACTGTGAAACCAAGTCAACAACTTTGATCACTGGCTTAACCATACCTGCCCGCCCTAGACCACGGATGATGGTAATGAAAATGTCTTCATCAGGGGGTGAACCGATGGAGTCGGGCATTTCACAGAGCAGTTCCTTCACAATATCAAAACGACGGAAAGCACAGAGCTTGTGGATCAAAGCACGGTAGGTGGATTGGGAGTGGGTAAATTTGGGGAGTTTGGATGCCCATCTGAAGGTTTGGAGGGCTTGGGAGACAGACTTTTGCTCTAAGATTAAATGGGCAATTTGCTGCTGAGTTGGGACAGGAGATGATGATGACGACCATGATGGGGATAACGATGATGAAATGGGTTTTGATTGTGGGCTAAGAAGAAGAAATCTTTGATAAGTTGTTATGGAGAAGATTGGAAGAGTTGAAGGGTTGGAAATTTTAGGCATGGACTCTGTCGATAACAGAAAAGGTCTCGCCCTTAGCAAACAAATTTAATCGTATTTTCTCGGAATTGATAAACCCAAAGAAACCCAATTCAATCAAATCAGGAAAGACCAATCTAGCAGAAATCCTTCACTTGGAACACCTAGATTTTCCAATACCGACAGGCTCAGAAAACCCTAGTATGAACAAAGAATACTGAACGAAACAGGTTAGAAAATCCATAGCAGAATCTAAAACCTCAACATCAGCCCGGAAAACGCTCATCATTCAAGTTTTTACAAAACCTGTATCATGAAACAACAGTCTTTTAGAGAATTACAACACTACAAACTCTACGCCATCTTATTTTAGATGTATTTCCATGTTTGTTCAAATGTATAACATGACAATGAGAACATATGACCATAGCAGTGAGGTTTTTAGTGTCCAAAACAAAATTCTCATGCACGATATAGGTGGAGTTTTAGAAAATGTATCACGTGACGTAAAAAATGTTTGGCCAATCTGAACAGGCAGCTATAGCAAGTGTTCTTCGAAAACTAATGTTGACACAAGAATTTCAAGTAGAAGATGGCACCACACTTTCGTTTGGTTTAAACCAGAAAGTCCGGTTCAAAGATATTTCCTATGTTCTAAAGTTGGTAAGTGGGAGACATAGCAAACTACTTACAGTGCAACAAATTCACAAAAGCAACTACTTACAGAGCAAACGAGAATCACAACATCAAATACACCACAGCAACAAATTCACCCAATCAGAGCCTCTAAGCAACAAATTCACCCAAAAAACTCACCTACGCAGCCCCTAAAATACACCCAATTAACTACTTACCGAGCAACAAATACACCAACCCCTAAAATACCCGCAACAAATACTATGCTTACTTACAGAAAAACCAGACACCAGGGACGAAACCAGAATTTTGTGTTTGAAAGGGCGATCGATAAAATGTACAATAAATATAAATTTTATAAGGATGATCATATGTGATAAAAGTGTCATGTTTTGTTATTACTGAGCTCTTTAAATGTATATTAATTTTCGAATTGTTCACGTCTTTTTTTTTTAAATCAATTATTTTTAAATATTTGCTCATATTTTTCTATGATTTAAGAAAAATTTATAGATTAAGAATAAATTTGAGAATTTTCTAATAAGTAATGATGTAACACTGTTAAATTTTTAACAAACTATATCTCGTAATCATATAAGTTAGACTGAAACTAAATAAGTGAGTATAATCAATCAAGTTTATAATCATATAAATTTATAATCAATTTTTTTATTAGAATTAGACTGTTAGTTGAGTAATTGTAAGCTTATGTGAGTTAAAATTTGAGTTTAAGTAAAATTAAAAGTTAGAATATAAATAGATATATATTAAGATTTAGATGAATAATTTTAGTAAAAAATATTTTGGGGGGGGGGGGGGGGGGCAATTGTTATTTATTTTTAATTTGAGAGAGAATTTTAATTATATATATAATTATATATATTTATATTATAAATTAATTTTTCAAAAACTTTAGCCCCCCAACCACTATGCTGGGTTCGCCCCTGCCAGACACTATTACTTATGGAGGAGTCAGACTTAAAGTGTGGCCCTATCATATGTTTTGTTTCAATATCTGTTTATTATGAGTAATATTGATAAAACCAGCCTAAATAAAAACAAACTAGAGCATATCGAAGATAAAGAAGGATTGCAAGTCTAGCTAGCTAATTTAAAACTCCTTAGTCTACAACAAATTAAAACAAAGAGGAAACCATCTTGATTATAATTTTTTTATGCAAAAAATTCTAGTATTTTTTACACAAAGAAGATACATGCAGTCTGTTGTGGGGTAAGGCGGGGGGATTTTTTTTTTTTATACATCCCTATTGCATTCTCCCAAGATGAGAGAAAATTTAGGGATTTCATGCAAAACGTCATCAACCTGTGGGGGAAAGATAATAAGGCCCAAAAATTACTAACATATAATACTCACATCAACACCTACACAATGTGGTAGATATGATGATGATATTGACTCGGGAGAAAATTCAACCTTTGTGACTAAAACATACAAGAAATTACTCGACAGTGACGAACTAAACCACAATTTTTATAAAGCAACCAGTAAATAAGCAAAGGGGGAGTGATCGAGAAACAAAGATTATCGGCAATACCTATGTTCACGAAAGAGGGCGCGGCGCATCCAAGAGCACTTTGTATCGCATATGCTCGCCCTTCAATACAAAGAAAATCCCCTAATTTGTCACTGAGATTTGTAGATGGAGGCACTGGGATGATTTTCGTGTGGGTTGGGAAACGACACCAATAACTTCGACGGAGAAATATGATAGGCAGATTCTTCAAAATCCCAGCGCACATAGATCACTCACACTTTCAACCACTATGTGTATAAAGTTGGTGGTCCATCTGAGGAACAACGTCGTGGTGGTAGTAGTGGAGAAGGGAGAATCGGCAGGGAAGAAAGGGTATGGGTCGATTGTATCTAGATGGGTCTATCGGGAGGGAAAATAAAATGGAAAGCGGGAGTTGGCGCCCAAGACCAATGCCGTCAATTGTATCTTGCTACAACAAAAATAAATTTCTTCCGTCGACTTTTTCTCACCACTTAAAGTTAAAATTTCGTCACAAAATTGAGAAGTGAGGGACCACCTGACTTAACGGTTCGCTCACTAGTCACTATGGTAATGCTGCGACGATTTATATTTCGTTGCAAAAAATATTATTCGTGGCAACTTCTTTCCAACCGAAATAAAATTGCTGGGAAAGAACAAGTTTCTTGTAGCAGAAATGCTATACAGAGTCAACAAGTTCTGGAATCGAGCGGAGTCAGATGACGTGTTTCTAATTTTAAAATTCATAAAACCATCTCTGATTTTAAAAAGAAAAAGGACGCGGGATGAAAATGAAAATCATATTATTCAAAATCAGGGTCTCATTTAAAGAGAGAAAATCGTGAACGACAAACGCCTCAATTTCTTTTGCGAAATCGCAAAATCACAATATCGGAGCTGAAATATTTGTGCCGGAAGTGAAATCGCATCGCAGCATCATCAAAATCTGATTGCCAAAACGCTTGCTCGTGCTGAAGGTGAAATCGCTGCATTGGCACGACGATGCATCTCGCCAAATTAAGGTGCTCCTCTTTCCATCTTTAATCCTCTTTGTTTCTCTGTGATTCTTAGGCAAATACAGACAGTTATGGGTCATTGGTTTGTGTCTTTGTTTGGAAACTAGCACACGAAACATTGTTTGAGTGTTATTGCATCCAAATTTGCGAAGGAGAACCCATTCCTACATCTAGATTTGTATCTCGCTATGGTACGGTAATTTTTGGTCCAAAGAATTCCCCATTTCTGTTTCTCCATTACAATAATTTTTGTTTGTATCTAGTGATATTGGAGTTATTGATTATGTATTTTTGAGCCTGTGATTCTGTATGGCCAACCGGTTGTTTCCATTGTTTGGGTGCTTTTGAGTACTTATTAGTCAATATGGCACTGATTAAATGCTTCAATGGAGGTACTTTTGATTATTGAATACAAGGCACCTTTCTTTGGTTTCTGATTTTCTAACATCAGAAAATTAGCAATGTCTTTAAGAAAGACACCATATACTTTTTAAGGTGTATGTATTTCTAGTTTATTTTTTGCTTGAGAATCTGAGATTCAGGTATTTACTAAAAAAAAAATGTCGCCTCAAAGTTTATTTTGATGGATGAGTGTTTCTCATAGGATGATCTAATCTAATTTCTGTACATAAGTAAGTACCTATCTCAGAAAAGAAATCTACTAGCAGTATTACATACTTGTTGAAAAGACAATTGCTCTGTATTGATACCACTTAAAAGGTTTTTTTTTTAGCAACTGATTTCATGCATACCCTCAATAAGTTAGGCCGCCACTTTTCTTTTTAATAATCAATTAATTTGCGATTGCATGGTTTTTCTTATTGTTAGTAATAGTAAGTGATTATGAAAGTTAACCCATAGGAGCAAAACTTTTACACCAAAACTTTTCGTAAGAAAATGCTAAGCTCAATGAAAAGAAATTTTCGTAAAAAAATGCTAAATTTGCCGTCAAAAAATGTTGATTTAGTTGTCTATTTTCTCCCCACCACCCCCCCCCCCAAAAAAAACTATTCATTCATTTAGCTCAATCTCATAATTATCTATTTAAATTATCTTATTAAACTTCATGAAAAGAAATGATAACTCATGTTATTTATTTGGTTTGCAGTTTGGCCAATCATGCATGACAGAAAGGAAACTAAATCAACAATTGGTGGCTCACAATCGTTTAATGAACAAACATGAGATATCGAAGTACAGGAGGATGATGGAACAAAAAGTAGTTCGACACCAAGTAGAACTCGAAAACCAAACACCGGAGCAAAATACTGATCCATATATATGAGATTGCACTTTTAGTGTCATATTTGGTTTTCAACTTGTACTTGTGACCAACAATTTAGTTTGAATCCAAACTCAAAGCAACTTTTCTCCATGAAAGCTTATAATGTTGTAATCACTAATTTGTAATGAGAGATTTTATGTATTGTAAGCAAGTGATATTTTACACTTTCACTTATTGATGTAAATATTTGTTAATTAATTGCAAGTGAATTGGGCTTGCATTACACCTGCAGTTAGAGATATTTGCTAGTTATTTTCAATACACATGTATTTAGAGACATGTTGATTAATTTCCTTCATATCTGAATAAAAAAAAACTCAGGAAAAGATGCTAGAGTGGACAAAAGATTGACCTTAAGCTGATCAGAATGCTTTTCTGTTTCTATGCAATGTCCATCACAATATTTTTACTTCAACTCAAAATATCTAATTTTTAACATAATCATTTTCAACATAATTGGTGTACATAATATGACGAAATAATAGATATTACAACTCAGCCAAAAAATGAACGCATTACAATCAAAGTAGACATTCATCTCTTGAAAAAAAAAATGCAACAGGATTTTTTTTTTTTTTTTTTGAAGTAGGACTATCCTGGGTAAAGAAGTGGGTTGGTTCCTAGTTCATCCATCTTCTGTTGATATGCTTCTCCATGTATCTTAACTAAAATAAAGAACTCAAAAATTAAAATTTATCATAAGGTTGCTTTAAATACCTCCTTACAATTGATTAGCTCAAAAGTTCCCAATTTGGTGGCAGCTTCTTCGATAAGCTAATTGTGTTTCATATAATAATTTTTCTGTTTAGCAGATATTATACACTCTTGGAATAGAGTTTGAAATTCGTCCAACTAAATAATATGAGCTTAAACTAAAGCACAAATAATAAAGTTTTGATCTGAACCATATATTCATCAAGAAAATTTGCAAATCTTGGGAAGATTCAAGAAAGATTTGAGAGAACTATTATCCTCATGTGCCGACATCTTTGGTAGAGAAGAATACTATGAATCTTTTTATCTCTAAACTACATACTGAGAACATATAAATCAAATTGGAGTTTACATTATCATCACCCCTTACATAAAAGTTTTCACTAATCTTTTGATCCTTGAGGGTAAATCTTTCCTGCCAATATATTATAATTTGTTAATAAAAAAACTCTACATAGAGAAAAGTGGCTAGTTGCATATATTAGGGTTCATCATGCCGATGCTGGGATTTTGATGATGCTGCGATGCGATTTCACCTCCGACGCGAACGTCTCATTTCCGATGTTGTGATTAAGCAATTTCAAAAATGGGCGTTCGTCTTTCGAGGTTTTCTCTCTCTAAATGAGACCCTTGATCTTGAATGATAAGAATTTCATCTTCATCCCACGTGCGATTTTGATGATGTTGCTATGCGATTTCACCTTTGGCGCAAACGTTTCACCTCCAATGCTATAATTTTGCGATGTCGAAAAGGAAAATGGGTATTTGTCTTTCGCAGTTTTCTTTCTTTAAATGAGACCCCTGAACTTGAATGATACGATTTTTATCTTCATCCCGCGTCCTTTTTCTTTTTAATTTTAAAATCAGAGATGATTTTATGAATTTTAAAATCAAAGACACGTCATCCAACTCCACTCGACTCCAAGAACTGCCGACTCTGTATAGCATTTTTGTTCTTGTAGACGCATGATTCATAATCTGGACTTGCAAATATTTGTCTCCCAAGATGAAAAAAATTAAAAAATAAAAAAGGAAAAGAGAAGAGGAAGAAGAAAGTTGTGGTTATAGAGCATGTCAAATATAGATATTTGTTTTGTGTGAAAACAACTTCTCATGTCCGCGGCAATTTATTTGGAGTAGTTTAGCCATCTTATCGTCCTAAAACATGAGAACCTATGACTTCATAAATAAATAAATAAAAGAAATATGTCCAAATTAATGAGAATTCTCTTTCCTAAAACTCAAAAAATGGGTTTAAGCTGTAGTTTGGCATTTATTGAATCGATGAATGGTGATAATGAACATGAATCTCCACTGAGTTTGGAGGCTAAAACTGTATATTTGGCTGGATGAAAATGCACATGCTAAAGTTTTTTGAAATGAAATGACATGTAATTAAGAACCAATTCGGGTTCTTAATTTGACATTTCAAAAAAAACTTGGAGTAGTCCAGCCATTCATGCCAAAGTTAACAATATATAGAATAGACATGTAATTAATTAGAACCGATTTAGGTTCATTAAAAAGTCTAGACAGCTAAAGTTAACAAAAATTTGGGAGGGCAGGGGGGGCGGGGCACTTCGCATAGAGAGAGAGAGAGAGCGCGCATAGACGAGATGTGAATCGGGGGCAGGGATGTACAAAATGGCCGAATCTCGACCCGGCCCGAAATTGGTTGAATCGGAAACAGGTAATACTCATTATTGATTACTTATTTCACCGAATCTCGAACTGACCCGATAACTCGACTCGAAATTGGTTGAATCGAAAACGGGTATTACTCATTACCGATTACTTATTTCACCTTGCGAATTTCAAATCGTTCAAAACTGAAATGCATATCAAAAGCTCCTCTCTCTCTCTCTCTCTCTCTCTCTCCACAACCTCAAATCTCCGACTTCCACCTCCAACTCCACCATCTGCACGTGATTTTTCACAATCTCCACCTCCACCGCAAAGGCTATTCTTCCCAGAAGACCTCAGTTGATGGGACGATGACAAGGGCAAGAAGAGTCGGATGCATGTCTACTTCGAGCCCCTCAACAATGGTCATCAAGGATAGATCCGACGAAGATTAGGATGGCTATAGATAAAGTATGGTCAGTACTGTCGTTTCTAATGGGTTAGGGTTTGTGCGACTTTGATGGTTGGGTTTGTGCGATTTTATGCGATTTTGAGGGGTTGGGTTTGTGCGATTTTGATGGGTTAGGGTTTGGGTGATTTTGTTTTCTAATATCTTAAGATTTGTGCCATTTTGTTTGTGATTTTTGTTGTGAGATATCTATACTATCCTTGTTATGGGATTGTTGTTTTCCAAGAACTTGTGTGATTTAGCATGCGATTGATTTGGATTTTGGAATGGTTTGGAAAATCTCACCAAATAAAAAAAATCAGCAGTAGCAGCAGCAGCAGCAGCAGAAGAAGAAGAAGAAGAAATCAAGGAATCGGTTAATCGGTTATCGGAAGGAAAGCTAATCGAGTTGAGTTGGAAGTGAGCGATTTCGAGTTAGGTCGGTGTACAGCCCTAGGAGGGAGAGGTGGGGGTTACGGCATGTGAAATACGATGGCTTTATATTAATTCCAAGAACCAGGTTTAAAATTGGTATTCAAATATTATAATTTGCATCCAGGATGAATAGATTCGGGTTTTAAAAAGTGATACCATCTCCAAGCGTACTCTGGGTCAAATCCCATGTCTGAAATCCGGTTTTCTCAAGTTCCGGATAAACAAATCCGGTTTTCTCTTTTGCCACTTGTTTCATAGCCCTATTTGAAATTTGTAAACTGGAACTATATAGATTTGGGCTCCAAGTGATAATTTGGCATTTGGCAATACAAAAGAAACTTGAATTGGAGAATAGAATTTGTCCGAATGTAGACTTCTGTTTCAATATTTTTCAAAGGTTTGGGTCCAAAAATCAAAACCTCAAAGTCACCTTGAAAAACCAAATAAAGTTGATTTGCAATGGTTTTTATAATTTTTTCGGAGAATAAATCTAGAGGGCATCCATTGTAGAGGGAGTATCCACTGAAACCATGACGTGTCGACCGGGTTCACTAAAAGACTAAACCGGTCTATACGTTTTTCAACTCTCAGCCCTCAACCCGCGAAATAAGCCCCCCTCGTCTTTCAAGTTCTCAACCCTAGCTCTCCCGAAACAAGTCCCCTTCCTTGCTCTTGACAGCCATTGGTTGGTGTCATCGACAACCATCAGCCCTCCCTAAGATGAACTCAGCCCTCACGAAGCTCTCAGATGTGCAGGAGGTATGTATCTGTTCTTTGGAAATAATCTGTGATTCTAGGGTTTTTTATACCCTCCTGTAGATGTTGCCTCTAAGTTGAGAAAATAGAGGAGAAAGAGCTGAGAAGGTATCAACTGGAGATCTCATCTAGTTTTTCAGGGACTAACTATGTTCCTGAGTTTTTCTAGGCAGATAGGGCTGCTACCCCTACTTGCTCTTAGTTGTGGATGCTTAGAGATTTCCCTTTAATTTGTCAAAGAGAGTATAATTAGGAGTTTTAACATCTTATTGCAGGTCAGGCTTCTGTTCAATTTAATATTCCATCTCTTGATTGGTTTCTAATTTTGATTTCAGTTCCTTTGTTCAGATCAATTTCTATGTTAGGTTCCCTTCCTAACTGTCCTGTCTTGCTCAACCCGTTCATTATTTTTATGTTAGTTGCTTAACAATTTACGCTTTGATTTGAAGCTAGTAAAGTATGGTTCATTTTCCAGTATGTTAAATTAAGTGAGTCGAGAGGTTTCTTTTGATTTTATTCCAGTATTCTTTGTAAAAGGCAAAATATCTAATAATAAATGTGGTAGATGCATGTTATCCATGCATTGGAAGTTTCTATAAATTGTCCCACGTAATTTTTTTCCCCTTTCTTTGGCATAAGTCTAGTTCATTTCTCCTCAAGTTCTCTGTAGAATTTCTCGTTAATGTTTTGTGCTTCTCCTGATAGACAATGATGACTCATTAAAACATTAGCTCAAGGACATGTCACTAGAATTCTCAGGGCCAGTTTCTAGAATCAACGAAGTGTTACCTGAAATAGTGAGTTCATTGTCTCCAACACCCACCTCATGCTCAATAGAGATCATGAAATCAATTGCATCTCTCGTTGAAGAACAGAACATTTTAGAAGCCAAAATTGGACTTGCTACTGGAGTTTCAACTTTTCTATGGTTATACATCTGCATCCAAGGGTATGCACTAATTGAATTTTGAACCATTTTTTTCTCAATATTCGGTTTTCTGATGTTTGTCTCTTTATCCTGCTAGGTTCATATGTCGGACAACTCTAATAAATATTTGGTATCTTATCTAATGATGACATGGAAAGCAAGTTTTATTGGAAATTTTTGAACATTTAATACTTTGGAATTCAGGTATTGAATGCAGGTATTGACTTATTGGAATTCCGGCCTTCTGAAGTTGTTGCAGCAGTGGCGATTTCTATTTCAAGTCAAATACAAGTAGTGGACATTGATAGGGCCAAAGAGAGAGAGAGAGAGAGAGAGAGAGAAATGTTATTATAATTCTATGTAAATTGTATGTTGCAAATTAAACCTATGTAATGAAAACAGGTTGTGTACTTCAATCGACTGTGTAAACTTTAGCCAAGTCTTCTGTAGTTAATTGACTATGATCATTTAATCTATAATTCAGGCAACACAAGTCTATGTAGATTTTTTTTTTTCTGTTTCTTTGTTTTTTAAGGTGCCTATTCTATATGTTCGGATTTGTTTTTGCTTTTGCTATGATTGTACAAATGAGCCAAAACTACGATGAGAATGGTCAGCAAATTGGTAACGAAATACGACTCTTTCCAATGAGAATGGTTAGCAAATTGGTAATGAAAATCTATGTAATTAAGCTGCTAATATTGAGTATGGAGTTAATGTAAAGAAATTCTTCCAAGAACACACAAAATTTTGATCCAAATCAAACTAGTAGAAATTCATATAAATTTGTTATATTCATTCATAAGAGTCTGAACTTTTCAGGTACATATCAGTATATTACAACAAGGTACACATGGATCATGTGATGAACGCTCCTGCTGTACATATTTCACCCTAGAATCTCTAGAAACTACACTATAGCCTCTCCAAAAGGTACAATAATTACAACACAAGTGTTTCCACACAAAGCTCCTAGTCTACAATCTATAGAATCAACACTAACAGTATCTCCACGACACTGGAATACGAAAAAACAGCTACTAACACTTGGCTCACAACACAACAATGGAACACCACAGGGCGTGGCGATCTCCACAACTGGTCACACAGGCTCGATCAACCATTTCCAAATCTACACAGAAAACAAGAGAAAAAGTTAATATATATACCAAACAAGTATGGTTATTAGGCGAAACATTAAGAACAACACAACAACCTTCTTCACCTTGGAAACAAGTTTTTTTTTTGGACAATTCCATCATAAGCTTTCTGGTGTTTTATTGTTGCAAGACAATTTCATCTTTTCACACAGCAATCTTCCTCACCTTTGAAACATTTTTTTTTTTTAGAGCTATTAGTCTAAGATAAACAAGAAAAACGTTAATCCATCACTAGATGATACGAAATAAAATGTTTAAGTGTCTTTAACCTGCATTGCAAGCTTTCCTGAGATTTTTTTGCAGATTTTTTTCTCCTTCATATGTTACCTAGGTGGTTCAAAGGATGACAAAATGAGATCCCATACGGTACTGGATGATACGAGACATATTTTATTATGTTAGGTGTAGGAAAAGTTCATTTTCAATGCATTATCCCAAACAATGCCGCATTTCAGTAATATGCCCAACACAGAGAATTAGGAGAAGGATATGATTCTCTTATTTGTCTTTGATCGTGCATATTGGGGCCAAACATTACTAAATAAAAACTTAGAATTAGGAACAGCCAAATTATAATGCATGACACAGAAGTTAAAAATGCAATTAGACCTCATAAATTATGATTCCACCGTTTGTTTAGTTGCTGGTTTTACATTAACCTCTGCAACCGGATCAGAATTGCTGAAATTAAATTATAATAGTAACACAAACATATATTCTATAAGGATTTTGCCTATTTCTATTCATTCTCCCCATCCCCTACCCCTCAAAAAACAACAAACGTATCTTCGCTCATAATTAAGAATTACCCTATAAGCAAATACTTAGCAAACAGTCAAAAATTACCTAGTGTGAACGATCTTGACACTGGTTTTCATATTTGGTCGAGACCAATTATAAGCAATCGAACCCGCAAGTCCGCTAAACCACAGAGAACCTTTGAACTATAATAGAATATAGTTCGTGCATCAATCAAAGCAAAAGATACCTACTCCTATATGAAACAAATGCAACTAATGATAAATACAGGAAACAAGTTTAGACGTTTTGTGTTTCATTATAAAATACATAAATCTTAACCAAAAACTCATGGGAGAAAACATTCCGGAAACCAGAGAGTAAATAAATAAACAAGAACAAGACAGAATCGAGGAAAATGAAGAACAGAAATACCAATAGTTCGAAGCTTATGCTCGACGACCCATTCCCTCGTAGATTCGAGTTTGATCTTAAATTTCGCCACATTCGAGAGAAAGATGGAAACTTTCCAAAAATAAACGATGAAATGGTTTGCTTTGCGAGGAATTAATACACGAGCGAGAGAGAGGAGCAGACAGACTCCGTCGCGGATGGTGCTGGGAAGAGACACGGGTTCCTGGCGAGGGAGGAGAGTGGGTTTCGAGGCGGGATGGATGCAAAATTCGAATGGAGTAGAAAGAAAAATCACGTTCGTTTTGCTTTAAAAAAAAAAAAGGAAAAAAAAGGTAGAAGCAGCCACGTAGTGAGTATACTACGTGCACTTGCTATAGTAGCTGCTCTGTAGAAGGACTCATTCAGTATCCCCGACAGAATGAGACCAGCTTAATACACATAACCCTACCAGAGCTCATACTGTTCATCCATTATTACTTGTCAGATCAAAGCTTGGATGATGAATTAAACCATATGGGAAGTGAGAGAGAGAGAGAGAGAGAATATACTATTATACTTGATAGTTATTCCTTACTTTTCTCTAAATTATTAGAATATTATTTCTTTTTTCTACTTTCCTAATGGTCATGTTTTTCAAAATTTAAGGGTCAGTTGTTTCTTTTATCTAAATGTCATGTTTTTCTATCTAACACTTGTTCAATATCCTTTTATAAAAAAATATTTTCATCGTTCCACATATCATATTTTTATTTTTATTTTTATTTTTTTCTCTTAACAAATATGTGATATATGGATGATGAATAGAAGAATTCAATTACATTAAGAATAATAATAAAAAATTAAAAAAATTTGTGGTGTGATGTGTCGGGATGATTCAAAGCTCTACTTTTATCATTTGTTCTCCTCCAAAATCGTTTTCTTTTTTTTTTTTTTAAGTTTTCGAAAGGTCATAGTTTTCAAAGTCTAATAGTAATTATATTTGATACTAATGATCATGTTTTTCTATCTAATAATAGGAGAACTTTGTAATCTAATTTTGCAATGGTCAAATACTATCAATATAAATAGAACGATTTTCTCTCAAATTTTCATTCATCTAAGCTCAAGTTTGTCTTTCATTCATACTTCATTTTCTCGTTAGTTTTTTGTCCGCATATTCGTTTCCTCTCTATAATTTCTTTTTTTTTTTTTTTTTTTTACTAGATGACCTTTTACATGTCACTCTTCCTCAAATAATGAATCTAAATTAATTTCAATTTTTGTTGTAGAGACCAATCGTCCTTAATTCAAGATCTCCAAAATTCAGCAAAATATGAACTTCGTACAATCTCGTTAAATGGACTACTTTCTGGTTTCCTTTTTCCCTTCGATAATGTGAGAGCCTGATTAGGGTATGGTCTTTCTCCACAAGAGAAAATCTATTTGCAAGCATAATTGTGCACTAATATGTGCACCAATCTCATGTGATTGGTCAAAAAGTAGATTTTATTGAAAATAGTGCTAAGTTAAATTTTAAATATGGATTCACTAATAAATAGTTAACAATCATGTGAACTTGGATCGAGCTGGCTCCTTTCAAATTTCATTTGCTAAAAAAAAAACTAAAAACACAGCCTTTCAAAAGTTCTAACATTAAAATCAAACGCAAGGGGATCAAATAGCTATTAACAGGAGCTCTTCTATTAACATTACTCTTTTATTTTAACAGGGCCATCTGAGCAAAATATGACCTCACATCCTATCATTGGCCATCACCAACCAATGAGGGGAGTAAGAAGGGGAAGACAATAATCAGTGACAGTTGTTGAACTATTATTGGTTCCGATACATGTAACAAATGGGTTTTGCATCCTACTACTACTATCTCATACTGCCAGACTATAAAAGAAAATTTTATCAACTTCATACCCCCATTCTATGGGAGCAATAGAACGCGGCTGAAATCAGTACTGCATGGGGTACCTGCATTAATCTTCTGCCATGGAACAATGTGATCCTTTCAATAAGACGCTGCCGATTAGATTCCGTACCCATCACGGTGTAACTTTTGCCATCTCCAGGCAGTCTCCAAACTTTCTTTAAGATCGGTGTGTTGTGCCGTCCAGTTCAGTTCTTCCTTGATTTTAGATGGGTCACTGTAAACTTTGGCGTAGTCACCAGGTCGACGGGGTAGGTAATCAACCTTGATTTCCACTCCAGTAGCTTTCTTACATGCCTCCACAAACTCCTTAACAGATTTACCTGATAAAGCGAACAAAAAATAAGCCTCGGGTCTCTACTGAGAATACAAGAAAATCCCCCAGGTACAGAACAAGAGAAAGATGCTTATATATTATAATGAATTCTCTTTGCATATCGTACCTCTTCCAGTTCCAACATTGTAAATTCCAACCTTTTTCTGTTGTGCCTTTTCAAGAGCTTTCACATGAGCATCAACCAGATCAGTTACATCAATGTAATCCCTGATGCAAGTGCCATCAGGAGTATCATAGTCAGTTCCTCTAACCTGAAAGTACAGAACACTAGGATTAGAACATCTACTTATATGATTACTCTAAAAACTAAAATGGAGAATTTTGCAACATCATGCATTGAATGGTATTGTGACAATTCACAATTCAAAAGACACGTTTGTTAACTCTAAATTATAGGTTTGAAGATTTAATACTATGTGCCCTTTGGATTTGAGCTTGAGAGCATTAAAAGCAATTTTAATAGTTTAAAAGCTCTTTGAGGAGACAATGGTATGTCTTTATGTCAAGTTCAAACTCTAGACAGCTGAAGATTGTGGACAACCTCTCCACAGATTCTATTCACCAAGAACAGGTCTTGCAGATTTACTTTTTGTATTTGTCAAGTTTAAATTTAAGGTTTAAAGATTTTTGAAAAATAAATCTGAGACTTGGACCTGGTGAATAGAACCTGTGGAGATTGTTAAGTAAAAAGTAGAATCAGTGCAACCAGGTCTCACAGATTTGAAGTGGCCAAACTATTTCTTTAAATTTGAGGATGACTTCATTTTGAAGAGATGGATGCAAGAGCCGAATGCTCATCACTAACACATCCACAAAGGCTTGTATGGTAAGAAATGTGCATTGACCCTATTTGAATTTGGTAAATAATGACTTAAAACAGATATTTTCAATGTGTAAAAATATAAATCTATTTCAGTAAGAACTCAGCAAACCTTCAGCCCAGGAATAATACTACGAGCTGCATCAAAACAAGCACCAGAGATTCGTCCGTGCTCACGTAGTTCAGGCCTAGGAGCTTCACCTAGTCTGCCCCCTGGATCTGACCCAATCACATTGAAGTATCTGACATTTTCAAAAAGGAAGTAGGACAATCCGTTTATTTGGTATAAATGATACTTGCTGATTATATTTCTTACTCTTATAGGAAATGAACGAGAGGGAGTCAGAAGTGAAGTCTGGCCATCACTTATTGTTGATGTAGAAAACTATATATACATATATATAAGGTGTACAGGTAGAAACCAACCTCAGGATCATGATTGCCATGTCTGACTTCTTAGAAAAATCAAGGATGATATCTTCCGCCATCTTTTTAGCCTTTCCATATGGATTAATGGGGGCCTGAATTCATGCAACAATGTTTATCAGTTGTTCAGCAAAAATATCTGTATGCACCAAAATTATTCGTAGCATGTGACTCTAAAAAGTTTATTGCCTTTGATGAAAAAAGAAGAATAAAACCAACATTTTTTTTTATATTGGTAAGAAAACAAAATAACTAAAAAAATAAAATCAAGATGCTTTTTTTTTTTTATTGTTAACCATACACACCCAACTTTTAGCAAGAAAAATAACTTAAAGAATGGTATTTGAAACCGGATTTTTTTTTTATCCCTCACCTGTGGAGTTCCTTCAGTAATGGGCATCTTTTCAGGTTCCCCGTATGTTGCACAGGTACTAGAATATATCAATTTCTTCACACCATGTGCTGCCATGGCCTCTAATACCACCAAGGTGTTTGATGTTATGTTATGATAATACCTACCCAACAAGGTCAAAGATAAAACAAGTACCATGATTTATTAATTTCCACTGATAAGGCACCGTTTTGCTTGCTTACTTGAAAATGGAATCAAGCAAAAAAATATGAAAAACAACAGGTATAGAAAATTACAAAATTAACCCATATCTTGTAAAAGCACACATGTATTATGGGCATATTAAAGCGTTCACACTAGAACAAAGTTCCAATATACAATGTTTAAGGAGCATGACTAGTCAAAATTCAACCTATATCCAAATCTAACTTCCTATCCAACCTGATAAAATGAATTCAATCACATCAATATATGTTCAAAAATCGTTATATGTTCAAGCTATATCCAAATCCAACTTCCTGCCAAACCTGATAAAATGAATTCAAACACATCAATATAGGTTCAACGTCAACAAGTTACCCGTTCTCCCAACCCTATTCTTCCAGTGGAGTGCCTTAGCAATCAACTAGTGTAGTGACATGAGAAGAGAAATAGATTTCAAATATACTATATATTTAATATCAGTTTCACTTTTGGAAGGGTTTTATTTGATCTTTTGGTGTTTTCATTTGCTTGAAGAAATGGTACATAAATGATAACCTTTAAAGAATAAATCTCAAAAACTCCCGACATATGAACCATTATCAATACTACAAACTCAAATTCCATTTCTCAACCAGACATTTAAAGGAACCACCCATACGTGATCTTATCTACCTCCCCACCCATAAAAAGGCCTGTAGAAACATCATGTCTATATTCATTAAGAAGTTATGAGTGTCAAAACAAAACATCGAAGAAATATGGAGCCAGGCTCATCTATCAAATCCTCAAGTTATTGTCTTAAGACCATATTAAAGATAAGTATTGTACTTGGGCATAGTTGAATATCCCAGTCTAATGAACCAATAAAGGAACCAATATCTAAAGACAACATGGTCAATCCGTGTTCATCTTGTCACAGGGAATTGGTTTTTTAAGGGAGAAGGGAAGAAAAAAAGGTCAGCAAACAAATATTTTTTTGATAAGTAGGTCAGCAAACAAATATACCCCACATTCCCTAGGCTAGAGCCCTTCTTCCCTTAGAATTATATTACAATTCATAGAACCAAGGGGGAGTTGAATTTATAGGTCAACCAGGCCTAAATCATACAGTTTTGAACTTGCTTAAATTGATTCATGAAAGCTTCTCACACGTAAGCTCTTTCATGCTGTTACCAAAGAGTTACTTACAATGAAAAATCTAGTCACACCAAATGAACTACTGATTAGGTCAACTACAAAACTTTAAGGTGTGTCATTTACTATTTTTCTTGTGTCAACAAGTTAATGATGCTTTCTTAGTTCTGCATCCATGGTTTTTGTCTTATAAGTTATCTCAACTTTGTCCTAAAAGGTTTGAAATCATGGTTGCAAAATACAGGCCCACAAGCAAAACGAGCATGGTTTGCATCGCAGGGTTGACATTGTAAAAAAGGCTAGATATTGATCAAAGAAAAAAATGCTTACTTAAGTGGATCAAGGGTGCTTTCACCAACATATGCAACCGCTGCAAAATGCATAACCGCATCAAAAGCATTCTCCGAGAATATTTTATTAACCTGAAAAATCTGTCAAGGAAACGCCTAGATGCAGCTGTTTATATTCAAATCACAATTTTTCTTCTCCCTTTTCTTGACAAGGCAATCTTATTCACAACACAGAGCAGCGAAACCCAAGTACACAAGAAAAGAGGGCGTGATAAGGATACAGATTTTGCATCCCCCAAGTCAGCATAAATAAACTGAAGCCTCCCAGGTTCTGGAAATAATGCTTGGAGAACTTTCACAGCACCCAGGTTTCCCCGTGAGAGGTTGTCCTGTCAAAAAGTGAAATCTCAACATGTTGTAATTGACATTGAAAAGTATAAATAATTAGCAAAATAACACTTTCTGGATAAAAAGCATACCACTATAGTTACGCGGTATGAGTTTTTCAAAAGCCGCAAGCTAGCATGTGAACCAATATAGCCAGCACCTCCTGTTACTAGGACGTGCATAACCCCATCCTCATGACGGGAGAACTGAAGAAATAAAAAACTGTTAAAAAAATTTCAGATTTGGACATTTCAGACTTCTTTCACTTGCTAACAAGTCATACAAAATCCAATTTGGTTAAAGTTCTAACCATATGTGATCACAGAAACCAAATTAAGCATTATTTGGGGAGAGGTGTGACCAAATAGTCAACTAAGAAAAAGGTTTCAAAATAGGAGTCCACAAAATGAAAAAACACCACTTAAAGCTGTACTTTAAGGGAAACAAAAATCAAACAGGCATATAAGTAATCCCAGTAGATAGCCATTATATGTTTTGAATATGTACATAAATCTGTGATGATTACCTAAAGAATATTCTTTTTTATATGTACCTAAAGAATATTTAGCACAAAAGAAAAATCGATTGCTTTCACAAAAAACTTTGCACCATTGACAATTTGCATCAAGTACATCTACTAACATAAAGCAAACAGTGTCTTATACAAGTCAATACCACCACTTGGGAAAGGAACGTCTTTCATATATTGGGAACTAACATAATCCCTTGACTAAATGCTAACTCTCATGATCCCAACCAAAGAGCAGGCCATGCTATGACTTTTCTGAGTTTAAATAGTCAAAAATTTTATTTTGAAGCAAGATTGCAGACACAGCATAAACATAATTATCATGAGCTCTACTTTGCATGCTTTAATGAGAGGATAAAATTACAAAATAAAGCCCACAAAACTTTGTCGTTAAAGCATGAAATATGGAAGCAATCAGAGTTCCCTTAGCTTGTACAGTAGAATAAAGTTTAGCAACTCCCTCCCCAACATCAACACCGACCATTCCCACTCACTTGAACATCTAGGGTATAACAACATTTATAAACATATATATGTTTTATTAAAAGTTTCTAATCGCATATCCCCTTTTTGTTAAAAGAAAGTACAAAGGAAAAAATGGCAAATGCTGCTGAGCTCTGATGTAATATGCCAGCCAAGTGAAATCAGAATTAGACTAGTTATGGCATCACAGCAAGGTGAGAAATTGAGATATACTGAACATTGAGCTTGACATAGGATTAAAAATGTGGTTATAGACATGCGCTAAAAGTATGCATCCATTCATGTTAATTACGTTAAAAAAAAAAAACACTTCAACACAATTGAGTACTTGTCATTGAGAAGGTCATTCAACTATAAGAAAAGGGAGTTACCCGGCTTGGACTAGTAAAACCTGTAGATCCCTTGAGGAGAAAAATGCATGATACAGTGAGGACAGCAACTAAAATAATTTTTCCTACAAAGCTGCTCTTCTTTTTTGGATCTGCGAAATCCATGCCTGCAAGTGTGACAGGGACTCAAAATACCAAACATAAATATAGAAACCCTTGAAACTTTAAAAGGATAATCAAGAGATAACTATAATTCGTGCATTGAATTAAACAATAGGCAGAACATAACCAGAGAGGAACCACAACTTCGCAATTTGCAAATAAATTTCATGAAAATATAACCAGATAGGTTTTGGGTGACCTATGTTTCACTAAAGAAAAAAGTATCAGCAAACAGTTTTACCTCCAAATGGCATAGATCTAGTTGACCTTGGCTGAGTTCTGGCCCTGCCAAAATTTAGCATTTGTAGAACTCCCAACAATCCTAAGATGTTATGCAAATAGGAATCTAATGCTTTGCCTTAATATCAACGATCAAAGTTGATCCCTCTTTTGGTGTAATGTGCTGTAACAAAAATCAAACTATGAAACAGTAACTTCCGGAAAAACAATAACTGAAGACACAATGCATAAACAAAAGCAATTATAACTCGGCCTTAAAAAGGGGAAAAAAAAGTTGACAAAAGGTTATATAAAACGCCAAAACTTGTGTGCAACTGAAAGCCTGGAAAGTTCACCACTCAATTCACGAGATGAAGACTGAGATAGTGTGATAAAGAATTTCAAGATCCACAAAGGCATAGAAGCCGAAACACGTGTAAAATGAAATGACCACTGTGATTGAAACAAATAAATGCGCAAAAGTTTTCAACTTTACTATTAATTATAGTCTCTGTTTAGGTCTAAGCCAAAATATAGAAATGGAATTTGCAGATTTCTTTCTCTGTTAGAATATGTCTGGCAAATAAAAATAGAGGGAACAGACCGCAAGAAATCACTTCTGAAATTTGAAGAAACTAAACCCAGAAATTAAAACCACTTTTCAGATTTGAAAATAAAACAGACCACATGAGATAGAAAGGAAGACATAAAACAAAGAGGAAAATTTCGATTTCACGATCCAAATAGTCCCATCCGAAATTCACAAACGCAAATATGTTACAAATACGAGAAACAAACCCCAAGAGAGGGGGGCAGAAGAATGAACCCACAAAAACCAGGGAGGGACGGAAATAGTTTTCCGAAGAGAAAAAGTACCAGAGATGGAGAAAGCGGCAATACAAGGAAGAAAAGAAAAATAAAAATGCCCCGCCAGCAAAAGAAAGAAAACCACGAATCAAAATTGAAAACTCCCATAAAACATGAATCAAATTTAAAGACTCCCACAAGAGAAAACAAATAGAAGCAAAAGAGTACCTTAACTTGAGTAGAACCCACGACGATCGAAATCGTAACAGAAAGAAAGAAAGAGGGAGAGAGAATTAAAATCTCAGGCCTAGTGAGAGAAAGAGAGCTAAAACGTGCAAGAAGAAGAAAAAGGAAAAGGGGGGAAAGAGACGACCAAGTCCAAGGATTGTGAGAGAAATGAATAGGCGGACGGGATGTTTGAATAGAGCTTATTATTCTAGTAGACGAAGAATTCTCTGCATCCATACTCTTGTTATTGTGTTGTGTTGGAACCATTTCCTTCTTTTCTAGTTTTATTTTATTTTTTTATTTTTTTAAGATTTATTGTACAAAAGAAACATATTTTCATCAGTGTCCAATCATCGGCTTCCATTTGTGTTTCGACGCGACGAATGCGGAGGTCCCGTCGTTTGCATTCACGACTTGCATGCTCACTGTGACAGTGTGACCGGCTTTTTCGATTTATTTGGGGCCTACACCTCTATGGCGCGCACCCTTCCAAACTGCCAACCTTGCCCTTCTGCGGAATAATCATTTTAATAATTATTAAATCTTTTTCCTATAATAATAATTAAATAATTTTGAGATTATTTATTAATTATAATATGAAAAATTATATTCTCCTTATCATTTTATGATATAATATTAAATAATAAATTTATAAATAAAATAAAATAAATTATTTTAAATTATTTAATATCGACAAGAAAATAGATAATAGTCAGCATTACTCTTACATTATTTATATTAATTTGTTTATACATTTATTTATTAAAATAAAATAATAATATGATTTGTTTTTTAAGAAAATATGATAAAAATCGTAAATTAAATTATTTTATCTAAATTTTAATGAGTTATGATACATTCAAGTCTGATTTATTATACTTTGAAAAAAAGACAAATTAATATTTATTAAGCTAATATGACAAGTCTCTATAGCCTCCATCGCTGCTATAACTTGGTGTATCAAAACATAGGTTTCCATATAATGTTTTTCATTGTTTCTATCAATCTAAACTTGTAAAGGAAATTACAATATTTACAAGATTTGATTTAATACAATATTTTTTCAAGGGATTGATATATATTTGCACCAATTAGAAGTCCTTTTTCCCCTCTTTAAAAATAAACATTTTTTTTGGCAAAAATTACAAAGAAACTTTTAAATTCAAATTATGGGTCCACATTTCAACCATCATACCATAGAAAATTAAAAAAAAAAAAAAGTCAGTGTTACGTATCCCTATCAATTTCATCTTGATTCCATCTTGTTTTCTTTTTTTTTTTAGTTTTTTTTAATATAATTTTTAAATAAGTGTTTTTAAATAATATTATAATTTTTTTATATTTTTAAAAATATTTTAAAATGTTAAAAAAATACGTAAAATAATACAATAAAAAAACTAAAAAAAAAAGTCGGATGAGATCAGGACGGTTTGATACGGAATAAATAACATTTCTCAAAAAAAAAAAAAACAAACAAACAAATTGTTGCAATAATATCTTATAAAGGCCATTTCCTCATTTCGCTAAGCAGGTTTTCAAATAAATGATGTCACACTTTAAAAAGTACTCAGTACATCTACGTATCGTTTGACGAGAATGTTGGAACTAACTAATAAATAAAATTATCAGAATATTACATATTTTGCATTAAATATAAAGTAAAATTAAAAAATAAAAAATAAATAAAAATTCCTTTTTCTCGACCTGTGGTTGTCAATGTCATTGACTCATTAGACAAAAATGTTAATGTAGGGTGTTTTTTTTTTTTTTTTTTATGGGATAACGTGGTTTGAAAAGTTACAGACAACCTTGCAGAGAGGAAAATGTTCACCCTGATGTGGTGGTAATTGCAATCGTACAACATTTATTTATTTATTTTTATTTCTTTTAGCTAAGTTTGTTTTGTCGGTGCATACAAGAATAGTTGGTGCAATTAATTTCTAGAAAAATCTTGTATAAATTCTACTCTTATAAATTTTATATTCTTTTTTATATTTTTTTAATCTTCTTATTTAAATTTAAACTATAGAATAAACTTATAAAAATTAAGTAATATAATTTGAGTTTGTTACCTACAAAGTGATACATTAACACATTATTTATTATAAAATAAGCTTATAACTCACGTAATGTATAAATTGTTGTATATGTTGTATGTGAGAGAAAGAAATAAAGTTTTACAGTGAATAAATTCGAAATGATTTATGAGATGATTTATTTTAACAAAATAATATAAGATTAAAAGAATACTTTTGAGTCAATTTTTAAATCAATTTATATATTTATATATAAGAAATGAAATGAAACGTAAAAGTTACAATAATTTATAATAAAATATTACTTTAAAAATGATAATTATTTCATTAATCTAAAATTTCAAGTTTAATAGGTATTCTAAAATATCTACCTATCTTTATAAGTAGAATGTCACGTAAAATTATATGACTCTACTTTTATATATAGTAATAAATTTATTAAAATTTTATAAAAATCAAAATGCCAACTATTTTTTAATATAACTCGTGTGGGAGGTTTTCATATCAATGGCGTGTTGGGTGTGTCAACCAGAGACTCATAAAAAGGTTTTTTCCTTATCATATTTATATGATAATAGGTATGTGTAAGAAAAATAAATTAAAAGAAAAATATGCATGAGAATATTTTAAAAATGAGAAATAAAATTTGCAGCTAAAAGTATGCAAGTATTGTACAATTTCTTTAAAAAAAGATGAGTAAATATAAAATTCTTATATAAAATAATAATTTTTAAGCAATAATCTTAATTCTTTTTAAAATAATTATATGACGTTTATCTCTTTACGATTGTATGTAATATTATTTTAAAAAAAAAAATCAATATACACAGATCCTAAATTTATTTAATCATGTAATCCAACATTCTTAGAGAGCACGTTAAGCAGCATGAGTCCATGACCACTAAATTCAATATATATATATATATATATAAGATTTTAGAAAATAATTAAAGATGACTATTGGAGTGGATTGCTAATGGATTTCGACTCATTCAGGTTCCCATGATATATGGTTCAAAATATAAAAATTGGGAAATTAATTTGGAGAGAGTATAGAGTATAAATATTAAATAGCCAATCCATACGTCTTCGTTGGAATTAATTATAAATTCTAGTCTTCAAGTGGAAAGGAGGTAGGGTTGGTAATAGTCTGGGCGAAAGTAAATATTTTTCCACTTTTTCCCCCACCCTATACTAAATTACCAATTACGTAGAAGGTACGATTTCAAATTAACTTTTGGAATTAAATTCTTATAATCGAAAAGGAGAAAAAGAAAAGTAAATAAAAGAAAAATGAATCTTATCAATCCAATAAATAATACTGAACAATCTTATAATTTATCAGTCCTTTTTTCTTCAATAATTGGGAAATCATTTCGAGTCTGGACATCTAAAAAAACCAAGACTTTTTGGGATAAAAAAAAAAAAATTAAAAAAAAAAAGCACTCCATGCAATATCGAGGCCAGGCTTCCTCTCGTGAAGTGGATCCAACCATCACCCTATCCATTTTCTACATTCTGAAAAATTATAAATTGCTAATATGACATATCATTTTTTCTTTTTTGAAATAGTTTCATTCTATTAAAATTCAATGTGAAAAAGTCTACAATATAATCAAAATAGTCAACTAATTATTTATTGAAAGTCAACTTTTAAATCTCTCAAATAGAAAAAACTATCACTGCCTCTATAAGAAGGCATTTACTAAATTTATCTCAAAAGAAAAAATTAAACTCCCAACAAACCTAAAATTTAGGAGACTATTTCACATGATATATCATATTTAACAATGCGCAACGATACAAACACTGTTGCTTGTTCGTTAGTACTTTGATTTTCTTGCTAGTTAGTTGTAATTTTTCTAAAGTGCTAACCATAAAGTGCTTTGAAAGGCACCGACTTCTTTCTTACTAACAAAATTACTACATGCTGGCACTCAATTAGTAGCACTGTGTCAAGGATTTAGAAATTTTTCACACGTCCCATACGGCCTTAGGAGATTTTGTCCCGGACAAAACTCCCAAGTAAGCCTTCTAAGTGACTCAAGACAAGAGAGAACAAATCTAGAGAGAAAGAGAGTAGAGAGAGAAGCTCTAGAGAAATTGTTTGCTCTTATTGCTTGGTGATTTACACAAATGAAACTCCCTCTATTTATAGGGAACTCTTGGTACAAAGAATGGTTAGGATTGTGGCAAGTGTTACAATCTTACGGGTAAAGAACATTCTAGACTACTTCTAGAATTATCTACACCATTTTAGGATTTTTTATACAACTCTACAACAATCTATTACATTTTAGAATAATCTACAATGGACTAAGAGACTATAGAAGGTGGTAAAATTCTCTAAAAAAATCTAGGTGGTGACATTCTCCCCCACCTAGCTTCGCGACGTCCTCGACGCGGTGTCTTCATGGAACTCTCAGATTTGATCTTCAAACTGCCACAGTGATTCCTTTGGTTCCCAAGTCGTCTCACTTGTGGACAATTTCTTCCACTTGATCAAATATTCTTGGCGTGGCTTGTGACCCCTTCATCTAACTTCCCGATCCGCCAAGATTTCTTTCACTTCTTTATCAAAAGTGGCGGTTATGCCCAATGGAGCTCACTTAGACTCTCCTGGTGTTGGCTATTCGCCGTCACTATGATAGGGCTTCAAATAGTTTACATGAAAGACGGGATGAAACTTGAATTAGGGGGGTAAGTTTACCTTGTAGGAGACCTTCCCTATTTTCTTGATGATTGGAAATGGTCCCTCATAACGCTGCACAAGCCCCTTATGCAGCTTTTTGGTAAACTTGTGTTGGCTTAACAAAATCTTTACTAACACCAAGTCACCTATGCGGTATTCCATGTGCCTCCTCAGTTCTTCAAGTTTTGGAGGTGACATAGAATAAGGCGCTTTGGCGGGTGGTTTAACGCCAAACTCTACCTCAGTTTGATGATCCACCTCTCTCCTAGGTGGTAGTTGCTTGAGCAACTCTGGTGGCATGATATTCTCATGGCCCTTGGGGACCTCTTGGATCTCCTTAAGTGGAGGGGAGGGAATCTTCACTTCACCTTCCTCCATAGTAGCCAAGTAAGATCCCTCATTTTTCTTGACTTGCATGACTGATAGGAGTTGGGTGGTGTTCGGCTTAGACATGGTGGGTATCATGCAAGGCCCACCTTCTAAGATGCATAACGAATTGTAGTAAGGAAGAGACACTACGTTGAACCGTCTCAAGAATTCCATCTTCAACACGACGTTGAAGTTTGTTGAATCCAAGGTTTCAAGTTTCATGTAAATCTACAAATGGATTTTGATGATAACAAATGAATCCAAAGAATAAAGGAGTTTCAAGCTCAAGTTGTCCACACAATATAATCAAGCACATCAAGGAAGCAAGCATGAGCAAGAAGGAACAAGTTCACATTAAAATCATAGAGTAATGTTGTAAATCTCTTAAAAATTTAAAATTAGGATTAAGACTCAAAATTAATATTTTATCATAAAGTATTAAAATACATTTTCCACATATGCATGAATATTTTGAAAATTAAATTTGAAAATTTTGAAAGAAAATTGATTGTCATCTTTCACATGTGCATGACATGATCAAAGGTTTGAATTTTGAAAATATTAAGATAATTGATTGTCATCTTTCACATGTGCATGTTTTATTTGAATATTTTCAAAAGTGGTGGATGCTTTTCTTGACTTATGCAAAAGGTAGATGTCTTTATTTGAAAATTTTGAAAAATAAAGTGTGCTCCTTTTGTCATATGCAAAAAGTAAAAGATTATGTTTGAAATTTTTGAAAAGTAAAGTGTACTCCTTTTGTCACATGCAAAAAGTAAAAATATTAGATTTGAAATTTTTGAAAAGTAAATGATGATGTTTTTGACATGAAAATCTTTTCAAATTTGAAATTGAAAAATCATTTGCCTATAAATAGCTCACTTGAGTTTTGTAAAATTCACAATAAGAGCTTACACATCTATTGCTAAGTTTTGCATCATTTTTTCAAAGCTCTCATTCTCTCTTTTCTAAAGTTTTGAACCTTAATTCTTGTTCTTGTTGAGAGAGATATAGGTTGCGCTGTATTGTTTCTATCTCACTCATTGAGGAGTGTACTTTGATAGTCTACCTACTATCAACTCTTGTATTTGTAAAAGGGTGTGTATAACCCTTGTGTGTGTAGAAGGTGTTCTACACGGGGAATAGTTAAATCACCAAGTGTGAGGTGATTGGAAGTGTAGAAGGTGTTCTATACGGGAAATAGTTAAATCACCAAGTATAAGGTGATTGAAAGTGTAGAGGATGTTCTACATGGATTCTTTGGAGCGGTGCTGCTCAAAGGTGTAATAGGTTTCTATCTCCACCTAAAAGAGATTGAATAGTGGATTTGGGAATCCTCAAGAGGTAGCTTAAGGCGAGGACGTAGGTAGTGGGGCCGAATCTCGTTAACATACTGAGTTTGCTTCTCTTTTACTCTTACTATTTATATTTATTGTTGTTTTATATTTTGTTTATATTTTATATTATATATTTGATTTATAATTGTTATTTTTTTAAATACAACTCAATTCACCCCCCCTCTTGTATTAGTCATCTGAGCAACAATTGGTATCAGAGCTAGTTGACCTGTACTGTTCATACAGGCAGATCACTCATGGGAACTCTCGCTTGTGACTGTGTCACCAAAGCAAGACTCTCCGACCATGGGTGACGGTGCACCGGTAGAGACGGTGGCCGGCTAGTCTGGTAGGTACAGTTGTTAGGTGACATAGGTGCGGCCTATGGTCAGTAACAATTGGTATCAGAACTAAAGCTCTATTATAAGATTAACTATCTTTTGAGTTAAGATTTTATGGCTAACATTGCAGCTTCATTTGGTGAAGGTCAATCTAGCAGTCGGCCTCCACTCTTTTGCGGAGACAATTACTCATTCTGGAAAGTTAGAATGAGAATATTCCTTCAGGCTCAAGGTCGAGAAATCTGGAAATGCATTGTAAATGGACCTTATATTCCAACAAAAGTGGTTGATGGAGTAAAGGTCAAAAAGGAAGAAGAAGAGTTTAATTGTGAAGACGATAGACTTTATACTTTGAATTTAACTGCTATGAATTTATTATATAATGCTCTCAATGGTAATGAATTTAATAGAGTAATGACTTGTGCTACAGCAAAGGAAATTTGGGATAACTTGGAAGTTACTTATTAAGGAACTTCTCAAGTCAAGGAATCAAAAATTTATATTCTTACTCATGAATATGAAATGTTTAAGATGAATGATGATGAATCTATTTCTAGTATGTACACTCGTTTTACTAACATCATAAACAGTTTGACAGCTCTTGGCAAAATTTATTCCAAAGTGGAGATAGTAAGAAAAATTCTCAACTCTCTACCAAAACGTTGGGAATCAAAAGTGATAGCGATTCTTGAAACTAGAGACCTCAAGAAGCTCGAAGTGAATGAACTCATCGGGTCACTTATCACCCATGAGTACACATTGAAAAGAGGAGAAGAAGAAGGAAAGTCAAAGAAAAGCTTGGCACTTAAACCTGTTCCACATGAAAGTGAAAGTGATGAAGATGAGAAAAATGACGACAAAGATGAAGAAATTGCGATGATAGTAAGAAGAATTCAGAGGTTCTTAAAGAAAAATAAAACTCCTCCAAGGAAATCTTTCAATAAGTTTTCCAAGAAAAATTCAGGTAAAAATGACACTTTAATTTGTTATAAATGCAATAAATCTGGTCATATCAAGCCAGATTGTCCTCTGCTAAAGAAAGATCGAAACAAAGGCAAAAAAGCAATGAAAACTACGTGGGATGATGATTCAAGTAGCTCAGATAGTGAAGCAAGCAATGGAGAATCAGAAAATTTTTGTCTTATGGCTAAAGATGACATTGAAGTAACAAATCTTGATAATATTGAAGATCCTTCATATGAAGAATTGCAAAATGTTTTAGAAGAGGTATATGAGGAATTTGAAAAATTGGGTATCAAGTATACTGTTTTGAAAAAGAAAAATTCTTCTTTAACAAACGAAATTGATATTTTAAGAAAAGAAAGTATTGTTTTGAAAGATGAAAATCTTGAGTTGAATAAAAAGAAAACTGATTTAGAAAATATTATTGAAAACTTTATGAATGGAAAAAGAAATTTTGAAAAACTTCTTGGTAGTTAAAGATGTGTTTTTGATAAGGCAGGCTTGGGATATAAGCTAAAACAAAAATAAAAATCTTATAAAAACTTTTTTGATAATCCTTCTACATCAAAATCCAATATTCAAAATTCTTTTCATAAAAATAATTTTGTTAAAAAATGATACTATTATAATCACTCAAGTTCTTCATATATGTCACATGTTATTTGTAATTTTTGTAATAGAAATGGTCATAATTATTTTGCTTGTCCTATTAGAAGAAAACATACAATGACTATTAGGGCCATATGGGTACCTAAAAATCTTATTTCTTCTAATACTAATAAATAAAGGACCCAAAGAACTTGGGTACCAGGAATTATTTTTAATTACTTTTGTAGGTATGCATGAAGTATTCTACAGGTAAAAATAAATGATTTTTAGATAACGGATGCTCAAGATACGTGATAGAAGACAAAACTAAATTCATTGACTTCACTTCTAAAGAAAAAGGATGTGTAATATTTGGAGACAATTCAAAAGGGAAGATCATGGAAATAGAAGGAAAGATCATTAAGACTTAGTACAAGATGCAACCAAATAGTGGAAACATGTGAAAGATCATCCAGCGGAATAAATTCTAGGAGAACCTTCACGAGGTGTAAGTACTCGATCATCTCTTAGAAATATTTGCAATCATACTGCTTTTCTATCTCAGATTGAACCTAAAAATATTGATGAAGCACTTCTTGATGAATCTTGGATTCTAGCTATGCAAGAAGAGCTTAATCAATTTGAAAGAAATGATGTTTGGACACTTGTTCCTAGACCCAAAAATCATACTATTATTGGAACAAAATGGGTTTTTAGAAACAAGAAAGATGAGTCCGGAGTCATTACTAGAAATAAGGCTCGACTTGTAGCCCAAGATTTCAATCAAGAAGAAGGAATCGATTATGATGAGACATATGCACCAGTCGCAAGATTAGAAGATATTCGAATGCTACTTGCATATGCTTGTTATAAAGATTTCAAACTTTTTCAAATGGATGTTAAAAGTACTTTCTTAAACAGTTTTATAAATGAAGAAGTATATACTGAGCAACCTCCAGGTTTTGAAAATCATATTTCTCTAAATCATGTTTTCAAACTCACAAAAGTACTATTTGGACTCAAACAAGCTCCTAGAGCGTGATACGAGAGATTCAGTAGTTTCTTGATTGAAAAAGGCTTTTTGAGAGGAAAAATTAATATAATTATTTTCATTAAATACGAAAATGATGATATTCTTTTGATTCAGATTTATGTTGATGATATAATATTCGGTGCTACTAATGAAAATATGTGCCAAGTTTTTGCTAAGACTATACAGGAAAAATTTGAAATGAGCATGATGGGAGAGCTTATATTCTTTCTCGGATTGCAAATTAAGCAAGTAAAAAGTGGGATATTTATCAATCAATCAAAATATATTAAAAAATTGTCGAAGAAGTTTGGGATGGAAGGTGCTAAGGAAACTGAAACACCAATGAACCCATCCACTAAACTTGATAAAGATGAATCCGGTAAACTAGTTGATTCGAAGGTTTATCGAGGTATGATTGGTACTTTATTATATTTGATAGCCAGTAGACCAGATATTATGTTTAGTGTATGTTTATGTGCACGTTTTCAATCATTTCCAAAACAATCTCATTTGATTGCAGTCAAGCGGATTTTTAGATATTTTGCCAGTACCATTGACTTAGAGTTATGGTATCCTAAACACACTTCTTTCGATCTTATTAGTTATTCAGGTATCGATTATACTGGTTGCAAAGATGATCGAAAAAGTTTTAGTAGAACATGTCATTTCTTAGGTCGTGTACTAGTTTCCTGGTTTAGTAAAAAACAAAAAAAACAAAATTCTGTTGCACTATCTACTGCTGAGGCAGAATATGTTGCTGCGGGTAGTTGTTGTGCTCAAGTTCTTTACATAAAGCAACAACTTGAGGATTTTAAACTTATGTATAATCACATTCCAATCAAATGTGATATAACAAGTGCTATAAATCTTAAAAAAAAAAATCCAATACAACATTCTAGAATTAAGTATATTAAAATAAGATATCATTTTTTTTAGATCATGTGCAGAAAGGTGATATAGTACTAGAGTTCACAAACACACACGATCAGTTAGCAGATATATTCACAAAACCCTTACCAGAAGATAGATTATGTATGATTAGAAGAGAAATAGGTATGATGCATGTTATGAATATCTCTTGAAAGATAGATCAGAGTTCATAAAAATAGAGAGATATTTTTTTAAATACTTTTACATAAACTTGAGGTTCTTAACCTCATGTTTGAGACGCTCATTCTCTTCATACAATATCATGTCATCCCTATCCATGGGAATTGGCAAGCGGAATGAAGAATCCAATAGAGATTTCAACTTTTTATTCTTCTGCCGAAGGATTCCTTCCCTTGTATGAGACTCTTGAACAATTCGTTGAAGTACAACAATTTGTTCTTTAAGTTTTTCAACCCCATGATTTTTGACTTGTAGCCGCTGTGAAAAAGTGACAATAGAGGATGATTAGCGAGTCCCGAGACTCACCAAGTCGTAGATAGCATCGGAGTCTGGCTTATTAGCCACACTATTGTTCTCTTGCTGCAACATAGCGCCAATGGTAGCTGCAGAAAGGACATGAGATTGAGATGTAGAATACCTCATGGATGCATCTAGAAGAATGTTAGAAGAATGAGCCATTGAGAAAAGAATTGAAAACTTAAAGCGAGAATATTGAAGGAATGCAGATGAGTTATAGAGATGAGAATAAGATTTGATGTAAATCGGATGAACTTTAAAACTGATTTTATAGAGATAGCATAAAGAACAAGACAAACTATTGTCTCTTCAAATCTTATTAGTCAAAAGAAATATAAGATATGCTGGACACACATTGTCAAAAGTTTTCTTACTAGAAAAACGGTTCTCTGCTCCTATCATGGCATTGACGACCTTAGGAGAGAAGATTGATGGTTGATGTGTCAAGAGTTCCTAATTCAAGTCTAGAACATTAGTGGAAGAGAATTGTTCGGCCATTCTATCGTTATGGAGAAACAGAACTTAGGTCAAGAAGCAATATTTTTTTTTTGTATCCGATTGGTGAAAATGATTTTTTTTTTATTATAGAAACTCAGAGCCTTCAAACCTGTTTGTCAACAACATCAAGCGATTGATCTGCTTTCGCACCGACTGCTAGAGCTAGGCCTTCAACCTTTACAAATTTTGTCAGATACGCGTGGCTCCGCACCGAATTGCCAGAGTTAGACTTCCAACATTTGCAGGTTTTGTCGGACATGCATGGCTTCGCACCGCATTGCCAGAGCTAGGCCTGCAGCTTTTGCTGTCTTTGTCGGACACGAATAATTTTAATTATACAACTTCAAATCTCTGGAACATCTAATTCGTCAATAACATCAAGCGGATTTAAATCTTCTTCCGCACCGAGATGATAAAATTCGGCTTTAACCTTTGCAGGTTTTGTCGGACACGGGTGGTTCTAACTTCTACAGTCTCTACTAACGCAGCGTTTTATTTGTCTGTTAGTTATTGTAGGAATATATCTTATTGAGATAATTATGATTCCTTTTTAATGAAGCCAAAAGGGGGAGAAGTTTTAGACTAGAACATTAACATTGTTTAAATCGCTAAACTTGTTATATATGCTCAGAATTATGTTTATATTTTTGCTTGAAAAACTAACGCACATTCTCAGGGGGAGCTTAAGTATTAATACAAGATTCAAGTTCTATCAAGCATTTGTCATCATCAAAAAGGGGGAGATTGTTGAACCCAAGATTTCAAGTTTCATGTAAATCTACAAATGGATTTTGATGATAACAAATGAATCCAAAGAATAAAGGAGTCTCAAGCTCAAGTTGTCCACACAATATAGTCAAGCACATCAAGGAAGAAAGCATGAGCAAGAAGGGAACAAGTTCACATTAAAATCATAGAGTAATGTTGTAAATCTCTTAAAAATTTAAAATTAGAATTAAGGCTCAAAATTAATATTTTATCATAAAGCATTAAAATACATTTTCCACATATGCATGAATATTTTGAAAATTAAATTTGAAAATTTTGAAAGATGATTGATTGTCATCTTTCACATGTGCATGACATGATTAAAGGTTTGAACTTTGAAAATATTAAGATAATTGATTGTCATCTTTCACATGTGCATGTTTTATTTGAATATTTTCAAAAGTGGTTGATGCTTTTCTTGACTTATGCAAAAGGTAGATGTCTTTATTTGAAAATTTTGAAAAGTAAAGTGTGCTCCTTTTGTCATATGCAAAAAGTAAAAGATTATGTTTGAAATTTTTGAAAAGTAAATGATGATGTTTTTGATATGGGAATCTTTTCAAATTTGAAATTGAAAAATCATTTGCCTATAAATAGCTCACTTGAATTTTGCAAAATTCACAACAAGAACTTACACATCTATTGCAAAGTTTTGCATCATTTCTTCAAAGCTCTCATTCTCTCTTTTCTAAAGTTTTGAGCCTTAATTATTGTTCTTGTTGAGAGAGATATAGGTTGCGCTGTATTGTTTCTATCTCACTCATTGATGAGTGTACTTTGATAGTCTACCTACTATCAACTCTTGTATTTGTAAAAGGGTGTGTATAACCCTTGTGTGTGTAGAAGGTGTTCTACACGGAGAATAGTTAAATCACAAAGTGTGAGGTGATTGGAAGTGTAGAAGGTATTCTACACGGGAAATAGTTAAATCACCAAGTATAAGGTGATTGAAAGTGTAGAGGGTGTTCTACACGAATTCTTTGGAGCGGTGCTGCTCAAAGGTGTAATAGGTTTCTATCTCCACCTAAAGGAGATTGAATAGTGGATTTGGGAATCCTCAAGAGGTAGCTTGAGGCGAGGACGTAGGCACTGGGGCCGAACCTCGTTAACATACTGAATTTGCTTCTCTCTTACTCTTACTATTTATATTTATTGTTGTTTCATATTTTGTTTATATTTTATATTATATATTTGATTTATAATTGTTATTTTTTTAAATACAACTCAATTCACCCCCCCTCTTATATTAGTCATTCGGGCAACAAGTTGTCCATGGATACGACAGAAAAGTCCACTTTCCCCTTCCATGTGCCAAGTTATAGTTTTACACCATGAACTACACCGTCAAGGGGTCTGGCTTCAGAATTCACGGTTTTTAGCCATCCTTGACCTTTCTTGAGAAGAATTTCTAGCCGTGCGGCCTCCTCCTTCTTGATGAAGTTGTGGGAAACCCCCGAGTCGACTATGACATGAGTCTTCTTCCCGTTGACGATCACCTCGACAAACATTAAAGACCCATCCTTGGTGGTTGGCTTGGTGTTTGCCTTGAGTGAGTTGAGAAGTTGCAAACACCCCATGTGTGATTTCTCTTGAACTTCTTTTTCCTCTAGCATAACATTGAGAGCCTTCCTTTTGGGGCAATCTTTAGCCCAATGTGGTCTATCACAAAGGAAGCAAGCATCCTTTGGCTTCTTGTCTTTGGAATGGTCTTTCTTACCTTCTCTTGATGTCGAAGGCCTATATCCTCGCTTTTTGTACTGTGGGGGCTTGGACCCCTTTGCTCCCCCACCCTTGTTGTGGTTATCTTTTGAAGACTTGAGCTTTGAAGAGTTGTCACTCTTGTGATACTCAAGCTCTTCCAAGGTTTCTGCCACTGTCAAGGCGGTGGAGATGTCGTTGACCCCACGTCGCTTGAGCTCTTGAGCCACCCATGACTTGAGGCCATCGATGAAGTTGAAGAGAAGATCTTTCTTGCTGATGTTTGTGATTTGAAGCATGAGAGCAGAGAACTCCTCAACATAATCACCGATAGAAGAAGTGTGCTTCAACTCCTTCATTTTCTTCCGTGCATTAAGGGCCACATTTTCAAGATAGAATTGCCTTTTGAGTTCATGCTTGAACTTCTCACATGAGTTGATGGTACAAGTATCATTCTCTATCTCATTATGCTTACGATGCCACCAAGTGCCAGCAAGATTAGGGAGGTAGAGAGAAGCAGTACGTACCTTGACATGTTCGTCTTGCATGTTCAACGCTTCGAAGTAGCGTTCCATATGCCACATGTAATTGTCGAGTTTTTTAACATCCCGCTTGCCGTCGAACTCCTTCGGTTTGGGGGTATCCACCCGTGGGGTAGCCACCATTTCTACTCCGTTGGTGCCTCCATTGGCCACTGCTCGCTTGCACATAGCCTAGTCCACCCTGGTCTCCTCCAAACCGACGCGGTGTTCCTCCATTTGCTCCTGGAGTTTTGATAGTTCTCCTAAGACCCGGTCTTGGAAGGCAACGTTCTCAACACGCTGTGCCTCGATGGTGGGGTTGATAGTGCTCAGAATGGACTCCTTGAGCGATTCGGATTGGCCCTCCAATCCTAACTCTTCCAAACTTTACTCCATGTGTCAAGACGGTCCTTGACATCTGCCATAGCCACCTCCATCCTTGTCACGGTATTGTCAAGGGTGCTCACCTCCCTGTGAGACTGATCTCATTCTTCCATCTTAACCAATATTTTGGCCATAGTCTTCTCAATGCTATCGAGACAAGACTCCACGGACGAGGTTGACTCCTTTGACCTCATGCTCTTTCGTGGCTCTTGGTTTTTTATGGTAACCACACTTGGTTTCGCCATCCCAAGCTCAAGGCTCTGATACCAACTGTTACGAACTTAGAAATTCTTCACACATCCTGTGCGGCTTTAGGAGATTTTGTCCCGGACAAAACTCCCAAGTAAGCCTTCTAAGTGACTTAAGACAAGAGAGAACAAATTTAGAGAGAGAGAGTAGAGAGCGAAACTCTAGAGAACTTGTTTGCTCTTATTGCTTGGTGATTTACACAAATGAGACTCTCTCTATTTATAGGGAGCTCTTGGTACAAAAAATGATTAGGATTGTGACAAGTGTCACAATCTTAAGGGCAAAGAACATTTTAGACTACTTCTAGAATTATCTACACCATTATAAGATTTTCTATACAACTCTATAACAATTTACTACATTCTAGAATAATTTACAAGGGACTAAGAGACTCTAGAAGGTGATAGAATTCTCTAGAAAAATATAGGTGGTGACAACTGGCACGTTACTCTACTATTTGGCTCACTTGGATTGTAGATACTTTCTCTTTAGATGCATGTCTCATGATCAACACATAATGATGATTTCGCTCGTTATAGGACTTGACCAAAATGGTGCACTAAGACTCTAGTATAGATAATAAAAATTGTTTTTTTTTTCAGTTTAAACTTTTAATATAAATGGCAATTTTATATATATCAAGAGGCCATGAATTCATGACCTATTTCTGTATTTTATCTATTTAATTAAATATTTTATATAATATTGAAGAAGAGACTCGTCCACATATAAAAATAATTTAAGAACATAATACACAAACAAATAATTAAATCTATATTTTTCTATTAGTGTAGGTAATTAGGAATGATAAGTGAAATTCTTCCTTAATAACGTCTCAACGGTATTTATGTGGCCAAAAGTCATATGCTCATACCAAGAAATAAATAAAATAAATAAATAAATAAAGTTCGACTGAAATAAAATAATCTTAATTATCCTTAAAGAGAACTAGCTCTGGAGCTGCGGCAGACGTACAACCACCAATGGGGTGCTACCGCCCCAAATTTTTTTAACATTTTATTTTAATGTATAATTTTTTCAAAAATGTCTTAATATAAAGACAATTTAGCCCTTCCAAATTAAAATAAAAAATTAATTTAATAGGTAAATAATTAAAAAAAAAACTTATATAATTAAAATTGTCCCTCTAATACTCAGATTTTTAAAATTTTATTAAAATTATTCCTCAAAAGATCAAATTCTAATATTACTTATACTCATATATATCATATATTTTGTCAGTCGCCCTCCCAAATATCAGATTACTAGTTCCGCTCGTATGGCAAGATCAAGAATTTGTTTTAGGGGGGCAAGTAAAGATAAAACCATTAAAAAATATTTTATATTTTATTTTTATACAATTTTTCTTACGGTATAGAATAATCTGATAATAAGTTCTAAAATAAAAATAAAATACGTTTAATACAATATATATAAGTATTAAAATTTTATATAATATGTCAAGAACAATATATTATTGAAATAACATAAAAACACTCATACAAATATATATCAAATAAAAGAAATACTAAATGTCTAAAATTATAATTTACATTATTATAACAAAAAAAATTATCAAGTATTGAATCTAAATCAAAATTTTTAGCTATTTCTCTTTTAATATAGACAACTATATTGTTTACTAGGAACTCATCTTCAATTTTATTACAAAGTCTTGTTTTAACAATGTTTAACATATCATCATGTTAATAGATCATTTTATTTTATATTATGTATTTTATTTATTTTACTTTTAAATAGGATTAAATTTTTTTAAATTGGACTTGTAAGTAATCAATCTATAAGGTCAAAATAATTTTGTAGAAGGGACAAGATATTTTTTTAGAAAGAGGTCATAAGATTAATATTGTCCTATTAAATTATAAAAATATAATATATATTTTTTTCAAAATTAATATATATATTTTTAAAAATCATAGGCGTAGGGCCATGACTATCCCTATGTAGTTCTGCTGTACAAAAAATGGTTAGGATTGTGACACATGTCACAATTCAAGAGTAAAGAAAATTCTAAATTATTATTCTAAAACTATCTCTAAGATTCATCAGTAATAATGGCTTTACCCTAGACTACTCACATGACTATAAAACTAAATCATGAAAATATTTTTATTTTCCTACAAATTGACCCTCTATATTCTAAACCCAAAATCATATATGCTTATACATATACATATATATATACATATGTATATATTATTTGATATAAAGCGAGGAACTCAACAATATCCTGATATTCACAAATCTACCTTAAGCAAATAGTAATATATAAAGAGGAGTTCTAGTACGTTTATATATGGGAGATTTCACTACAAAAAAATATAGCTAGTTGTGATATTTAATTATATAAAAAAAAATTATTTGCGACTAAAACAAAATCTTTATCGAGAATATTCATATATAAAAATGGTATTTCTCATCATGCATGCATGTTCACTACCAAAATCAAAAGAGAAAGCACGTCCACCCAGCTCAGCTTGGAGTACGTCGATCCCCGCCAGGCCAATCATTGTCAAAGACTCAAAATACAGGGATAAATATTATATATATATATATTTATATATATAAGTACTCGATCAGCGATCTTTGGTTTAATCGACCACTAAAATAATAAAAAATAAATAAATAAATAAAATCCCACCAAAGAGTAAAGACATTGTATTAGGATTGTAGCTAAATAGCTCGATCGTGAAGCGTTGAATCCAAATAATGAAGTTGCCGACGCATCGTGAGCGTCGTGGCCAAGTCATGTGTTACTTTTCAATCCACCTGTATTATGGCTCTATATATACTTCTCATCATATATGGTTTATTCCTCCATCTCCTATTTAATTATTATTTCCCGCTAATATTCTTAATAATTCATTTGAAACATACTTTATGTTTGTCTTCGGATGAGAAAAATTATTTCACCTAAAAACTTGAAAGTAATTTCATGCACTATAAGAAAATAAACTTTTTGTGATGCCTGATTTTATCATCAAAAATAAAAAATAATATCATAAAAAATTATTTTCAATGAAAATAGTCGTTTTAGATGCAATAGATTTGTTATTTTTACCATTATTTTTACTATTTTTACCATTTTTTTTGTAGTAAAAAATTCTTTTTATTAAACTCTCAACTTACTCTTATATTGCTATTAGGCCTGTTGATCTGGGTTTTGAATTCAGAAATTCGATTTTAAAAAATAATTAATTTTCTTAAATTTTATAGATAAAAGTGTAAAAAATATTTATAAAAAAAAAATTCAAGGCCGGGTTGAACCGGCCTAATTGCTATGATATGAACTAACAATATTAATGTTCATTAATTATTGAATTTTTCTTTAAATACAATAGTAATAAATGTACAATAACACTAATGAAAAGTGTCATATTTGTATAAGTGAGATAGATGGAAGTGCAATATGTATTATTACTCTTTTTTTTTTTAATTTTATTATCCTATAAATTCTTTAAATGTTAATTAATATAAGATCTTATTTACATATATATAATATATTTCTCTAATTTAATTGATTTAAATTTAAACATGGAAAAGGAAATATTAATTATGTTAGGACAAATAGCCAGTTGTTGTACTGACCTTAAATAAGGACGGCGAAATTAGGTAATTTGGCAGGCAGGCGGCCTCGGCCTTTGCTTATTATTTCAATTTCAATTTCTATGTGCTTCACCTAACAGGGGATTGACTTCTTTTGACGCGCAGCAGATGACCAAGTTTGCTTGGCCAAACTTTTATTTTTATTTATTTATTTATTTATTTGCTACAGGTTGGGGCAACCAATAATCGAAAAAGATGCTTTGCATGGTTTGACATTTCCATAATAATCCTAATAATACAAATCCAACTGTTTAATAAATAATTCAAACAGGAGTTTAGATTTTAAAGCCACAAATTTAAACTATAATATCAAAAATATATATATATATTTAAAATTTAATATTATTAAAGAAAGTGAGTAATTGTATGACTACGTGCAATAGAAATTGCACACCTTAATACTGTATGTAGCATTATTGATCTCCAACTCAGATCCAATCGTCTAATTAACACACATTTACGAGATTTTCAAAATAATTGATTATATGTCTACTAATTTGAAAATTTCTCATTATCATGGATTGGATAATTTAATCATGTGTGGGGCCTGGCTTTAGGACCCAGGTCTGCGCGCTTCCTAATAAAAAATAAAAAATAAAAAATAAAAAATAAAAAATAAAAAATAAAAAATAAAAAAATAAAAGGGTTGGTTAATTAGCTTACAAAATAATCTTTGTTTCTGCTGCAAATTAAAGAAAAGGCTTGCAATTGCATAATTGGGTGTTTAATTTTATAATTTGAAAGCTTGCGTGTCGTTGTTGAGTATACAATATACATGGCCGGCTGCTCCAAGAGTAGTAGGACTTAAAATTAAATAAAGCATCTTCAAATATTTAAGTATTGATGATCAATTGTTGTCATGTCCGCTAAAAAAACCAAAAAAATTGTTAGCATGTCCAAGTCCCACCCCAGTAAATTATCATCATCATCCCGTACGTCCACCTAATTTATAGATCAAAGCTGAAGTTATCGAGATTCACATTTGAAGCTTTAGCTAATTAATATAAACAACCATTACTATCAGAAAAATATAGATTTTTATGATCAATTATTTATGATAAAAAAATTATTTACGATTATTTTAATTATATTTATAGTGTATTCTCTAGTTTTTCGAAGGGAGGTGGACGGCACCTTGACGTTGTGTATTTTTATAATTAAAAACTCTATTTTATGGAGGAAAATTATAATAGTATGTGCCATTATTATGGTCACAAAAATTCTAAATTTTGTAGACGACACACAATATGAGTAATATATATATATATATAGGATCGATATATGCGCATTCCTCTTTTCTCGATCCAATTATATATTGCATCATTTTGAAGCCCGTACATATATGTTACTCCATGTACTGATTATATATATCCAATATTAATGAATACATATCCAATATTCCTCTGCCATCTCCCTTCTTTTCTTTCCCAATTTCTTTTCTCCTCTGCCATCTCCTTCTTTTCTTTCCCAATTTCTTTTCCTCGCCACCACGATATGTATAGTAACAGGGGTGGTGTTTGAGTATTTTGATTTGGCGATTGATTTGTAGGTACATAGGAGGTAGAAGATCTAAGGTCATTGCACGCAATACCGCCGTGTCCGTTGTCCACCAATCGTCTAGTTGCCTAACATTTTTTGTCGAACAAATCAATGCGTGCTCTTCATGCGTGGGGTCCAATTTGGATAAGAGTTTAAACGCTTATCGCTTCTGGTAGTTTCAGTACTCATTTGACTTGTGGTGGGTCACTCTTAGTGTGGCGCGTGGTGTTCATGCGCTATAACAAAAGGCCGCTTCTTTTGAATGTTTTTTTAGTGTTTTAGATTTGGTTGTGTTTGTTTATTTTTTTTTGTATAGAAAAAATTGTAAAAAAAATAAATAGTGTCTCAGACTTATATTCGTAGAATCTTAGTTCTCTCTTTCTTTAAAAGATGAAACAGTAGTTTACTGTCGTTTAGGCAGTATTTAGTCTCTCAGGCTCTTTGTTTGAAGAGAATGAGAAGCTGAGCCCCATATGTAATTAGTTGACTTATACACTGAATTTTTTCAATTATTGATCATATTATAAATTTTGTTTTTATGAGTTTCAATGAAGTAAATCTATTTCTTAAAAAAAAAAAGACATCTTCTTGAGGCTTATTAGGAATGTGCATCACTCAAGTGATTTCGAAGAGGCTATTTAATTAATCAGTACTACTAGACTATAACAAAACTATTGCTCGGTACTAGGTATGCTTGCATGGTTGCTTTAAATTATCAGCTCTTTACTATGTGTACAGTTTATAACTTTAGTGGTGTGTTACTTACCAACTCAGCTGCAGGTGAATGGTCGTCTCATAGCTAGCTTTCTGTGGCAAAAAGAACTTTATATTTTGTTTATTATTACTTTAAAAAAGGAACGGGCAAGAGTATTTCTAATGCTACAAAAAGGGTCATTTTAAAATAAATTATAGAAAAAAAAAACACTACAAAAAAATTATTTATTTGTATAACTATTTATATATAAATAGTATTTACAATTAAAATTGGTTACAAATAATTTTTTTTATCATAATTAATTAATTATAAAAATCTATTTTTCTTATAATAAGAGAAAGGATAGAAATCATAAGAAGATAGATTATCATGTACTAGCTTATTATCATATTTTGTTTATTTTTCTTGGTTACAAATTAATGCTTGCGTTGGCCGGTGCAGGTACGTAGGTAAGATTAACTCATGTCAACTGCCAGCTTCTGCCTACCATTTCACTCCAACTTAAGATATCTTCAGCTTGCAAAAGTTGGAAAACTTTGGTGAGGAATGGCCATAGAGCGGTGATAGCTTATAAGCTAATTTGCCAACATGATTTATTTTTGGGATCAGTTGAAACTAACAATCCATGCATGCAGAATCTTCACATTAAAGAAAAATAAGGATCGAGAACACTCTCTCTCTCTCTCTCTCTCTCTCTCTCTCTCTCTCTCTCTCTCTCTCTCCACCTCTTCTTCTCCGTCTTTTCCTTTCTTTTTCCAACCATCGAGTTTGGATTTTGGCGGTTTTTGAGTCTTTTGGATCTGGTGGCATGGATTGTAGGTACACTAAAGGTGGAAGTTCCAAAACAGATACGCGTCGTGCCTCCATCGCTCCTGTAAATTAATCGTGATTGTCTGATGGTTCTTTGGTCGATCAGAGGGGCGCGTCACCTTAATGCGTGAAGTCCGTAGCTTTACGCGACTTGTTTATGGTGGATCCTCGTCGCCAGTGGAATCGGTGATTGGTTCAAGGTGAATGTGGGGTCTTCTTAGCGCCGGTGACCAGCTGTATTTCAAGTTTGGTTTGGTGCATGTTGTTCAGGCACTACCAATATAACACCGTTGTTTGGATTGTTTGTTTAGGGTAATTTTGTTATTTTGTATTTCTGTGTTTTTTTTTCTTGTTTTGTTTGTTTAGTTAAAATGTATAAGGTAAAAATATTATTCCGAACTAGTCCGTAAAATTTAAGTATCCTCTTCTTGTGGAAGAGGAATCGTGTGTTACTGTCTTTTAGGTAGTACATAGTTTTTACAGATTTTGTCTGTAAAACATGGGAAGCTGGGCTTCAATTATATCTAATTAATTTGTAGATTGAGTTTATCTCAATTTTAATCCTATTATATGCTTTGTTTTATTGAAGATTAATGAAATACTGTTCCTTCAAAAAAAAATCACATTAAAGGATGTCTGACATGTACCATACATTGATCACCTGAATGGATGGATCTGATGGCACACATGCATGCGATCTCGCATAATTAAACCAGCTAGCTTCCATAGCTACCATGCATGACAATGAGAGATCATGGTACGTAATCCATTAAGGAAAACATATTTATGACTTGTCGCACATTTGGAATTGGGCTGTTGAATATCATATACATATATATTGGGTGATTAGTAATGATTTTTACTACCAGTCTTAAAGATAAATGATATTTATAATTGTAAAATTTATAAATATCATATAATTTTTTTTATTTTAAAAAAGTGAGTAAATAAGGATATTATATGAAAAAAAAATAATTATTTAATAGTAAACTCTATTCTTTTAATTTAAAATATGTAATGTTCTATTCAAACCACACTTAATGTTCAAACTGAAATTTTAATTATATTATTGACTAATTTTTTTATAATATAAATTATATAATTTGGATCTTCCATTGAAGAATTACATAATATAACTAAAAATAAATTATCAAATATATTAAAAAATTTCCTAACCAAAGATACTCCTAATATCAGCAAACATATAATTTTTTCCAAGAAGAACACGCTAAGAAGTCAATGTTTTCAACTCCAATTCAGAGTAGACATAGACCAATATTATCAACACCACATGGAAGAAAAACTCAACTCTCTTGAATTAGTGTGGTGCTTTAAGTTTGGTCTGGTCAGCCAAGATCGTCCCATACATAAAAGGTATTAAGTGCAATGAATGGATATGCACCAAACATGGCAATGATGAAGAAAACTCAGGCTCCTGATTGATCAATTGGTGTAACCATAGGTGACATCCACAAAACCTCAACGAAATGCGCGCACCTTGGACCATAGAAGCAACAAGAAAGAGATACAACATCCACTTCTTTTAATATTTTCGCATCTTTTAATGAAACTTCACTATTTGCCGAGGGAAAAAAAAAATATCATGTGGATATATCATGTATGCTTTGTCGTTTAGTCATGACCTTGACTGTTGTAGGTTCTAGCTAGTAAATAAATTATAGGAGGTTACATGTCGGACAATGTGTGTTGGGATAGTCACGTCCTATCCCCCATGAAGACGGAACAAGAAAAGATATATATAATTATTACCAAAAAAGGGGACAATTAAATTACAACCCGACATCACATTATAAATTCACATTTTCATCTTGGGGGCTTAAAACGTGCCGACAGTGGTTCCAATCTGCTTCAATCATGCCCTCTTTTATGGATTATTTGAGGTTACATGTAATTACCACCAAACCAAAAAGAATAATTAAAAAGAGTTTTTTTTTTCTCAACAAAGTAGGATATTCATAAATAAACTAGCAATTATAAGATATAAATTTTAATGAGAAGAGAATTTCCTATAATCTTTTTAAAGCCAACAAATTATAACACAAAAATAAAAATAGGGCAATCGGAATCAAAAGTATGGCTCCCACCTAACTTTCATAAAGGAAAACTATTTGAAGATAATTTTAAAATAGTTTGATAAATGGATTATAGATCTGCAACTAAAAGCTATAGAAAATGGGGGTGAGTGTGTTGCAACTTATTAGTTTGGATTGGCTGGAAGAAACTTTCACGTTCACTTTGACTTTATCTTTAGTTAGACAAAATGAAAACATAACGTAGCAATCGAAACTTGTGATGAATCGCAGGTAAGGGGCCATCACTAGCAATGGCGGCATGTGCAAGCCATGCGTTACAGCTAGAATGAAGAGAATAGTCAAATTTGGAATATTTGAGGCCGCAAGTCTGGAAATTGTTGTGTGTGTGATAGCGGAGAGTTCTCCAAGATGCAGCAGCATGTGAATGTCACGTGTGACAAAAGTTGCGCATGAGGCATATGCACCACATGAATGAGTGGATTTCTTCTGCCATCTTGAAAATTAGCACCAGAAGAAGCTGATGGAAGAGCGCGTGTTAGCCCTGAATTGTTGAAAAGTAGCAGATTGGCAAGTGACAACGCTAATTAAAAAAAAAGAGAGTAGAAAACCAATTGAAAATAGACAAAGTTGAATGGAAAAAAGAAATGGTGAGGGAGAGGGGGTGGAACGAAAGCACCAATCCTCCTCCCTCCGTGAACGAAAAATCTTCCTAGTGTGTGGTGACGGAGCTAGAGGTTTGCTTTAGGAGGCCAAGTAAAACTAAAATAAAATATATAAAATATTTCTTGTTTTATTTTTATACAATTTTTTATGTGGTATAGAACAATCTGATAGCAAGATCTACAATAAAAATAAAATACGTTTAATATAATTTATGTATTGAAAAAGTCAATAATATGTCAAAAATATTTCATTATAATAAAAATATAATAAAAATACGTTAGAAATTATCCAACTTCTTTTTAATTTTGATTTATTATAAAAATATATTATTTTATTATTTTATTATTTTATTTTATATGAGATGTATTTTATACCAATGTCTCCTGCCTTTGCTTGGTTAAGGAGTTGATTGAAGGTCATTATGAGCCATATCCATGGCACCATATAAGCATAGTCACCAATCTAGAGACATTGGAAAAGCCCATCATAGCATAGCCACCAATCTTGAACCTCATATATGTCAATACAACCATGATCTTTCAGCTTTGTCTTTTGATAAAACTCGTGGCACTAACAAAAATGAAATTCAACCCAACCATCAATCTTCAAGCTCTCATACCGATGGCTATGGTGTCAATACAAGTTTATTTTTTGCTAGACCAATGCCGATGCCAATATGCTAGATTTGCAAAGTAATTATACATGCAATTACTTTGAGCACATACAATATATCTACAATTATCAAACCACGTCAGACTATAAGAATAGTCATGATACTGAGTTTTATATTTTAAACTCATAATTTCATAGAGATTTTCTATTTCAGCTTTTCAATACACTTATTTATTGATCATTAGTAAAGATAAAAAAACATAAAAACCAAAACAGAGAGTTCGAGAGACTGGTAATGGGGCGAGAGACCAGCAAGGGGGAGGAAAAGTTGTTTTGAAATAAAATCTAAGATAAAACGACATCATTTTATTAAAAAGGATTTGACTTTTAGAGTATTAGCATTGATTTATTTATATGCAAATGTAAAATCATATGTTTTGGAGATTGTTTTTATCATTCAAGAAAAATTCCTACATTAGATTATGCATATTTGAGTCAAATAAAATAATAATAAAATATAAGATTTTATATATATGGTATTAAAAACGTAATAAAATGATAAAAATATATAATATATTATAATAACAAAATGAATGTAAAGGTTAAGTGAAAGTTCTATTGTGTTATTGAGAGAAAGGGAAGAGGCAAAGTTTGTGAGAGCGAGTGGAACAAAAAAGGAAAATATAATAAAATAGCATTTGAAGACTAAATAGTGCATCTCTAAAGATGTATTTGCATTTTCATATACATAAATCAAGGTCAATGCTCTTAATATATATGTGTACGTATGTATATATATATATATGTATATATGTATGTATATTGGGCAGGTGGACAGTTAAAAAATCGGGTAGACTCGAGCCCTATTGCCTTAAGCGGAGGCCGAACCAAGGGGAGGATCGCGGGAGCAGAGGCTCACCACCCAGCCTTTTAAATAACTTTTCAATTCTATCTCCACATTCTCGTTAACTGCGACTGTCCAAATTTTATTTAAAAGATAATTTTTTATTTACTTTCACAAAATCAAAAAAACAATATGTGAGACTCTATTCTAATAAGTGATAAAAATAAGTAGTGAATGAGATCATATATTATTTGAAAAGAAAAAAATCTTGCTCTTTTTAAGATTTTGTTTGAATTGAGAGATGATCTCAACTTATTTAATCTCATTCCATAATTATAATTTTTCTAAATTTTTATATAATATACAATAAACAATTTAACATTTTCAAATTTTAAAATAATAATAATAAATAATACTCTAATAATATTTTATTCAACTTTCAACTTTTATCTCAACTCACTATCCAAACCACACCATGTTCTAACTGGATTTTTAATTGTATTATTGGGTAGTCATTTTAAAACATAGATTATGTCGTTTAAACCTTCCATTAAAGTATTACACAATACATTTAAAAACAAATTATCAAACATTAAAAAAAAATCATAACCAAAGATACTCCTAATATCAGCAAACATTTGAAATTTAAACGTATAATTTTTTTCAAGAAGAACACGCTAAGAAGTCAATGTTTTCAACACCACTTCAAAGTGGGCATAGACCAATATTATCAACACCACATGGAAGAAAAATCCAACTCTCTTGAATTGGTATGGTGCTTTCAGTTTGATTTGGTCCGATCTGATCTGATCAGCCAAGATCGTTCAGGTATTAAGTGCAATGAATGGATATGCACCAAACATGGCAATGATGAAGAAAACTCAGGATCCTGATTGAATTGGTGTAACCATGGCTGATATCCACGAAACCTCAACCAAATGCACATTGGACAGTAGAAGCAACAAGAAGAGATACCATATCCACTTCTTTTAATATCGTAATGTAAGGATATTTTCGCATCTTTAAATGAAACTTCACTATTTGCCGAGGACAAAAAAATATAGATATCATGTAAATATATCATGTATGCTTTGTCGTTTAGTCACGACCTTGACTGTTGTAGGTTATAGTAAATATATTATAACAGGTTACATGTCGGACAAGTGTTGGGATTGTCACGTCCTATCCCCCATGAAGACGGGATATGTAAAGATATATATAATTATTACCCAAAAAAAAGGGGGACAATTAAATTACAACCCGACATCACATTATAAAATCACATTTTCAACTTGGGGCTCAAAACGTGCCGACAAGGGTTCCAAGCTGCTTCAATCACGCCCTCTTTTATAGTTTGACTGAGGTTACATGTAATTACCGCCATACCAGAAAGAACAATTAAATAGAGATTTTTTATTTTTATTTTTATTTTTCTCAACAAAGTAGATTATTTATAAATAAATTAGTAATTACAAGATACACATTTTAACGAGATGGAAATCTAGTACAATCCTTTCAAAACTAACAAATTATAACATAAAAATAAAAATAAGGTGATCGGAGCTAAAAGTATAGCTTCCACCCAATTCCCACAATGGGAGACTGCTGGATGTGGATATTAATATAGTCTGATAAACGATAAACGGGACTATAGAGTTGCGGCTAGAAGTCACAAAAAAGAGTGGTGGGCGTGTTGCAACTTGTTGGTCTGGATTGGTTGAAACAAACTTTCACTTGATTCTTGATTAAGAAAAACGGGAATATAGTGTAGTAACCGAAAACTATGATAAATCACTAGTGGTGGCGGCGCGTGCAAGTCATGCACTATAGCTAGAGTGAAGAGAATAGTCGGATCTGAAATATCTAAGACCGTAAGCCTCAAAATTGTCGTGCGTGACAGTGGAGAGTTCTCTAAGATGCAGCAGCGCGTGAGGCATACGAGCTGCATGAATACGTGGATTTCTTTTATCATCTTGAAAATTAGTATATGAAGAAATTGATGGAGGGGTGCGTGTTAGCCCTAAATTGCCGAAAAGCAATAGGCAAGTGATGATGCTAGCCAAAAAAAAAAAGAGAGAGAGTAGAGAACCAATAAAAAATAGACAAAGTTGAATGAAAAAAAGCAACGACGAGGGTGGTGCCACGCCCCCGTCCTGATTGAACAAAAGATCTTTCTGGGTGTGGCAATGAAGTCTAGAGAGAAAATGGAGATACTAATTTTCCCAATTAAAGAGAGATTCAAGTGGTAATTTTTTAAAAGAAAAATTAAAAAAATTGATATTTACAATTATAAAATTTAGCAAAGTTATATTGATTCTCATGGTGCAATTGCGCGCGCTCAATCATTAAGAACTCTTAATTTCTCTAGAATTTTAAATAACTAAAAACTATATTCGAGAAGAACAATATATACTTTTGTGATGAATATTTGAAAGAGATTCTACATTTGTCTAGAGAATTAGTGATGAAATTATTTCAAAACATTGAATAACCGAAAACAGGAAATTATAATAAATATTGTAGAATTTATTTATGAATTTACAATTTTACGGGCAAGACTTATTTTATGAATTTATTTTTTAAATTTAAATTTTGAATTTTGAATTTCATCATTTTCAATATATATATTTTTTTGAAAGGATAATTCTCAATATATCAATAGCTTACACATCAACTTGTATTGTTATATAAATAAAAATTATAAATAGAAATAGCATTATCATATCTATCTTTCTTTCCATTAAAGCTTACCATTTATATAACAACTTGAAAAACCTTTCTTCGAGTGAGATTATTAATATATGGGCCAAACAAAGAATGGGCTTGATGTGCTGTCGGGAAAGCATAACCAGTGTAGCCATGTGTGTTGACTAATGTTGAGTTGGTTGGCCCATTAAATTTATGTATTTTTTAACAACATCATTTAATATTTGTAAACGTATAAACGTCATTAATCTTAATTAGTGTTATTCTAATTAACTGATCACTTAACATTATTTTTTTCACTTAACATCAGTTATAATCTGCTTCTAGGTTTATATTTCACATTATTTTTTAAATCTACTATTGTCTATTCTAATATTGTAATTTAATTATCAAAGAGAAATTGATAATAAATGAGTAATATCGATGGTTGGAAAATAATATATAACCCAAAAATTTAAAACTTAACTGATTTTTTTTATACTTTTAGAATTTTAATATTTTTTAAACTCTGTAAATCATTTTATAATTCCTTCTTGGACCATTCATTTGATCCATTTGGCACATACAAACATAGGCTGCAGTTCATATCAGCTCAAAATTCCACCACCAATCAGTTAATAGTTATGCAACTTTGCTCGGGTTAGCATCCCTCTGTTATTTTTGTTCATTTTCAGTTGTCCTTTCATTTTGGAATGAGCATAGTATAGCTCGTTTGGATTTAGAGATAAGATGAAATGAATTATGAATAGTAATATAATGAGTGGTTGAGATGAGTTGAAATTTAAAATAAGTGATTGAAATGAGTTGAAAGTACAAAATGAGTTGTAAATAATAAAACTGATTTATAAAAACAAACTGGCATGTACCATTGAGTGGTTTTGTAGAGTTATGTTACTTGTATTGTTATTGGATTTATCATTAGACTTATTAAATACAAATTTAATAATTTTACTTAAAATAATTTTATATTAAACTTATCAAAATCCACCACTCAAATTTTGAGTTATAATACTTGAAGATCATCCTTCATATTTAAAAAATTACTATTCACCCATCAAAATATATATTTTTTATTATTTTTAATATGTTAATTGGATGAATAAATTATATAATTGTTTGTTGGTTTCATAAATTGTATATTATATTATTATTTTAATGAATGTAATGATGAATTCAATGTAGAGTTATGGATGTAGAGTATTGATTTTCTATTAAACTTATACTTTCTATCAAATTTTAAAAGAAATTTTAATGTAATCAATACCAATGCTCTTAAGCAGTCAATGTGTTTACTAAAAACACATTGCTAGATGTGGTTCCCATGAAAATTAAAAAAAAAAATCAAAATCAAAATAACCATACTTAATCACAAGTGATTTTTTAGAATTCTTCTACTTGCAAGCCAATGTGTTTATTGTAAGCATATCGCTTGATATGGTATGATATCCATTACAGCAG